>OZ038385.1:4723041-5043041 GCA_964036045.1 Eutreptiella sp. 'Long Island Sound 2002'
ACTCGAAACCGCATGCCCCCCCCCCCCCCAGGGACAGCCAGCAAGAACCTCCGGGGGCGAGAGTTGGGACCCTCCCCCATGCGCCCTGGGCCATGAACCGACATGAGCCCCGTAGGAAACAGCCTCTGCTGGCCTGTGGCCATGCACAACTGAGCCAGCCCCGGGGGGAACCAGCCTGAACGGCCCCCCGGCGCGCCCCCCCCCGACAGCGCGGGGCCAAAAGCCTGTGGTGAGGCCCTCGCGCACACGCTGGCCCGGGCCCCAATAACCTCCTGGTGAGGAGCCCGGCGCCTGGGGGGGTCGCCAAAAGCCTGTGGTGAGGCGCCCCCCCCCCCCCTCCTGCACTGCACTGCGCAGCCCCAGTCTGCGCCCCTGCGCAGCCCCAGTCTGCGACCCTGCGCTGCCCCAGTCTGCGCTCATGCGCAGCCCCAGTCTGCGCCCCTGCGCAGCCCCAGTCTGCGCCCCTGCGCAGCCCCAGTCTGCGCTCCTGCGCAGCCCCAGTCTGCGCCCATGCGCAGCCCCAGTCTGCGCCCCTGCGCAGCCCCAGTCTGCGCCCCTGCGTAGCCCCAGTCTGCGCCCCTGCGCAGCCCCAGCCTGTGCCCCTGCGTAGCCCCAGTCTGCGCCCCTGCGCAGCCCCAGTCTGCGCCCCTGCGCAGCCCCAGTCTGCGCCCCTGCGTAGCCCCAGTCTGCGGCCCTGCGCAGCCCCAATCTGCGCCCCTGCGCAGCCCCAGTCTGCGCCCCTGCGTAGCCCCAGTCTGCGCCCCTGCGCAGCCCCAGCCTGCGCCCCTGCGTAGCCCCAGTCTGCGCCCCTGCGCAGCCCCGGTCTGCGCTCCTGCGCAGCCCCAGTCTGCGCTCATGCGCAGCCCCAGTCTGCGCCCCTTCGCAGCCCCAGTCTGCGCCCCTGCGCAGCCCCAGTCTGCGCCCCTGCGCAGCCCCAGCCTGCGCCCCTGCGCAGCCCCAGTCTGCGCCCCTGCGCAGCTCCAGTCTGCGCTCCTGCGCAGCCCCAGTCTGCGTCCCTGCGCAGCCCCAGTCCGCGCCCCTGCGCAGCCCCAGTCTGCGCCGGTGCGCAGCCCCAGTCTGCGCCCCTGCGCAGCCCCAGTCTGCGCCCCTGCGCAGCCCCAGTCTGCGCCCCTGCGCAGCCCCAGTCTGCGCCCCTGCGCAGCCCCAGCCTGCGCCCCTGCGCAGCCCCAGTCTGCGCCCCTGCGCAGCCCCAGTCTGCGCCCCTGCGCAGCCCCAGTCTGCGCCCCTGCGCAGCCCCAGTCTGCGCCCCTGCGTAGCCCCAGTCTGCGCCCCTGCGCAGCCCCAGTCTGCGCCCCTGCGCAGCCCCAGTCTGCGCCCCTGCGCAGCCCCAGTCTGCGCCCCTGCGCAGCCCCAGTCTGCGCCCCTGCGCAGCCCCAGTCTGCGCCCCTGCGCAGCCCCAGCCTGCGCCCCTGCGCAGCCCCAGTCTGCGCCCCTGCGCAGCCCCAGTCTGCGCCCCTGCGTAGCCCCAGTCTGCGCCCCTGCGCAGCCCCAGTCTGCGCCCCTGCGCAGCCCCAGTCTGCGCCCCTGCGCAGCCCCAGTCTGCGCCCCTGCGCAGCCCGAGTCTGCGCCCCTGCGTAGCCCCAGTCTGCGCCCGTACGCAGCCCCAGTCTGCGCCCGTGCGCAGCCCCAGTCTGCGCTCCTGCGCAGCCCCAGTCTGCGCCCCTGCGCAGCCCCAGTCTGCGCCCCTGCGCAGCCCCAGTCTGCGCCCCTGCGCAGCCCCAGTCTGCGCCCCTGCGCAGCCCCAGTCTGCGCCCCTGCGCAGCCCCAGTCTGCGCTCCTGCGCAGCCCCAGTCTGCGCCCCTGCGCAGCCCCAGTCTGCGCCCCTGCGCAGCCCCAGTCTGCGCCCCTGCTCGGCCCCAGTCTGCGCCCCTGCGCAGCCCCAGCCTGCGCCCCTGCGCAGCCCCAGTCTGCGCCCCTGCGCAGCCCCAGTCTGCGCCCCTGCGTAGCCCCAGTCTGCGCCCCTGCGCAGCCCCAGTCTGCGCCCCTGCGCAGCCCCAGTCTGCGCCCATGCGCAGCCCCAGTCTGCGCCCCTGCGCAGCCCCAGTCTGCGCCCCTGCGCAGCCCCAGTCTGCGCACATGCGCAGCCCCAGTCTGCGCCCCTGTGCAGCCCCAGTCTGCGCCCCTGTGCAGCCCCAGTCTGCGCCCCTGCGCAGCCCCAGTCTGCGCCCCTGCGCAGCCCCAGTCTGCGCCCCTGCGCAGCCCCAGCCTGCGCTCATGCGCAGCCCCAGTCTGCGCCCCTGCGCAGCCCCAGTCTGCGCCCCTGCGCAGCCCCAGTCTACACGCATGCGCAGCCCCAGTCTGCGCCCATGCGCAGCCCCAGTCTGCGCCCATGCGCAGCCCCAGTCTGCGCCCCTGCGCAGCCCCAGTCTGCGCCCCTGCGCAGCCCCAGTCTGCGCTCCTGCGCAGCCCCAGTCTGCGCCCCTGCGCAGCCCCAGTCTGCGCCCCTGCACAGCTCCAGTCCGCGCCCCTGCGCAGCCCCAGTCTGCGCCCCTGCGCAGCCCCAGCCTGCGCCCCTGCGCAGCCCCAGTCTGCGCCCCTGCGCAGCCCCAGTCTGCGCCCCTGCGCAGCCCCAGTCTGCGCCCCTGCGCAGCCCCAGTCTGCGCTCCTGCGCAGCCCCAGTCTGCGCCCCTGCGCAGCCCCAGTCTGCGCTCCTGCGCAGCCCCAGTCTGCGCCCCTGCGCAGCCCCAGTCTGCGCCCCTGCGCAGCCCCAGCCTGCGCCCCTGCGCAGCCCCAGCCTGCGCCCCTGCGCAGCCCCAGTCTGCGCCCCTGCGCAGCCCCAGTCTGCGCCCCTGCGCAGCCCCAGTCTGCGCCCCTGCGTAACCCCAGTCTGCGCCCGTACGCAGCCCCAGTCTGCGCCCGTGCGCAGCCCCAGTCTGCGCCCCTGCGCAGCCCCGGTCTGCGCTCCTGCGCAGCCCCAGTCTGCGCCCCTGCGCAGCCCCAGTCTGCGCCCCTGCGCAGCCCCAGTCTGCGCACATGCGCAGCCCCAGTCTGCGCCCCTGCGCAGCCCCAGTCTGCGCCCCTGCGCAGCCCCAGTCTGCGCCCCTGCGTAGCCCCAGTCTGCGCCCCTGCGCAGCCCCAGTCTGCGCCCCTGCGCAGCCCCAGTCTGCGCCCCTGCGCAGCCCCAGTCTGCGCTCCTGCGCAGCCCCAGTCTGCGCCCCTGCGCAGCCCCAGTCTGCGCCCCTGCGCAGCCCCAGCCTGCGCCCCTGCGCAGCCCCAGTCTGCGCACATTCGCAGCCCCAGTCTGCGCCCCTGCGCAGCCCCAGTCTGCGCACATGCGCAGCCCCAGTCTGCGCCCCTGCGCAGCCCCAGCCTGCGCTCATGCGCAGCCCCAGTCTGCGCCCCTGCGCAGCCCCAGTCTGCACGCATGCGCAGCCCCAGTCTGCGCCCATGCGCAGCCCCAGTCTGCGCCCATGCTCAGCCCCAGTCTGCGCTCCTGCGCAGCCCAAGTCTGCGCCCCTGCGCAGCCCCAGTCTGCGCTCCTGCGCAGCCCCAGTCTGCGCCCCTGCGCAGCCCCAGTCTGCGCCCCTGCGCAGCCCCAGTCTGCGCCCCTGCTCAGCCCCAGTCTGCGCCCCTGCGCAGCCCCAGTCTGCGCCCGTGCGCAGCCCCAGTCTGCGCCCCTGCGCAGCCCCAGTCTGCGCACATGCGCAGCCCCAGTCTGCTCTCATGCGCAGCCCCAGTCTGCGCCCCTGCGCAGCCCGAGACTGCGCCCCTGCGCAGCCCCAGTCTGCGCCCCTGCGCAGCCCCAGTCTGCGCCACTGCGCAGACTGCGCCCGTGCGCAGCCCCAGTCTGCGCCCCTTCGCAGCCCCAGTCTGCGCCCCTGCGCAGCCCCAGTCTGCGCCCCTGCGCAGCCCCAGTCTGCGCCCCTGCGCAGCCCCAGTCTGCGCACATGCGCAGCCCCAGTCTGCGCCCCTGCGCAGCCCCAGTCTGCGCCCCTGCGCAGCCCCAGCCTGCGCCCCTGCGCAGCCCCAGTCTGCGCCCCTGCGCAGCCCCAGCCTGCGCTCATGCGCAGCCCCAGTCTGCGCCCCTGCGCAGCCCCAGTCTGCGCCGGTGCGCAGCCCCAGTCTGCGCTCATGCGCAGCCCCAGCCTGCGCTCATGCGCAGCCCCAGTCTGCGCCCGTGCGCAGCCCCAGTCTGCGCCCCTGCGCAGCCCCAGTCTGCGCCCCTGCGCAGCCCCAGTCTGCGCCCCTGCGCAGCCCCAGTCTGCGCCCATGCGCAGCCCCAGTCTGCGCCCCTGCGCAGCCCCAGTCTGCGCCCCTGCGCAGCCCCAGCCTGCGCCCCTGCGCAGCCCCAGTCTGCGCCCCTGCTCGGCCCCAGTCTGCGCCCCTGCGCAGCCCCAGCCTGCGCTCATGCGCAGCCCCAGTCTGCGCCCCTGCGCAGCCCCAGCCTGCGCCCCTGCGCAGCCCCAGTCTGCGCACATGCGCAGCCCCAGTCTGCGCCCCTGCGCAGCCCCAGTCTGCGCCCCTGCGCAGCCCCAGTCTGCGCCCCTGCGCAGCCCCAGCCTGCGCTCATGCGCGGCCCCAGTCTGCGCCCCTGCGCAGCCCCAGTCTGCACGCATGCGCAGCCCCAGTCTGCGCCCCTGCGCAGCCCCAGTCTGCGCCCATGCGCAGCCCCAGTCTGCGCCCCTGCGCAGCCCCAGTCTGCGCGCCTGCGCAGCCCCAGTCTGCGCCCCTGCACAGCCCCAGTCTGCGCCCCTGCTCAGCCCCAGTCTGCGCCCGTGCGCAGCCCCAGTCTGCGCCCCTGCGCAGCCCCAGTCTGCGCCCCTGCGCAGCCCCAGTCTGCGCCCCTGCGCAGCCCCAGTCTGCGCCCCTGCGCAGCCCCAGTCTGCGCCCCTGCGCAGCCCCAGTCTGCGCACCTGCGCAGCCGCAGTCTGCGCCACTGCGCAGACTGCGCCCGTGCGCAGCCCCAGTCTGCGCCCCTTCGCAGCCCCAGTCTGCGCCCCTGCGCAGCCCCAGTCTGCGCCCCTGCGCAGCCCCAGTCTGCGCCCCTGCGCAGCCCCAGTCTGCGCCCCTGCGCAGCCCCAGTCTGCGCACATGCGCAGCCCCAGTCTGCGCCCCTGCGCAGCCCCAGTCTGCGCCCCTGCGCAGCCCCAGTCTGCGCTCATGCGCAGCCCCAGTCTGCGCCCCTGCGCAGCCCCAGTCTGCGCCCCTGCGCAGCCCCAGTCTGCGCCGGTGCGCAGCCCCAGTCTGCGCTCATGCGCAGCCCCAGCCTGCGCTCATGCGCAGCCCCAGTCTGCGCCCGTGCGCAGCCCCAGTCTGCGCCCCTGCGCAGCCCCAGTCTGCGCCCCTGCGCAGCCCCAGTCTGCGCCCCTGCGCAGCCCCAGTCTGCGCCCCTGCGCAGCCCCAGCCTGCGCCCCTGCGCAGCCCCAGTCTGCGCCCCTGCGCAGCCCCAGCCTGCGCTCATGCGCAGCCCCAGTCTGCGCCCCTGCGCAGCCCCAGTCTGCGCCCCTGCGCAGCCCCAGCCTGCGCTCATGCGCAGCCCCAGTCTGCGCCCCTGCGCAGCCCCAGTCTGCGCGCATGCGCAGCCCCAGTCTGCGCGCATGCGCAGCCCCAGTCTGCGCCCCTGCACAGCCCCAGTCTGCGCCCCTGCGCAGCCCCAGCCTGCGCTCATGCGCAGCCCCAGTCTGCGCCCATGCGCAGCCCCAGTCTGCGCCCCTGCGCAGCCCCAGTCTGCGCCCCTGCGCAGCCCCAGTCTGCGCTCCTGCGCAGCCCCAGTCTGCGCGCCTGCGCAGCCCCAGTCTGCGCCCCTGCGCAGCCCCAGTCTGCGCCCGTGCGCAGCCCCAGTCTGCGCCCCTGCACAGCCCCAGTCTGCGCCCCTGCGCAGCCCCAGTCTGCGCCCGTGCGCAGCCCCAGTCTGCGCCCCTGCGCAGCCCCAGTCTGCGCCCCTGCGCAGCCCCAGTCTGCGCCCCTGCGCAGCCCCAGTCTGCGCTCCTGCGCAGCCCCAGTCTGCGCCCCTGCGCAGCCCCAGTCTGCGCCCCTGCGCAGCCCCAGTCTGCGCCCCTGCGCAGACCCAGTCTGCGCCCCTGCGCAGCCCCAGTCTGCGCCCCTGCGCAGCCCCAGTCTGCGCCCCTGCGCAGCCCCAGCCTGCGCCCCTGCGCAGCCCCAGTCTGCGCACATGCGCAGCCCCAGTCTGCGCCCCTGCGCAGCCCCAGTCTGCGCCCCTGCGCAGCCCCAGTATGCGCCCCTGCGCAGCCCCAGCCTGCTCTCATGCGCAGCCCCAGTCTGCGCCCCTGCGCAGCCCCAGTCTGCGCCCCTGCGCAGCCCCAGTCTGCGCCCCTGCGCAGCCCCAGTCTGCGCCCCTGCGCAGCCCCAGCCTGCGCCCCTGCGCAGCCCCAGCCTGCGCCCCTGCGCAGCCCCAGCCTGCGCCCCTGCGCAGCCCCAGCCTGCGCCCCTGCGCAGCCCCAGTCTGCGCCCCTGCGCAGCCCCAGTCTGCGCCCCTGCGCAGCCCCAGTCTGCGCCCCTGTTGGGGCAAGGCGTGAAGCGGCGGCACTTCGCGGACCCCGTTGTGCCTTGCCGGCAGCACCCTCACCAACACCGTCCAGGCCGACGCCGGCGGCACACTGACGCCCCTGCGCACGTGAGCCCCCTACAGCCCTCGCGCCCCCGCCCACACCACATGCGGACCCCCCCCCCCGAAACTCGGCAAGTGTCGGCCCCCGGTGGCTCGGGGTGCCGCCACGGGCCGCCCGCTTCGACCTTTCCAGGCGGGACCGAGTAAGCCGCCTTGCGGCGGTTGGGAGCCCCTCGTTTTCTGGGACCCCCTCCGGCTGTGCTGGAGCCTCGGGCAGGTCGTCCTGAACCTGAACCTGAACCCCCTATTTTCCCCCATTTCCCCCCATTCCCCCCCACTTTTCCTGGTACTGGGTACATTACGGGTACGTTGCTGGTAGATTACCACCCACCTCATCTGGGTATTTCTGAGGCCTGATGGTGCGGGAATGGGACTGCAACAACGCACACACGTGCCATACACTACGGCCGGGAGGGAGCCAGCCAGGTGGAGCACCAGATGTATGTCAGCCTGTGGTTGCCTGTGTCCTGCACTGCCACAGGCGGCAACAGTCCTTCACACTGGACAACGGATTGGTCCCTGCGCACCCCGCCGGGCCCTGTGCTGCCTCTGTACTGCAGGAAGGGGCCGAGGGCATGGAATGGCTCTTTGGTGTTTGCATGGGCCTGACGAGGAAGTTCGCACTCGGGACCTTTGTTCTCCCGGGTTTGTGACGCAATTTGTGGGGCATTCACCTGCAACAAGAGGGAGAAGTAAGGCCGTTGGCACCCATTGTGCCCTGCCGCTGGTGACATTCCCTGCATCTTCCAAACAGCCTTATGGCCTGGGCTTGCTGGCCCCTCCCCAGATCCACCAGTGCCATGCTGTTCAGCCTGGTTTTGCTTGAGACCCCTGTCCACCCCGTGCTTGCATGGAGGTTTGCGGCGGTCCAAACTCAGCTCTGCAGAGGCAACCGGCCCCGCCGGATTAGCCACATGCGGTGTGCATTGGCTAACTACCCGCCGCTGTGCTGCCGCACGTGTCCTGTGCCCAGGGGTCCTTTTAACAACTCGGCACCACTGGTGGGGGTGGGGACACCATCACTCCCCCCCCCCCCCCCCCCGGACCCACCTGCCCCTTAAAATATTGGGCCCAATTTTCCTCCAGGCCTTCGGCCGATCACAAATTTTCTTCGGCGCCTTCAGCGCCTCTAAAAAATCATCACCACTGGGAAGGTTGGGGGGGCTGGACCCCCCCGCTTCAAACAAGCCCTGCTTGTGCACTCAGATACTCGATGACGACAAGGGGGTCCATGTCGTTGCAGCGTTCAACCTCTTCGTCGCCAACCCCGATTGTGCGGACCGCAGCGTGACGCTTGCGACGCAGCTCCCCGACAGTGCCCTCGGAGCAGCCCATGGGATGGTGTTTTGCGGTCTGATGGGCACGCAGACGGCCTGTCGCTGGGACATTTTCGGGGACACATGTGTGCGCGCCTGCCGCTTGATGCAGGCGGCCGTAGCAGGACGGAAGGCCGCCCTGTTCGACCAAAGTGTAGCCAGTGCCCTCGTGGACAAGAGCCTCCTGACGGATTGCACCGACTGTGGCTGCGTCCGAGTCAAAGGCAGCGCTGCCCCCATTCCCGTCCTGGTTCCTGCCCAAGAGCACGTTGCAAGTGGCCCTGCCAAGGCCCTGTGCCGTGGGTTGCATTGCGCTGCGCGTGCCGAGATTGTGGAGGCGATTGAGGCTGCCACAGCCGATGGCCTCTCCCCCACAGTGGTTGTGGAGGTATGATGTGCCAGCTACTTCGGGTTTTGGAACGCCTCGTGATCGATGCCCGCCCCAACCTCATCGTCTGAGGGTGCCTGAGTGTGTTCGAGGGTGCCTGAGGCCCTTGCAGGGTGGCCTATGGACATTGGGCTATGGGGCTCATGGCTCTCTGGCGTCCAGTCCCCAGTGGCAGTGGAATGCCATGAGCCCTTTCACCAAGTAGTCAAGCGTGGGTGGGGTCTTGTGGGGCGACCCTGAGCGGTGTATTTTGGGCCCCAATACGTGGCTGTGTGCAGGACCACCGACGATGCGTCAGCGGTATCAGGTTCTAGCTGAGGTCTTGAGGGTGCGTGAGGGTGCAACTGTGTCATTCAGGAATGGTAACGACCGCACATGCTTCAGAAGAGACATTTTGCCACGAGGTCCCTTCCCCCTCATCCAAAGCAGCCAAACGTTGGGGCTGCAGGACCTCATACCCCTCCAGGGGCTGTCCGTATCCTCCTCTCGTGCGACTCAGGTGTAACCGGTGCTGAGGGGGACCGACTCCCAACCCCCATCCCCCTCCACAGGTTGTCTCTGTCCCCCTCTTTTGGAGACTCAGTAAGGAGAAGTCAGCAAACAAGAGTAACAGGCAGCCGTTAGAAAAAGAATAAGAAGAGATAAAGAGACCCAGGAGACCTGATGTCAGAGACAAGTTAAGCAAGAACCAAAACCGAAAGGGGTGCGAATATGAAAGAAAAATAGAAGGACTCGCGAAAGGCAAAAAGGGTGTCCACTCCGTAGCACGCCCGTGGGCTCCATCTTCACACGACGCTGGGTCCTGCTGTCGCGCAGGGGATGCCCGGCACCGGAAAGCGCTGCCTCCTGCAGTCCATTGCGGGCGACCGGGGCTATGCGGTGGTGGCTCACAACGTACGATACGGCGAGCCAACGCTGTCGCTGCTGCGGACCCTCGCACTTTGGGGGCAGGCGTGGCAGACAGCGGCCTTGGGCCCGCTGGCGGATACGATTCTGCAGGCCCTCGCCAACCATCGCGTGCAGACCGCCTTCGTGCACGCCGTGCAGATCATTGAGAGGCTGATCGATGCGGGGCACCGCATCGCCTTCGTCATCACCCACGCCCATTTTCTGGACCGCACTTCAGTTGCATTCGTAAAGGAGGTGCCCCCCGCTGTTTCTGAATTGTTGTGACCGACTCTGCTCCTCGCTCAACGCCTGCATGTTTGCCGACGGTAGCGCAGCAGTGTCAGAGACCAGGACAGAGGGTGCGCGCACGGTGCGCGGGTGGTCCCGTGTTCATTGAACATGCGCGTTTGCATATGTGCAGCTGAAATAGCATTCGTGTTGCTTCAATTCCGCTTGTGCAGCGACAAGACCATATTTTGCTATAGCTGCTAGACCAAAATTATGCACTGGTGGGTGGGTGGGTGGGTGGGTCTTGAACTACATCCCTTGCTTGCAACTGCCACTTTGAGCTTGTTGAGCACCACACGTAGGCAAGGCGAGGGGAAAATTGGCTTGCGCGGGGGGGGGGGGGGGGTCGTGGGAGCCCCCCGAAGGAGGGGGGGGGGGTCTGGCAATGGGGCTCCTGTGACAGAACCCTTGGTAAAGTACCAATCACCTCGAACAGAGGTTGTTAGATCAAGCGCAGGCGCGGGCGTTGTATACCCCCCCTTCTTGGGGGTCATTCGCGTAGAATGACCCAAGGTTACCATCCCAAATATCATCCCAAGGCATGATATTTGTGGTCAGAAGGCTCCAAGCAGTGGGGATGCGGAGCACTGTCGCAACGAACCACGGTCGAATGGTAACGCAGCCTGCTGCATATATTTTGGTCGGCGGTTGGTATCCTCGCCGGTCAACTGTCATCGGCGGCGCCGCCGCCATGTTCGCCCGACCTTGGTTCGAACCGGCGACGAAAAAGTCTGTGGTCGGCTGCATTACCGTTCGGCCACTGCTTATTCTGGGATAAACTGTCCTCCCCACTGGTTGAAGTCGAGTCTGCCACTGACAAAAATCCCAAACTGTGTGTTTCTGTCTGACCGGACATAAATACCACCACTGCCCCCCCCCCCCCCTTCAATGGAAGTTCAACTTTATTTGCCACCATCTGTGACCTTTTTCAAGGCCCCGTCACGGGAGCCAAGGAGGGGGGGGGGGTCCGGGAAAGGGGCTCCAACGACCCCCCGCCCGCGCAAGCCAATTTTCCCCCACCCCAAGGCTGGAATATACCCGATTTTTTGGGGACCTACGGATACCTGGTTTCCCCTCCATTTTTCCACTCCGGATATTCGGATACCTAGGCTTCAGAAGGTTTATTGCCAATTTTATTTACACATGCGCATCTTTCCATCACAGGATTCCACTTTTCCTTGTTGGTTCCTACTCACGCATCTTTGTGTGCATGCTTGTGCCACAAATTCCATTTTTCCATGTTCTTGGTTGGTGACCTGGTTTGTCTGATGATGATGATGCAAAGCAGTCTGGCCCAACGTGGTTTGGACGCTGCATCAGATGGTGAGATATCACTGCCCACGCAAATCCGTTTCCAGGGCCCTATTTGTTTCCACTGACGCCAAGTAGTCTGCGTGTGGATGGTTCGCATGCTTGACTGCTGGTTTTTACCGCTGTGCCAGTAACCGGATTGGTAGCAATGTTCGTTACATGCAACTGGGTAGCAACGACCCGTGTGACCGGAGCAGGTAGTCTGCCAGCCAGACCCAACTGATCAAAGGTCCAGGCTCTCTGAGCGGCAGTGGCCAGGTCTGTCGTCACCGAGTGAACAATCTTGTTGAGGGCTGTTACTTGCGGTTAGAGAGCCATTACCGCGGCTCGGGGTGAAGTAGCGCTTCATGGACGGTGTGATGTCATAATGTTGCAGATGGCCCAGCGCTGCTTTCCCAAGTCCGGCACGAGCAGCACCTTCTTGCAGTTGCTCACGTGCTCGGCCACGTACGGGCACCCGCTGCCCGCGGAGCAGTTCGCCAATTGCCCAGTGCAGCTGATAAAGGTGCATCCGCTGCTCGCTCCGGAGGCGCAGGAGCTGGTGACTTTCTGCCTTGGCAGCCCAGCGAGCCCTGTGTTGCTGGAGGCAGTGATGGCGAAGGCAGCGGGATTTGTGGAGTGCATAGTGGCTGTGTGTGCCCTGATTAAGGGCTGGGCCTCAGAGCTCACGGAGGACGCAGGCACTGTCACACTTGCAGCGCCAGAGCTACAGGCACTTCAGGTGCTGCACTGTGCTGTGTGCTGTGCTGTTCATCTCCGCCCGAGCAAAGATATAGTCGAGTGTGCCGTGCTGTACCGTGTGCCATGTGCCGTGCTGTACCGTGTGCCGTGTGCCGTGCCGTGTCGTACCCCGTGCCGTGTGCCGTGCCATGCCGTGCTGTGGTGTGCCGTGCTGTGCTAAACTGTTGTCTGCTGCCGGGCTACGCTGTGTGCCGTGCTTTGCAGTGCGGTGCTTTGCTGAGCCTGTGCTGTGCCGTGCCATGCGCAGGACAAGCCATGGCCCGCGATCAGCGCATCGATCACGCTGAAGATGTTCCACAAGTATGACATGCTGCCGTATTTACACGCCACGGCGATGAAGGTGGTGGCCTCGATTACCGCGCAGCCGGGCATCAGTGCCTTTGACCCCAGCCTCCGGGCCGTGACGAAGGAGATGCTCGAACTGGACCAGACGGAGACCTCCACTACCATCGAGGTCTTCTGGACGTCAGGGAGGGGCCGTGGGAGAGTCTCCCTCGGGAGGCACGGGCCAAGCATGCGACCCGCTGCGCCGCCCCCCCCCCCCCCCCCTCCAAACTCTGTCGGCCCAAATTTCAGCCACCACAAAGCGAGGGTGCAGGCCGTGGGCTGGTTCCTCGTGGGGACCAGGAAACAGGGGAGCAGACCTTTTGCTGCCCCCACCCCCCCCAACAGAAATGGGGCCGGACCGAAAGCAGGCCCAGCACCCCCCCCCCCCCCCCCGCATGCCCTCACACCCTCACTGCAGGCCGTCACATGGTGATCCAGGTCCCTCAGGGAGCGGACGCCGAGCGACAAGTATGTTGGGATCTGGGACCCGCATGGTAACCCAGCAGGTGGTCCTCCTCTCCCACGCAAGTGAACAGGTAGACCCATCCACCACCCTACCCCCCCCCCCCCCCCAGCCTGCGCCCCCGACGGGAGGGGTGCACGGAGTCGGCGCCCTCAGGGCCTAAAAAGTGGAGGCTGTGAAGGGCTCACAGCTTGACCGCTGTGGGTATCCCTTGAGCGGCCTGCCTAGGGAACCTCCAGGTGTGCACGTGCCCCACCAACTTCATCACAGACGCCTAGGCCAGCACAGCCCCGTGCACTCCAGTGCAGTTGTGGGTGACCCCTGGAGGCCAGACAGCCACCAGCCGACCCCTGCCCCCCCCCCCCCTTCCTCAACGGAGAGGCCATTCGGGTGTGGTGCCCTCTGGGCCCCCTCGTCTACGCGGGCTGTAGCGCCGCAGCCAGTGCAGCCAGCACTGGTGGCACCCAGGGCAGGGAAGCACACTCTGCGCCTTGGTGCCCCTCCATCTGCCCAGGGTACGCCCTCGGCCGTGGGAGCCGGACCCAGCCCGCGAGGCAGCACCACCTGTGCCTAAGGCAGTCAAGGAGTGCGGGTCTGACCCCAGTCGTGCCACGTACCACCGCCTTCCCGTGCCAATAGGCAGTCGTGGAGTGGTTGGGTAGCATGTCCTTGTGACGTGGAGGTTGCGAGCCCAGGCCCACATCTCCCCCGGCGGGCTCAGCGTCAGGCTCTCCAGCCTCCCTGCCGGGGCCTGGAGCACCAGGCACACACTTCCCCGCGCCATGTGCGCCAACGCCGAACAACAATGGAGCAAGCAGGTGTGCCACAGCCCCCCCCCCCCCCCCTCAGACACACAAGGGCACATACACACAGGCACGGCGGCATCTCCCGCCCGCGAGCGCCACCGCGGGGTCTGGGGGCGGTCAACAGTCCGGTAGGCCTTGTGACCGGACACCCGGGTACGGCCGCCCAGTCGGGTCCCGCAGGGAAGGCGGCGCGGACCGTGGGTAGGCGACCAGGCGAGGCCTTGACCCAACCCAACCCAACCCAACCCAACCCCCCCCTCCAAAATTCTGAAAGATAGCGCCACAGGGACGACCACCATTTTCCTTCTTGGTCAACGCCAAGGCCGTATCTTGTACTGACCGTATTCTGCACACGGAAGGCAATGGTCGTCACCCTCTCGAATCCCCCCAGGAAACGCCTCAACCAAGGCCTCAACACAGTCAGGTCGTATCTTGGTCGTAAGAAGGACGATGGCAGTCGCCTGCATCTTGAACAAGGCGGGTACCGTAGAAACGATGAAATTTCGTGAGAATGGTTAATTCTAGGAATTGTTTGCCTTGAAAATGCTCTTGTCGCAAAAAATTAAAAAACACAAAAAAAAATAGATAACTCCGGTGTGTGACCATGCAAAATAGCTGAATTTGTCGCAAAATTAGATAAATAAATAATTATTTCCCATTGGTGTGCATTCCCTACCGGTTGTTGTTCGTTGTTCGTGCTTGACAGATGTTTACGTTACAATCTTATTTTTCTTCTTTGCCCCCGGAAGTTGCTATTGCGCAACGTGCTGAACGCCTTACACGGGAAGATGTTACCCAATTCTGTCGCAACATTGTTATGGGAATGGTTGGTACTGCCAATACCACCCGGCCTCGAGTAGCAGTAGCAGCAGTAGCAGTAGCAGTACCAGGGCTATGGCACCACCACAACGTTGACCAAACAACATCGCCCTGTGCCTGAATCAGGGTTTTGCTTAATGTCCGTCCTACCCTACCCTGGGGGGGGGTGGGTGGGTGGGTCTGGCAGAATTTCAGGGTGGGTGGGTGTCCAACCACCCCCCCCCCCCCCAAGGGTAGGGTGGGACTTTGTGGGGGCCTTGGGTCTATTGAGCCAGTGCCACTTCTTTCTTTCTTCTGTTGCAGGTTCCGTGTAACATGGGCTAGGATTGTTTGTGCTTTGTGCCGGATGCGGAGGGGGTAACGCTAGAACCCCACAGTTCTTGTCTCTGCCCCACGCCCATAAAGGGGCTAGGATTGTTTGTGCTTTGTGCCGGATGCGGAGGGGGTAACGCTAGAACCCCACAGTTCCTGTGTCTGCCCCACGCCCATAAAGGGGCTAGGATGGGTGGGTGGGTGGGTGGGTGTCAGCCCCCCCCCCCCCCCCCCTGGGGGGGGGGGTGGGACATTTGTCGGTCTGTGGGTATGCCAAAATTCTGGGTGGGTCCCTGAATTAACCCCCCCCCCCCTAGGGTGGCTAAGCAAAACCCTGGCCCGAATGGCCTCTTTTGCGACAATGTCGCCCGTGTTGGCAATGCCAGCCCATATGGAGGATGTTGATATATGGTCTGCAATGGACACTTCGATGCATTCTTGTCCTGACATTTGGCTATAGGGCCTGCAAGTCTGGACGTTACAGACCAACAATGTATCAATGGAGTTCTTGTATGCATTTGCCTTCGTGTTTGCCCATGAAAAAACAAGTTCTGCAACAAGTTGACCGCATCCATAGCAGGGGGACATGCCATTGGGCTGAAGAACTCTACCTTCGCAAAACTCTCATTTCAACGAAATTAATTGCAAAAATTTAAATAAATATTGACCATGCGGGCTGAATTTCTTGTCGCAAAACGCTAATTCCTCACAAAAAATCGCAAAAAAAACCTTTTTGACGATTTGCCCTGCAACGCAAAAAAATTTAACAAAATATTAACACCTTTTCCAATTCGCAAAAATTCGCCGTTCGCAAAATTTGGCCGTTTGTACAGTACGTTGCCGGCCCAATTGAGCGTAACCCTTGACAAGGGCCACAGGATCATGCGTCCCGGCACCCCACTCCCCCTCCCCGCATGCTCCCCCATCCCCCGCACCCCCACCCCACGCAGATACCTCAAATATCGGCAGGTATGCCTGAATGAATGTTGTGCTTTATGATATCGTTTTGCTCCCAAGCAACCCGTCAAAGGCAGGTCACCGCTTTGCGTGACCGCTGCCAGACTGATGTACTGGCGTGCCACCTGTCATGAGGCAAAATGCCTTCGCGTCTTGCGGGCACAGGGAAAGTCATGCGCCACATAAGTGTGCCTCCTCTTCCGGGGGTGCTCGTGATAGCCACCTGCATGATCGGGGTGAGGGCCCTCAGGACCATCCCCCCTTCCCGCTTGGAGGCCACCCTGGGGCCTGTTCTGCTTCAATGCCGTCGTCTTGGGGGGCCAGGCAACCTCATCGTGTATCCACCCATCCATGTGCCCGGCATCCATGGTTCTCTCGAAGATGATCTTGATGCTTAATGCCAATGCGTTTTACTTTCGACGAGGAAATAAAATAGGTCTGCTGTGGCCACAGCAGAACCATCTCTTAAAGCGCTGGCGTCTCTGCCCAACCCCCTATCCAATGACTGTATCGGAGTAGTGCAAGCGACGGGCGAGGCTCATCAGGAGATGCATGTGGCAGGGGGTTACAAAATAAGTGTCCTGTGGGCGGCTCTGGGCCCAATGGCCCAACCAACATCGGTCTTCAAGCTTCCCTTCAACATGGGCTGCGTCGCGTGACCCCCCATTTCAAAGGTCCCACACCACAACGTGCCTCAGGAGCAGGGAGTTGCTCGACCCCCTCTCCCCATCCTCGCAGCACAACCGCCTCTACATTCAAAACGGCATTTGTCTACTTCCCCAACCCCCGTCAACCGCCCAAATTGCCTCCCGCCGCCCCACTGTTCTGTAGTAACCGCTTTTTCAGCCACCCCTACACAGCCCCCCAAGAGCCCTTTTGCTCTCGAGCGATTCCCTGCTCAGGAGCTGGTTCAATGTGGGCTTCTCCAACGCTGCCAACACAAATGCACCGCCCACAAGCCCGGAGGCGACGCCCCCCTCGACAGTACCGTCTGCTCTTGCCCTGCACTGCGCGATACCGTCGAGGAGACCTTGTTGCCCGAGGAGCGCCAGCAGATCAACAGCATTGCCGCCCGTGTCTACAGCTTGTGGCACCCGATGGATCACCCTCTGCAGATGCTCGTGCGCTCGCGACACCATCGCTTCGCGGGTGACACCGTGGCGTGCGTGCGGGACTTGCGGGCCGGGCTGAAGCTGCTGCGCCACGGCAACTTCGCGAACGCGCCCGGGATCCAGCAGAAGTTTGATCTCGACTTCCAAAGGGTCGGGTTCGTCCCGCCCTCCACGCCGCTGTTGGCCCGCAAGGAGACCACCGCGTTCTACGAAGAGAATCCGGAGCCGTCCTGAGCCTCCGGCAGTTCCGCCCGCCACTGGGCCTCGGGCCTCTGGGCCAGCGGCTCTATCGGCTCGCGCAGTACCTCTTGGATTTGCACACGCTGCAGAAGATTGACGCCATGTTTGAGGTGCCGGACGAGGCAGTGGTGCGCCTGTGCGCCCTGTCCCAGGCCTATCACCGCTGCCTGCAGTGCACTGTGCAGGCCGTGGGCGCCAGAGCGGGGGTCTGTGCATTTATTGAGCATTGGCTACCGGACGACTGCCACTTGCATCCGGAGAAGGTGCTGTCCAGGCCCTTGCGTCAGTTGAGGGGTAGTTGGCGGGGTCAGGAGCAGGGCCAAGTTTAACATTGGGTCCCCAATCTGTATTATCGCGACTCAAAACCGGTTGACCCTTTCCGCAGTACAGCGGCCAACACTCGGCGCTTCACCGGCAACCCCGTGATAAACCAACAGGACGAAATGCCTCACAGGGGGCAGGGCGGGGGGGGGGGGGGATGCCTGGGGCCTACCCCTAGCAGATTGGGACGACCCTGGTGCTCTACGCCTGATGGTCCGCGCCATTACGTGGTCCCTCAGCTCCGTAGCATGTGCTAGAGTGGCCGACAAAGTTCAGCCATGGTATTCGGTTTTCGCCATCATTGGGTCTGGGATGAAATGATCCATTTTTTGTCAACCGAAGGCTACACACACCAGCCCCTCAACAAGGCACCATGCATACAGATATCCTTAAAACGGATCATTTCACAGAATGCGTGGCCTGCGAATAAATCTTCTGTTCCAGCCCTTCTACATTCGATCGGTAAAGCAAAGTCTCTGTTCAAAGGTATCATATTGTGCTGCCCCATCGCCGCCGTGCTGGAACCACAGATTCAGTGCTTCCACCTCTGCACCGTCGCCCGTGCTTTTGCTTTGCTGTTGAAAACTTTAGTGCAAGGATTCTGGGTAGTTTTCTTGTTCTGCGAGTATCAGACGTCGGGGACTGGATCCATGGCCTGTTAAATTGGGGCTGTACAGTGAAAGGAGAAGCTGATTGTTCAGGGCAATTCAGTAACACCAGTCCCGAAAATGTCATGAAAACTCTCTGCGAGGCCGTGTCCTGGTTGCCACTGGTCAGCGGAAGACACTGTCTACAGTGTCCGCCGCGACAACGAAGACTTGCATTGCGCTAGTAAAAGCACGTCAGACCGCCTTTTCTATATGGCTCATTCTGATCGGGACAATTTCATTTATTTTTCTTTGATGACTGATACCTTCAGGCCTCGGAAGGGTATGGAACCGCACGGGTGCAATCCCCTCTTTCAGCGCTGATCTGCGGTCTGTGTGGGGCGTCAAACAATGGGTCGACCTCATGGGTTGAAACACAACCACACCGGCACTCACCATCAGGGCTGCCATCACGTCTGTCATGCAAAGGAGGGCTGCAGCATAATGGATGACATCCCTGTGCATTAGAGTGAGCCAAATCACACAACACAATAGCATTACCCTCAATCGCACCGCCACTAAGGCACACAACGCACACAACATCTTAATCCTCATCCTCATTTGAGTACATGTATCATCTTCAAGAACAACCTTGCAGGCAGTGGACTCGGACTCACCATGCAAATATGGACGTGGTGGACCAACGCTGCTTGGGCCTGGAGGTTGTGAGCCCACTGGCCTGCAAAATGTTTCGCAACTTTCCAAAAATGCGTTCTTGCACGCGAATGGCTAGTTAATGCCCGTTGATGGAATGCAAATGTTGCATTAAGCATTCAACATCACCGAGCACCCTTGGTGTTACTATCCCACAAGAGCGCAGCAGTTTTATCTCCTCTGTTGCCCCACGCTCAGCAAACCACTTGGTAATGCCAGCCACCTTTGTGGGATCATTGTACATGTTAATGGGTAGTGAGTCCATTTACAAGCTCAAGTTCCAGCTCAGGCCAGGGGGTCCTTTAGGAACTAGATTTTTTTTGTTAAGGACCGCCCTTAAGGACCGGCCCAAGGGACCACCAACCGCCCACCACCAACCGCCACCAACCGCCAACCGCCACCAACCGCTAACCGCCACCAACCACCAACCATCAACCGCAAACAACCAGCAGCAGCGACCAACCGCCTACCGCCAACCACTGGCAACCGCCACCAACCACCAATCACCAATCACCAACCGCCACCAACCGCCAGTTGCCAACTGCCGGGTAGTGTACTCACTTGGGTTGACGACCTCCCAAAAGCCGGGTTGAAGAACCGTTGACACCTTGGGTTGAAGCCTAGGGTTGAAGACCCTTGTGGGGAGAGAGCCTTGGAGGGAAGGAGGGGGGGAAGTGAAACTTTGAAAAGGAAAAGAAGACCCAAAAATTTTCTTTCGGCCCTTCGGGCCGGAGTCTCTCTAAGAGTCCACATGATGGAGAAGCATGCACACACAAAGCAAAACATGGGCATATCCATATGCTTCACCGATGGGACGTCCATCTACATTAACTTTCCGGCAGGGCTTCCGTGGCAAGTCCAAACCCCAATACCGATGCTTGTAATGTTGGTCCCAATAGTTCAACTGGTGGTGCACTGGCAAAGTGTCATAGAAGTGAATCCCCGTGCCCAAGTCCCCATGAATGATTTGCCTACGCCGGGCCATGACGGCCTCCGCTTGAGCTTGTTGGTATCCCAATTGTTGATTGTATTGTGCAAGGTCAGGTAGCTGCAATTTGAGGTGCTGAAGCAACAGGAGAAGGGATTGCTTCTTGGGACAATTGGGTCATAGGCAGGTTCAAAGACAAAGCCGGGGCCACAACACTTGGAGGGTTCTGGACGATAGGAGTTGTTGGAGCGGTTGTCGGAGAAGGGCCACCGCTTGCCATTTGTGCTGGAGCTGGGGGAAGGGGGTGTTCACCTCTTGGGTTCTGCGTTGGTGTTTGAGGGATGGGGTCACCGGTTGGGCTCTCTATTGGTGGTTCGGGAGGGGGGAGGGTGTCACCGGTTGGGCTCTGTGTTGTTTGTGTGGGGAGTTCCTCCGCGGTTTTTTGCTTCTTTTGCTATCTCTCCAACCATTTCCATTTGCTGTGCACTTGGTTTCGGTCACGGTTTTGGGGTAGTGGCCATGCATCCGCCACCTTCTGAGCCCACTCACTCTTTCCTGCATATTTGGCTTGCAATCCCCATAGCCCCTCTAACTCTTGCTCATCCCAGGCACCATATTTCAACCCTCCTTTGACGGGACCTCCTTCACGTTCTGAGAGAGGAACGGCTTGGAACATAGCTGGGATAGTGGAGGGAGGCTGCTCACTAGTCTTCTTGGGTGGAGCATCTTCTTCCATAGCCATAGGTTCTGGGTTAGTAGCGGGGCTGGGCTCTGCAATCGGGTTAGCATCACGAGGTCGCACATGCATGAAATGAGCCCGATTCACTTATGCCACATTTAGAGGCGGGCCGTTGTCCAATACACCATCTAGAAGACTAACAACAATGGCATCTCGCACGGTGAACACCACTATGGCTCGCCGGAGATACGTGGCAATACCTGCAACAACCGAATCACCCATTTACGTGGTCCACCCATTAGGATTCCTTAACCCATTGAGCAACTCCATGTAAGAACCAAGAACAAATGTAGCATACAAATGACGCCGTGCATCCATATCTTGCAATACCTTTTCCCAAAGAAGTTTTTGGTCCATCCCCACGGTTCGAGCAAGAGCATGCCACACACAAAACCCAACATGTGTCACGTCTTCAACAATGAAACCTGGATTCAACAACAATCGGGTAATCTCTTCCTCTTGTGCTTCGCGCTCCTTCCAAGGCACTCGTTGGCTCCGAGTGTGTTTATGTAACATTCCCGGGTAATGTCGACTCACACGTGCAACCTCAACCATCATCAAACCAATTTGCTCATCCCTCTTCTCTACAATTTCATCAATTTCCTCCTCATCATCGTCAAGCCCGGGAACCTCTTCTTCGTCTGTCACACTATCCAAATCATCAAAGCTTGCAACAGACGAATCATCACGACCCGGAGGTGTTCACATGCTACACCCATCAACAAACACTTGGCAGCTCTTGGAGTTCCTTTGCACAGAGTACATCTATACCTTGCTTGCCTCATCCAAATCGGTCTTGGCAAATCAAGGATTCTACCTAAGCGATGTGGTTGTCCAAAGGTGCGCAAAGTTCCGGTAACTTCACAACACGGGCACATGACTGCAGTTAGAAATCTTGTCAATGGGTCCAAGTAGAAGAATCTGGGCAGGCATCTGAGGACAAATTGTGGAGATGTGACATTTGTTGGCGGCTCAATTACCTCACAAAGTTGGGAACCACTTGTTTGCACCTTATGAAAAAACTCATCCAAATACTCCAAATGCTGACGTGGCAACGACTTCACTTTGCGATTGGCCCTTTTGGCAGGCATAGTTGTGCCTCCAAAGAACAGCCAAGCAACAACTATGAACCATAATGCATGCATTCTAAGCAAATCTTGAAAGTGATAAATCATGTTGTCATTGTGTTTATTTGTGTTTGCTGATCACATTGATATGTCGCATTCATGCCTAGGTTCCGCGTTGCAACCTTAAAACCCTTTGCTAAAAGTTACCGCATCAACGAAGGCGTAGCGTGATAGTGGGATGCCTGCCCACCGATCGGCGCCTGCCCTCTCAAATGGTACCACCGATCGGCGCCGATTGGCGCCGATCTACGCAAACCTGCGCAGACCGCCGCAGAACAACAGCCCTGAGCACATTACCAACTGCCAACCGCCAATCGCGATCAACCGCCAACCGCCAACCGCCAACCGCCGCCAACCGCCAACCGCCAACCGCCACCAACCATGGTTGAACATATGAGCTACACCTGGTCTTTTTGGGAAAGCTGTGGATAGGAACAATTTTCTTTTTTTATCTCTCTTAAGGACCCCCCTGGGCTCAGGCTGGGATACAGGGAGATATTGTACTTTCAACTCTTTCACTCACACGTACATGTGCGCCAGCAACATGTCCACCACTTCTTTCATGAGGGTTGACGAAGGGTGTGCAAAGCAGTTCTGTGGGGTTTGAGGGAGGCAAATGGTGCCTGTGTGTCAGCAGCATGGCTAAGGGTAGAAGAAGGATGTCCACAATTGCTTGCTTGGGGGCTGGGGGCTGTGTGCCCCTCGCCCACCAAAACGGCTGGTAGTGAGGGGAAATGGTCCTGAAACAGGGGAAAGGGGATCTGGGCGAACTAGAATGGGGGGGGAACACGGTGATAATGAAATCCTAATGCTCCAATGCTTCATATTTCTGCTCATGTTTTGCTACTCCAGGATGTCTCGAAGCATATCTGGAAGAACCAGAAGTATCTTTGCCACACACATCCCACAGCACTGGCATTAGTGGTGTGCCCAATAACACCCTCTCATCTACATCAGCACATTCTCCAACATCATGTTGTGCCTCTTCCCCCTTATTAGGCCACCCTCTCTGCCCCAGCTGCCTGTAATACCTGCCCCCATCGTGCATTTGCAAGCCTTCATTGTATACACAGGTATTGGAGCTCATCGGTGCTTTGCAGGCCCATGCGCTGGAGCTTACTGCGTTTTGTGAGGAATGCCACAGCTTTGCTCAACAGCATCTGCAGCAGCCGTGGCTGCACCCGGTGCTTGCGTATTTAGGCCCGAAGGGGGTTTCCTACGGGGATCTTGCCTATGCAATTCTGCAACTCAAGCGCGGATCAGAGGATAACGAGGCCGACGCTGATTTGAAGGCGGTGGTGGACCAGGTATCAAGTGTCTTGTATTGTATGGCACAATAGTCCTCGCATCCCAGTCTGCTCAGTGTCATGTGCTTTATGCTTGCTTCACGTCGTTTCTGGCTGCGTCAAGGTTGCTCTTGCTGGTGCCATTTGTTGCCTCCAGCCTCCCTTCAAATCTCATGCTGTGCACTTAATGGCAACACTGCACAGGCGGAAACGAAACATGGATGCCGGTTGGGCAAACACGATGAGGGAAAGTAAGCACAGTGTCGGTATAGACCGTCACCGGGAAATGCTTCAGAACGAGACACCTGGGCAAAGAGGGTGCTCACGAAATGCACTGCTGTTCTGGGACTGCGCAAATATTGCGCACGTTATACAGCCCAGGGTTCCAACATATGGTGCACATAGTGCGGGTTTTCGGCGTCCCATGCACATGGTGTGGCTTCTTAGGCGTCCCATGCAGACGGTCCGGCTTTTTCGGCGTCCCAGTGTCACGCATTCTATATTGTTTCAGATGGAGCACACGCTGCTGAGGCAGAGCAAGCATCCATCTCATGTTCTCGACGCTGAATGCTTCCTTGAGTTCCGCAGTTACCTCGTCCTGCACTCAGCCCTCCGCTCCAGTTCGCTGCAGCTGCCAGCGTTGGAGGTTGCAGATGCCAGGGGGATGTAACGTCCCGCGCATGCTTCCGTCCATGCTTCCGTTCAAGGTTAGGGGTGTCTGGCCCCTCTGCAGGAAAGGTTTTGTTCCACGATGCTCGTGAGCACAGTATGCCAACTGCACCCCCCCCCCCCATAAAAAACCGGTTTGTGGCTTTGCTCAGCTTGCGTAGGGCTGCCCACAGGCAACGGACACCCTCAGGCAACGGACACCCACCTATCCACATAACGCACAGCAGCCCACACCGTGCCTGTGCGGGTCCCTCATACCCACAGTGGCACAAGGCTGTGGGCTTATGCAGAGCCCCTCCCTCTGTGAATGAGTGCATTGCCCCTTGGACTGGAAGTTCTGAGGGGTTTGGGTGAGAAACGGACCATATCTGCAGTAAAGGTGTGGCAAATGAATTCTGGATCGCGTTACGGGCTTGCCCACACGGCTTGATCTCGGTGGTGTTGCGGGGGCTGCGGCTACAGAGCCCCAGCTGACGCCCTTGAGTTGAGTGTAAATGCAATGTATTTCACAGCAGCGGCTGTCGCTATGTTATGGTGTTTTTCCCTCCCCCTTAGCGTCTACTGGACACTGGACTTTTGTAGAAGCCCAGATCGGTTTGCATTGGCATCCAGAAATATACGTATTGGAGCTTTTGTAGTGTCCAGGGGTCTTGCCATTGAAACTCAAACAAACATGCTTCCTGGGCGTGGCTACTCGGCTCCTCAGCAGGTGGTCACCAGTATGCTAAGCTCGCTCAGCGGAAGATTTAATACGGCGGGAACCAAGATACCTGCGATTGTATGTTTGGCTACAGCCTGTGTGCATTGGATGCCTCGGCCGCAACCCACACAGCCCACACGTCAGTGGGCAGAACAAATTTCATCATCATGAAAATGCACCACCGAAAATGTTATACTTTTTGTCAATTTGACATTGTTTTTGCAACACCAAATTTTGGAACAGCTCCGCCTGTTTGGATGCCACCCCTGCTAAATTGCCGGCTGACATATGCCTAGTCAGGATGTGTTATGCCCCCGAACTGGCGATGTGATCGATATGTACAATTGCTGCCAAATCCGCCGCAGCACAATCAATGCCACAGGGTGTGGTTCTCCCTGTCCTCAACGCAGGGGAGCTGTTCCATCACCTCCGCATTGACCTCCTTTGTCCACGTGTGCAATTTCTATCGTTTGCCAATTTATGCCACAACTCACGATTTCGGCGTTCCCGCCACGTTTGTTGTGTGCACCGTGATTGTTTACCCTCCGAGCGCCATCCTCGCTGTGGACACGTCACCCATGCAGAAGTCGAGACAGCGACAGGTCCGGAAAAAAAATTCAACGGTTATATGTGTGGAACAGCACGAGGATGAAGGCTGGTGCGTGGGCTGGCAGGGCCGCAACGACGCTGTGGTCTCCCCATCAATGTTACCACACACAGAAAGCAAACAAGTGCAGCTCCAACGCGCTTTCAGAGGGTCAGAAACCTCACAGACGTACCACACACACACACACACACACATTTGCATGCATTGCTGCTCCTGACGTCGCACCCACAACCCGAAGCTGTGAATCAGTGTGTTAGTGGATGGCCTGCCAGTGAGGTCAAAAGAACTCTGGACTTGTGGTTTCGCTGATGGAATGTAGGACGTTGGCATGTTGAACCTCGCAGTTTGAGCTTTGATTGA
Organism: Eutreptiella sp. 'Long Island Sound 2002'; assembly: GCA_964036045.1. NCBI lineage: Eukaryota > Euglenozoa > Euglenophyceae > Eutreptiales > Eutreptiaceae > Eutreptiella > Eutreptiella sp. 'Long Island Sound 2002'. The sequence goes on from OZ038385.1 coordinate 4,747,637, forward strand.
AATATTTTGGCGTCTCGCACACGGTAAGGGCGTCAAACAGGCAGCAGTCAAGGCCTGAGTGCACAAATTCTCAGCGTCAAAACAAAAGCATGGTCAAACGCGGCGCTAGGCGCCTTTCTAAAACGAGGAATGCGGGACGGTCAGCGGCTTCGGCGTGTGTCCGCAGGTGAACCACTTGGTGCTGCACCTGGTAAGCGCAAATGGTACTGAGGTTCAGTCAACAACAATGACAGGCCATGCTCACTCCAGCCGGGCCCCAGCTTTCCCTGCCCGCCCAGACCCTCGTCAGCCCGGCCTACGACGAAAGACGGATAACAGCACTTCACATGCACAGGTCAGCTGCCTGTCTGTAACCATGATTATCCTGCCCAACCGGGGGCACCGCCATGTTCTGCCAACCCCGCAGACTTGGAGACAGTTCAGTTCATGCAAAAAGGCGCGACAAGGATCGTCAGATCCCCTTGTTACCGGGTGGCCACACACACACCCACACACACAAGTTCAGGTGGCACTACTCAGCTGCCGCGGGCGCCCAATGTGACGTCCCATGTCCCCATGACCCCCTGACCGGCGACCTCCGGCGCCGGTCGCCAGCTACTGTACATCTGCCCCCTCCCAGAGCCAGCGATCCTGTCCCTCCCAGAGCGAGGGACAGGAATCCATGAGAAGTTCCCACAATTGAAGGAGTGATGTGCACTTGTGCGCTTGTGCACTTGTGCACTTGTGCACTTGTGCACTTGTGGACCGACTCGCCATCGGCGATTTGGGTCCAGATTGCGAGTCTGTGTCTCTTTGATTTTGCACCCAAAGTTTGGGCGCTCCCCCGCATTTGTTGTGCACACAGTCGCGGTGCAGCTGAGCTCCCTTGATCCTCCGAGGGCCATCACTTGCTGTGCTCAACAGCCACAGTACTGCCCTGGGTCCAGGACCAAGATACCCATTTTGCCGAGCCGCAAGCCGTGCGGTGCAGCATCCCGCCCGGCGCACACTAGCGTACGCCCCAGTGCGCATTTGCGTGTTCTCAGCGGATGTCAAGGACTCTGATGTTGCGGGCCCGCACAGCAGCTCAAATGTGTATCACTGGTCGCTTTTTGTGGTCTTACACACTTCGTTCCCCAGTCGCTTGCGGCTCTTGCCCAGACGCGATGAAGCAATCTTATCTTTGACAATTCTTCATTGGTATGGCATGTGTTTTGCGGGGGATGTCTCTTCCCACTGTCCTTGGGTTCCATGCATCACCGTGGATCCCAAGTTTTAAAAGTGTATATCATGTGCCTATGCTCCCCACCCAAAAGTGCGTGTCCCGTGCTAGCGGTGATACGCTTTACCTACGCGTCTGCTCCCACGAGGAAAGCAAGACAGCATGACCGATCCCTTTCACAGCCCTGCGGCTGTCTATCACTATATTGTTTTAATGCCTTGTGGTCTCTAATGTCTGTGTCTCTGTCTCTTTTCCTTATGTGGCCTTGGCCATACGGAATTGTTCATCGGATTTTAAACACAAGCAAAAACTAAAGAGAAGCACAACAAACAAAACAACCAGGACAAAGAAAACACAACAATCAAAAGAACACAGCGACAAGAATGCACAGCCCAGAGTGGCACAACAGAAGGCGGCCATAGATTTGTGATGCTCTCCTCTACGATGCCACAGTATCCCGTGTTCGGTGCTGCTGTTGCTGAATCATTCGCGTATCTGTCCACAATTACCACCCGAGAATAATTTTAGAGAGGGACAAATTTGATGTGGACAAATTTGGAAGCTCTACCTCGTACCAAATATTTCCTTCAATTTTAAGGATGCGATCTTCTCCTTGATGCTGGGTGCACACACATGAGGGAGCTTTGTTCTCTCAATGTAGCAGCATTGCGTGCCTGTGGGCTACCTATTGCTGTGGCCCATTTTATTTTTGAGGAGTGCAAGAAGCAGCCTGTGGGTGAGAAGCGTGCTGCTCCCCCAAGTGCCAGCCCTGCTCCGAAAAGGCAGGCAACACTGGCAACACATGCAAGTGATTTTATGGCGATGCGCAACAATTGCTTGACCAAAGGATGATGCATTTTAGTATGAGCATTCTGCGAATTATTTTGGTTCACCACTTATTGGGATATGCATGTTCGAGCTGTGTCTTTTGGTACAGTGCATTAGCAACCCTATGGTGATACACAATACCGTCGGTCATTTATGTGTTGTGCAATCTTCTTGTTGTAATCAGCCCATCAGGAAATATCAGCAGCCATCCAGAGGCCACCAGGAAATAACAGGACCCATCCAAAGGCCACAAGGAAATAGCAGCCATCCACCAGGAAGCAACAGCAAGGGACCTTATACCAAATTTTTCCTTCATTTCTAAGGACCAGTTCCAAATCCCCCCCCCCTAATTTTAGCCCTCCCAAAAAAAAACCCCTCAAATTGATCCTTCTGTGGTACATCCTGTCGGGCTGTAGGTGGTGCTGTGGTACCCATTCTGCTCTGCTTTGTGTAAGACTCCTGGCGTCAGAGCTTGGCAGATCGTCATAGTTATGCAAAAGAGAGTTTCGTGAGGACTGAGGTGTTTATTTGTTTTTCGCTGAGGACAGCCAATGTATTAAGTGGCAGGAGGCGGTTGTCCAACGACGGTCAGCCGGCAATCGACAGATACTGTTCGATCGGCTCCCAGGCGTACCCCAGCCCGGCAGTCTCTTTGTTTTCTTGTGGCATGCAGAACAGCCCTGTGCCCATGAGAGAGCACTGGTCACAGCCCTTGCCGTAAGCGCCACAAAGCAGCATCAATATGTTCCCGTCAAATCTGGTTCCTGACCCTCCTCTATCCCAGTCAGCCTTTTCCATGAAGCACCTGTACCTTCACCGTTGACGCACACCAGCACACCGCACCCTGCCCCCCCCCCCCCCCCACCACCACCACGAGTTCTGGCAACTGGAATTGCCAGGTTCTGCCGGAACGCTGCTTTCCATTGGCACATCTTACACTACTGTACACTAATACACACAGCATATTCGTTACTGCAGCACAGTCTGATGGGAAATTAGATGTGCTTGTCAACCTTTCTGGATAGCGCATTTCTGGTTCTTCTCACATTTGTTTCCCCCATTTACCGACAGACATGCTGAACTGCTGTTTTTCTCCAAGGGGGCCACAATGCATGTTTTTGAATTTCTGTAGCCAATTGAGCAATTTAAACTGCGAGACAAATGGCCCCACCTTGATATCGACGAAGGAAACGTTTGTAATCACTGTATTTGGTTTGCAACCCGTTCTTCACCCAGAGTACCACATCTACTGCTGCTCAACCTGCTCGGCCTGTTGACTGTTGCAGGTGGATGGTGGTTTTTGGCTGGTTGGTTATTATGTAACACTGGTTGCCTACCAAATGTGTGTCGATTTGGATAAAAAAAAGCAACGCCCCAAAAGTGGTCCAAGTGGTCCCCAGTGATACTCACCAAGAACGCTTGCTCTTTTGGCCTGTGACGCCAACCCACACTGCTTTGGCTGCCTGTGTGGCTCTTCCTTCCTATTCCTTGTTTGACCGTTGAGGGAGAGGGTGGCATCCAGCTGCCCTTTCCAGAATGGGACTGCAGAATGATGAACTCCTCTTCTCTGTACTAGTAGCATGGCACATGCGTGGTCTGATGGTAGGGAATCATAGAGGGACAGGCTTGCAGTGCCTGACCCCAGAAAGCTATATAATAATGTTGGTCCCCCTTCTGAGCATTGTTGTGTTTGTGGCAGACCCTCAGTTCTGGACTCAAACGTTTTCAGCGGAATGCCACCTGCTTTTGCTGACCTTCGCAAGGGGCAGATTTGAGGTCACACAGCTTGTTTGAGCCAGGATCTGTAGATACGTCACAATTCAAGGGAATACAACGCTACATCATTGAACGGTGTATCTCATGTGGATCGCTCTGTTTGGATGTCATACGGCCGGCGGTGGTGGGCATCTATCTGTTTCAGCAAAACCGCTTTTGCACTAAGAACACTCCAAATGTGGATGTGCTCGCCGCAAGTATTAATGAGAACACTGGACTGAAAAGAGGCCGCCTTCGGGGACATGAGTCTTTGAAGATTTTGTTCGTAGATTTCCAACTGAAAAGGAGACAGGGGCCAGGACTGCCTCATCAAAATCATGCGGGGAACACGCATAGTTCAATATAGAACGGGCATCATCCACCGACCACCAAACTGGGACATCAGTCGTGCAGATTTTGCCGGTGAAAACAACATTTTCTTTTGTGCACGTGTCTGAATTTTTACAGATTGAAAATCATTCAAGAATATTTGTGCTGTTGAACAATTTTGCTGCAAGTCAGCGCTAATGATCCGGAACCTGATTCCACATCCGCGCGCAGTTCCGCAGAGCAGGCGAAGCTTCAGAATCCGAGAATCCCCTGTTTCCGAGGTTTTATATGATTTTGATTCCGCCATTGCTTTTAGAAACCCGGGCAAGCGAAATTCCTGAATGTCTGGCATCAATACCACCAAATCTCATGGCTAGTAGCTCAAGTTGCATGCAACTGAACATGCACAATCGTTGTCCGGATTGCTTGGTTGCAATTTAGTGTCCCATGACTCTCAAAGTTTTCCAGAAGTCCGCAAAGGTCTACGAAATGTTCTTTCCATTGGCATGTAAATTGCAATTTTTTCGGTGTGTCTGCTTTTTTTCCTTCCCCTAGCTGATATTCGTGTCCGGACATTTTTTCTTGGGTCCACTTCTTCCCACCTTCCGTCCCAAGACCCGACGAGCACGGTGGAGCTTGCATTCCTGTCAATGTGATTGAATGTGACATGTCTTCTGCCAATTATGCCCTTCGTCATAGCAAATGATTGCAAGATACCGGTTCACAAAGCACTTGACACGTAAACATGGCCCGGGGTATTCTCAAAATGCAAAAAAAATGTGAAGTTCATGCAGAGCGCCGCGCATTGCCACACTTTGTCAATGAATTTACTAAACAATCCTATAGAGTATCTCACGATATACCGATAATGACCCATGAAACTGCAAACTTCATGAGAATCATTCGGACACATTGCATGTGTGCAAAGGCCGGGAGATCACCGAACGCAACAGCCCCTTCACCACCTCGGTCTTCAAATTGGCACCTGTTAAATGAACACTTTTGTAACGAAAAGGCAAAGAGGCGGCATCTCTTGATGACAGTAGGTACATTGAATAATCCATCGGACTCAAGCATGCTCGCATACATTTTGCACTACCAGGTTGTGGCCATATCAGAACGTGTTCTGTCTTGTGCTCTCGTCAGTCGTCATGTCTCTCAATATCCCAGCAAGTTCAAAAATCATGACCTCCTAACATGAGCTACCGTTGTCATCCCAGTTGCGATCAAACTTGCTCGATTCATGACTATGAAAGCCGTTGGAAGCTTTCATTCAGGATGTTAGATTTTTGTGATGGGCAGATTCAAGCAATAAGATACACCATATGGTATTTCTTTCAAGGATGATATGGCTTACTATTAACTATGGCATTTGTCTTTGGAGCATCATTTGCATTGTTGCGCAAGCACGTAGACTTAAGGTGAATGTGTGTCATGGTAAGGGCGATGCTTTCGCCGGGGCGTTTCTATGTTCAAGCCATCAACTACTTGAGTCCGAACAACGGGATAGTGTTTTCGTGGAAGGAGCTTCAGGTTGGAATCTCATGATGCCTGGGTACAAAGCTGTGAAGTCCATGTCTTATCTCGATTTCTTTGTTGAGCATCTTTCGGGCCTTGAGCATCACATACGGATGCATCGAGAGGACCATCTCTCTCCCCTTCACCCTCATGCGAAAGAGGTAGTTTACAAGAGGTATATCCCTCTCCTGCTTCCGCACACGAATGTTGATGTATCCATGTAATTGTGGTAGTGATGGTCCTCACACGGGCACACCATACACCCATTGCACTCCGCCTGCACAGAAATCGTCTTTCCTCTCCATCTTTTTCCAAAGCAGTTCTGCTTGACGTGCCCTTCTTGTGCGTGACCTGGCTCAGCCCTTCAGTGTTAGTTAGTGCTGTTAACGCCGACTGCCTTGCTGCTTGTTATTGTCACTGTGCGCTTGAAGACGTGTGGGCTATGGGTACAACAAAGGATGATTGGAGCCTTCCAAGGGATCAGGATTAATGCAAGCAAGCGCCCAGTTCTTTGCTGTGCTAAAACGCGATAACGTGTTGCAAAGTACCAACCTGTCCAAGATATCAGTTGGGCAAAGTGGATAGCCCATGTGTGAAGCTGATGCACCAGAAGCATCGCAGCAAGTTTGCTGTTCTAAATGCAATCGGATTGAAGCACGCAAATTTGTGTCCCAAACCTAACGTGGCTGGCACTTTTCCTCCAACGGAACTTACATTTCGTTTTGCAAGCAAATCACGGTATCACGATGCCATCACAATATCAATGCCAAAAAGATGAAAATAATTTATTGGGGGTGGCGCTTCATACCCCAGAAATGGAAAATTCATTGCCTGGACAGACTTGACAAAGCCTCCCGCCGAGTGCAGGCATCCCTACCGAACTGTGAAGAACAAAGATACTGTTTGCATTTTTCCAGAGGTTTTGGTGGGCATTCAGTGGGTGTATCTTCCCCAATTTGGTCCATGTTTGTCAACAGCCTCCATGGACAAGCACGTGGGCCCCATGTGCATTGAAAAGGTGGGTGGACCATACCTGCATGTATAAGTATGTGGGATCATCGTAGCACTGGGCAGCTCTGAAACTTTATTCCGAGAGGATATCTCGAGCACTGTAAAGTAAGCAGGCTACGCCAGCTCATCTTGGTCTGAGCCAAAAAAACAAGTATAAGGTGGCAAGTATGTGGGGTAAGCCATTCCTAAAGTAAGGCATGGCGGCACGTCAATGGAGCCAGCGTGCGCATGAACATGCACGCATGTGACGTCCAAGACAGACTGCAAACATGTTTGACACACTGAGTGGCAAAACGATGTGTTCATGCATCGGTACACCACTCGCCCGCTAAAGGCACTACTCGCACCCCACCCCACCCCCTACCAGCAGTCCATTGTATTGGCCTGTGCTTGCCTAAAACTGAGGCCCCATTTAGCAGAGGAGACTTTTGGGCTTCAACAGTCACTCAAAACTCTCCAAAAGGCACTATCAAGTAGATAGTGGAAGAACAACAAGGAATCGCTGTTCAACATGGGGCGCGCACACAGGTGTGTACTAGAGGTCATGAAGCACCTACGTTCCAATATGGGCCGTTGTGTATTGGTTGAGCCTGAACCTGAACGCCCCAGGGGGGAGTAGGGTGTCTTAGTTCGTGCCCCTCTGGCCTTTTCTCTGCGGAACGGGGTTCGAACCTGCGATCACACACCGGCTGCTGAGACCATGAGCCACCGGAAATTCCTCCGTGGTGTATTCGCGCCTGGACGCTCAGCCCAACCCTCGTTTGACGTCCTTAAAACTTTCCACAACTGTGATTGGTCGATGTTCGAGGGGTCGATTCCATGCTGGTCACCAAGCATGTTGAAATTGGAGAGGGGGGGGGGCATGTAGCGAGGCACCATTGTACAGGTCTGGACATGGGCCTGGTTGCATCGTCTCGTTTGCAGGGGCGTAAAGGGGTTACGCCAGTGTGACACACTGAGAACGAGCAGGCACCAGCACGCAGACGCGCAAGCAGTGGGGTTACTGCCCCTCTGGCTTGGGCGCGCCGGGGAGGGCGCGTCGCACACGCACGCCCCCCTCCGCACCCGCGTCAGCCATTTCATGGCATCAGTCTGCAGCAGTGCGCCGTTGTGCCGGCGCCTCGTGGTCGGGGGCTGCTTAGACTGGCGTAGACCCTATCTCGGGAATGCCACCGACGCCTCTTTCCTGTCCAAGCTTCCTTTTCCGACCCCTGTGGAGGTTGTGTCCCTGTATTGTGGCATGGGCTCCAATTTACCTGCGAGGCTGCTGCGGTATGCCCAAGAGCAGCTGCGGAATGGCAATTGGACCGAGAGGTACGTGTGGTACAGTGAGGGGGACCAGGTTCTCCACCTGTCGCCAAAATATACTGCGCAAGACCTGTTTGATGTGCTCAACCGGAAGGCCAACAGCTATTACCTGTTGCCAAACCGACTTGAGCAGGTGTACAACGCATCCGGGGAGGGCCAGGGGCGCCCAGTGCTACCGTGGGATGGCGAGCGGTTCAAAGTGAACAACGATTGCAGAGGGGAGCCGATCCCTTGACGCCTGGCGGACCGTGCTACAAGTGCGTACTTACCCGCGGCGTTGTGCTTCCAGACGTGTGCTTGTTAGAAGAGTGATTTAAAAAAAAACACTCTGCGCAACGCCTTCATCCCAGTTCCACTGCGTGATGCCATGTCAACACCTTGAGGCTCGGATGGACAACATCCGAAACTGCCGCGTCTGAACCAGCAGCAGCGTCCCCGTCCTTGAGTGTCTGGAGAGACGGAAATTTCCTGAGCTCTGTCGCAAGCAGAAGGTCAACAGCTGAAGGATCTGGCTGGTCAATGTGCGGATCTGCAACCTCAGGCTCGGCGGTTGCGCTCTCGTTCTTTGATGTTGGGACCATGCAGTAGGACCCACCCACATTTGATGTACCCCACTCGTGTGTGGAATGAGCGTGAGGGGTATGCAGGTTTCTTCTTGTTGCAGAGCATAGCTCTTCAGGACAACCAGCCGTCCCTCATTGACCCCTGGGTCTGACGGTGCTTCTCAGAGGCCAGAGCAAGCAGCTCGCCTCCCGGGGCCTGTAGACCCGCTTTCCGTCGTTTCTACCCACCCCCGTCCCGCACCACATCATTCCAGGTGGGGTTGGTCAGGAAAGCGAGTACTGGAGCTTTTCCCCCCCGTTGTCTGCCCACCTGCCGGCACTACTGCTTGCTTACCCCCCCTGCCTGTGTCTTCCCACCCTTCACGATGCACCACTGCTTGCCCCCTGCCTGCCCTCCGATGCTACGCATCCACCGTCCAGTGATCACGAAGTGGGCCTACGCATGCTCATGATTTGCAACCACCGGTGTCCCCAACACTGGCCACACACGAGGGTAAACAGCCATTCCCGAGCGGTGTCCGGTGAAAAAAGTTCAGCCTGTAATGGGACCCATTGAGGAGTTGATTCTTTGCATCAATTTTTTCACTATGTGAATTGTTGTGTGTTGATTTTGTTGGAAGCTTTCGAATTTCTCTCAAAAAGCGTGTTCTGGATGTCCCTCTGCAATATTGTATACCGCGGTTTGATGGAATGCACACATGTTGCGCTTTCGTGAAATTCGCGACATGCTGCACCGTGTATTGGCTATGGGAATAACCTCCCTCCCCAAAAGAGTGGGGATTAAACCCTTCTGGCCATTCTGGTACCCTTGAGGGGGAGTCCCCACTTTTTGGGGGGTGGGGGTTCCCCACTTGGAGGGTGGGGGGTTCTGGTATATTTCTGGGATGGCCGGGTTTTGCCCGCTTTCCAAGGGGATCACTGGATCCCTAAAAATCACCTCGACGAGATCAGCGCATGCGCAGGCGTTGTATACTCCCCTTTGTGGGTTCGTTCGCGTAGCATACCCCAAGTTGTGGTATCAGATGTCCAACCTCCTTTAAAATCATCATTTTTGGACAGAAAATGGTCCCCGGATGAATTTTCGGATTTTGACCCCCCTACCCCCCATACCTCGGTACCCCATTTTGGGGAGTTAGGGGGGGTCAAAACTTCTTTGCATATTGCCGCCGCTATGTGTGGAACTGGACCCGAGTCCTGAATAACTTTTTTCTTGTATACGGACCCCCTAACCCATAGCAAGGGTCCCAGGTCCGAACTCCGGGTACCCCCGGTCGCCCCCCCCCCCCCCCGGGCCCTTGCCAGTGAGGACTCAACCATTTTCAGCCGTTTCCAGGCTGGCATGCATCGGCTGAAATTTTTAAAAACCTTTCTGTCGCCCCTGGGATGGGTCTGGGTGATCATTTGGTGACAATACTGGCACTTGAGCACCCATAGGGACCCACGTACCCCTTGCATAGTACGCGCCCCTGCATAGTGGGCGGGGGGTGAGGGAACCGTCACACTCAGTTTTGCAAATTTACTCAGAGGGTCGGATATTGAGCTTCTCCTGTGCGTTTGCTGGCGAGACAAGGTGGCATTGTTGGTGCAATACTGTGTACTTCAGGTACTGCAACCCGCTGATGTTTGTTTTGATGTGATTTTCAGCCATGACTAAGCTCAGCTTGCCCCAAAGCCTGCCCCAAAGGGCAAGCATGTGCAACTGTTCAAGATGAGGCGCAAGGTTGGAAAGGGTTTCTATTCCACAGCTCCTTGTCTCAAACAACACAACACACGTGACAGCTCACACGTCACCATTTTTGGGGGGCTACCATCATTGAAACCCAATTTACCATGCCCTTGATGAGCAAAGCACACTTCAGAAGAGGGGGGAAAGGGGGGGGGGGCAGGTCAACATGCCCATAGGCACGACACTCAGAGCGCGCCTTGCCTCAGCGGCAATATCATTGTCTGGAGCCACTGGGCATTTGCCAAAACAGCATTGAAACCCAATTTACCATGCCCTTGATGAGCAAAGCACACTTCAGAAGAGGGGGGAAAGGGGGGGGGGCAGGTCAACATGCCCATAGGCACGACACTCAGAGCGCGCCTTGCCTCAGCGGCAATATCATTGTCTGGAGCCACTGGGCATTTGCCAAAACAGCCATTTGCTATAGCCAGCCAGGATATTGCCCCCAGGTATTGCAACAAGTGTGTGCGCTGCCGGCCAGGAAATGGCAACGGCTCTTGGTGACCGTAGATTCGAATTTGGCAGTGGTAGCTTAAGGGGTCATGTCCATAGCCATCCACAATTGTGATGAGACTGGTTTCATGATGACAGTGTACATGACATCTTGCACCCAGGGATGAAACAGGACACAAGCATGGGCACAAGGTTCTAGTCATCTAGCCTCCTTTTTGGTGGATGCGCCCATAGTGGACGACACCTGAGAACAACCATAGAGGTGACGCTAGGTCGCTGCGCGATATTTGAGGCTTATGGTGCATTTTGCTAGCGAGGTTGAAAAGGAGGAGAGTTTCGGTGGATGCAGAGGCGCTGCTTTTGCAGAACTCTCACGTGATTTTCGATCGTGCACACCGCCATCAAGGGTTTTCAGGGTTTCAGAAAAACCATTTCCATGAAGAATTCGATCGAAACAAGCAATCAGCTTTTCTCCGAGGGTGACATTTCCAATTCCGAATTCTGTCGCAAGATAAACAAGGCCGGTGGGCCGCCGAAGCACAATTTTCGCAGGAATAAAGATGGTGCGGGTAAAGGTGGGGGAGATGGAAAAGGTGGAAAAGGGAACCGCAATTTCCAACCACAATTCCAAATCGTCCTGTAGCGGTAGTCAATCCACCTCTTAAAGGTGACTCGCAGTTACCACACCCGGACCGTGCCGCCCAGGTGTGCTCTTCCCAGTTTGCCCAATCAATCTGATGTGCCAAGTCCATTGCATCTAAGATTTCGCACATGCGGGGAAACTCATGTGCCCCCTCACATCGTCAAACTCATTCGCGAGGGGTTAAACGCTCACCTCCCAGTCTTGTTCCGTTGCATCATCAATCTCATTCCAAAGAGGACATCACACATGCCAAGCGCATTTTGCGCGGATATGATGGCTTGGTGCGATGCAAAGACTCGCTTGTGCCTCATCCTCTTGCTCTCTTACACCCACCTAACTTGCTCCAGGGGATTGTTAGATCTCATATCGTTCCACAGACCTTCGTTGTATGTATTTCGCGCTGTCATGCTAGGTGGAGGGCACATAGTTCCGCAAAGTTGGCAATTCACAACTTCCGACGCTACAATTCTGATTTTGCAATTGGTGGTATGCAGAGTCCATTTGTATGGCCCAGAGATTACCGGTGGAATTGTGCATGCAAAGTTTGGAAGTTGTTATGCCCCTCAGCACACAAAAATAATATATCCAGAAGGTACACATGCCCACAAGCGACATTCGCATCATGGAATTCGGCCTTCATGCTGCCATTGCTGCCTCAAGGGAACAGGGTGAGCGGAAATGCAATCAAATGTGCCAAAGCCACATGGTTCTTCAGAGTGTGTTTGCCATGCATTCTTGTTTTAGACAATACAATGATTGACTCCCTGTCCTACGGGGGCCACAGCGGAATGCACCTCCATCTACTTGGTTGGCTATGGAGTATATCATTATTATTTCCCATCGTGAACCCTGCCTCCACACCAACCCCGACAGTTACTCCAACGCCCACACTGACTCCGACTCTGGTGTGCTACCATTGCTTTGTGTCAGCTCGCTGCTGCAGGTCTTAAGTGGGCAAGATGTGGGTAGTCCACAAGGCATTGGGGGAGTGTTAGCACGCCGGGCATCTTTTTGGGCCCGTTTCCCACGCACGACCATTTTCCACTCCCTCCCTGTCTTGCCTCCCCCCATATCCACACCAAACAATCCACAAATTGAGTGGCCCCTTGAGTTGGGGATATGGACTCATAATCCACAAAGTTCTGTGGCCCCTTGAGTTGGGGATATGCAGAGATTGCATGGCTGCGTGCTCGGAGACAAGGGGACCTTGACAAACAAGCTCAAAAGCGAAGTTCATCCGCACCATTGCCTGCAGCCAAAGGGCAGTGTACCCTTATTGGATTGTTTGACCCAAGTGCCCATTCAGGTCCGAGTTCCTAGTTCTAGTTCTGGTTCAAGTTCAAGTTCAAGTTCCACTTCCAGCTCAAGTTCTACTTCCGAACCACAGCCCAAACCCCAACCTCAACGTACACCTGCAACACCCAAGCCCCAACCCAAGCCCAAGCCTGGGGTTAAAGTCAGGATAGTCAATACAAAGTAACGTGCATGATGCGCGCTTGGCAAATACTCCCCAATTCAGGGAAGCTGGACTATCCAACTGCAAGCATCATTTTCAAGTGAGGTCAGACTGTGGCTGAGGGCAGACAAACAGTGAGGACAGGACTTGTGGGAAGACAAACGCCGTCCACCAAGAGCTTTAGGAACCTGTAGTTTCAAAGGTACTTCAATGTAGCACATTGTTTTTCTGCGTCTGGCACACTCCCAGGTGCCAGGTGGAGGAGTGGTAAGGTACGGGCACAACGGCAGACCGAAGCAGGCTGTGACATGCACTACCATCGTCACTGCAGCGGCCAGGGCGGCAGCAGTTGGCCGTATTGGAACCAGTCTCTTGTTCATCTGGATGAGCAGCAGTGAGCAGGAACGTTCCCCCTATCCCCGAGGTGCTACTCATTCTCCATTTTTTTCCTCCAGTTTCGTCTCCTTAGGATTTTCCTTGCCCACTTTGGCCAGTCCTCGGTCAGTTGGCGTCGAGAAGTATCATGGGTTGCATTACACATGGGTGTGAATGGAGGAATGGAAGAAAAGCCTTCCGTTTACCCAACAGCTGATCGGAAACAGAATCCAGGAAAATGGCGACAAAGCCATCACAGCAACGACAAACAGGGTTCAATAAATAGACAATTGCACGCAACAGTATGAGGCTGCTAGGGACACTGCACCAGTGCAATGCAGTGGGGTGGGCTTCTCGTGGATATGCCTCCACCCCTCAAATGAAAGGCCCTGTTGAGGTCTCTCTCGAGGTACTTTCGGATTTTCATGGAAGAGCGCGGGTTTTAGACTCTGTATTTTGATCATGTGATGCCTGTTCATGACGAGTAAGTTCACGATGTCAGCAAACTGAATGTTCAATGTTGCATCCTGAATTCAATGCTGCAGTTTCTTCTGGTTGTGATGCGATCGCGATTTTCAGCAACAAGGATACGATGGGCACGCCACTGGCATCCCGCTCCCCAGGCACGCAGGGTGACGATCGAAGCTCCCCCGTTCTCTCACGCCTGTCGTGAATTCTTTGCTACCCGCCAGGGCCAGCACTGGATTCAAGGTAGGTTCATGCTGGGGCATCATCCGAATGCTCTTGCGCTGAGTCACCGAGTCTCAGGGCTGTCTGTAAAGACGCACATTTTTTCCCCTCAAAGGATGGCCTCAAGGACCACCCTCTCGGTCGGTGGTGATCGGCTAGCCGCCAGATGTCAGTCGCCAAATCTGGCAGTAGCCGGCGCGTAACGGCCAGTCCAGTGCACTTAATTCACCGCCAGTGCACGTGTCAATTTGGCACATGGTGATGATGCCTAGGAGCCAGTAACTGCTGTGGGTACATACCAACTGATGTCGGGGAACTGCCCATGTCGCTAATTGGCGAACCGCTGCTGCACTTTCGGTCGACTGCTGTTCCATGCGAAGTTTTTGGGAGAAGTGTGGCGGAACAGTCCATGTTTCTTCGCTTTCAGAACGGTCCTGCCCAGATCCGGTCCTTGTGCGTCGGGGTATTGTGTCGGAGGACGGATTTCTTGTCGGAAGGGCACCAATTCACTCAATTGGGTGTTTGGTTGTGTGGTTTTGTTAGGAAATGGGGTACAGGGGGTCGTTTTACATGCCCATGGATATTTCAATCTGGGATGAAAATTTTAACCACAAAAATGAAAATCCGACAACCAAAGACAAGCACCCTAGCACAACCAAAGCATGAAAACATGTCTGGTGTGTTGGTGTCGTAATGTGTCGAACAACCCCAGTTTGCAAAAGAAACAATATCAGGGTCGCATTGCGCGTCCCGAAGGTCGGGGGTAACACCGAGTACCCCGTTGTCCCTGAAATCACCCGCTCATGCAAACCCAAGTTATTAGACCACGCTCCCCTCACAATCACGACCTAGGCCTCAAGAGCGTCTTGGCTCAAGTTGCCCTTGCCCCGTGCCACGACTGCTTCCACCGGTCTCCCCAACCCATCCTCGCAAATTGCAGGTCACCGCCACCCCGACACACACACATACCACGTCACCCACATATACCACGACCACATCACGTACATGCACCGCGACTCCCACGCCCACACCCTCACAAAGCACTTCGCCAACTGCAACACTAACCCCATCAGCCACGCCCACACCCTCGCCAACTGCAACACCAACCCCATCAGCCACGCCCACACCCTCGCCAACTGCAACACCAACCCCATCAGCCACGCCCAGACCCTCACAAAGCACTTCGCCAACTGCAACACCAACCCCATCAGCCACGCCCACACCCTCGCCAACTGCAACACCAACCCCATCAGCCACGCCCACACCCTCGCCAACTGCAACACCAACCCCATCAGCCACGCCCACACCCTCACAAAGCAGTTCGCCAACTGCAACACTAACCCCATCAGCCACGCCCACACCCTCGCCAACTGCAACACCAACCCCATCAGCCACACCCACAGCAGCCTCCACAATGATTCCGACCCCGACCCCCACTCCTACCCCGACGCGGACATCGACCTTTTCATCAACCCCAACGCAATCGCCGTCGTCACTTTCCGTCACGCGAACGGGATCAACGGCGTCTTGCACCGTGTCCGACGCGTCCCGCTCGAGATCCGACTCGATCACGCTGTCAACGCCGTCCCCGTCCCCCGTCACGAATTCGCCCACGAGAACGGGATCAACGGCGTCTTGCACCGTGTCCGACGCGTCCCGCTCGAGATCCGACTCGATCACGCTGTCAACGCCGTCCCCGCCCCCCGTCGTCACGAATTCGCCCACGAGAACGGGATCAACGGCGTCTTGCACCGTGTACGACGCGTCCTCCTCGAGATCCGACTCGATCACGCTGTCAACGCCGTCCCCGCCCCCCGTCGTCGCGAATTCGCCCACGAGAACGGGATCAACGGCGTCTTGCACCGTGTCCGACGCGTCCTCCTCGAGATCCGACTCGATCACGCTGTCAACGCCGTCCCCGTCCCCCGTCACGAATTCGCCCACGAGAACGGGATCAACGGCGTCTTGCACCGTGTCCGACGCGTCCTCCTCGAGATCCGACTCGATCACGCTGTCAACGCCGTCCCCGTCCCCCGTCGTCACGAATTCGCCCACGAGAACGGGATCAACGGCGTCTTGCACCGTGTCCGACGCGTCCCGCTCGAGATCCGACTCGATCACGCTGTCAACGCCGTCCCCGTCCCCCGTCACAAATTCGCCCACGAGAACGGGATCAACGGCGTCTTGCACCGTGTCCGACGCGTCCCGCTCGAGATCCGACTCGATCACGCTGTCAACGCCGTCCCCGCCCCCCGTCGTCACGAATTCGCCCACGAGAACGGGATCAACGGCGTCTTGCACCGTGTCCGACGCGTCCTCCTCGAGATCCGACTCCATCACGCTGTCAACGCCGTCCCCGCCCCCCGTCGTCACGAATTCGCCCACGAGAACGGGATCAACGGCGTCTTACACCGTATCCGACGCGTCCCGCTCGAGATCCGACTCGATCACGCTGTCAACGCCGTCCCCGTCCCCCGTCGTCACGAATTCGCCCACGAGAACGGGATCAACGGCGTCTTGCACCGTGTCCGACGCGTCCCGCTCGAGATCCGACTCGATCACGCTGTCAACGCCGTCCCCGTCCCCCGTCACGAATTCGCCCACGAGAACGGGATCAACGGCGTCTTGCACCGTGTCGGACGCGTCCTCCTCGAGATCCGACTCGATCACGCTGTCAACGCCGTCCCCGTCCCCCGTCGTCACGAATTCGCCCACGAGAACGGGATCAACGGCGTCTTGCACCGTGTCCGACGCGTCCCGCTCGAGATCCGACTCGATCACGCTGTCAACGCCGTCCCCGTCCCCCGACACGAATTCGCCCACGAGAACGGGATCAACGGCGTCTTGCACCGTGTCCGACGCGTCCTCCTCGAGATCCGACTCGATCACGCTGTCAACGCCGTCCCCGTCCCCCGTCGTCACGAATTCGCCCACGAGAACGGGATCAACGGCGTCTTGCACCGTGTCCGACGCGTCCCGCTCGAGATCCGACTCGATCACGCTGTCAACGCCGTCCCCGTCCCCCGTCACGAATTCGCCCACGAGAACGGGATCAACGGCGTCTTGCACCGTGTCGGACGCGTCCTCCTCGAGATCCGACTCGATCACGCTGTCAACGCCGTCCCCGTCCCCCGTCGTCACGAATTCGCCCACGAGAACGGGATCAACGGCGTCTTGCACCGTGTCCGACGCGTCCCGCTCGAGATCCGACTCGATCACGCTGTCAACGCCGTCCCCGTCCCCCGTCACGAATTCGCCCACGAGAACGGGATCAACGGCGTCTTGCACCGTGTCCGACGCGTCCCGCTCGAGATCCGACTCGATCACGCTGTCAACGCCGTCCCCGCCCCCCGTCGTCACGAATTCGCCCACGAGAACGGGATCAACGGCGTCTTGCACCGTGTCCGACGCGTCCTCCTCGAGATCCGACTCGATCACGCTGTCAACGCCGTCCCCGCCCCCCGTCGTCACGAATTCGCCCACGAGAACGGGATCAACGGCGTCTTGCACCGTGTCCGACGCGTCCTCCTCGAGATCCGACTCGATCACGCTGTCAACGCCGTCCCCGCCCCCCGTCGTCACGAATTCGCCCACGAGAACGGGATCAACGGCGTCTTGCACCGTGTCCGACGTGTCCCGCTCGAGATCCGACTCGATCACGCTGTCAACGCCGTCCCCGTCCCCCGTCGTCACGAATTCGCCCACGAGAACGGGATCAACGGCGTCTTGCACCGTGTCCGACGCGTCCCGCTCGAGATCCGACTCGATCACGTTGTCAACGCCGTCCCCGTCCCCCGTCACGAATTCGCCCACGAGAACGGGATCAACGGCGTCTTGCACCGTGTCCGACGCGTCCCGCTCGAGATCCGACTCGATCACGCTGTCAACGCCGTCCCCATCCCCCGTCACGAATTCGCCCACGAGAACGGGATCAACAGCGTCTTGCACCGTATCCGACGCGTCCTCCTCGATATCATCCTCGACCACGCTGTCCTGCAGACCCTCTCCCACAGTAACACCCACTCCTTCACCAACACCCAGCCCCACCCCTACCAACACACCATCCAGCACGCCAACATCCACGCCATCTAGCACACCATCCAGTTCACCATCTGAGACACCAACTGGTACGCCGAGTCCCACACCCACGCCCACCAGCACCCCCTCACCTACGGCGTCGGGAACCCCCACAGCAACACCGACAGGCACCCCCAGCCCCTCTCCCACAGCAACACCCACTCCTTCACCAACACCCAGCCCCACCCCTACCTACACACCATCCAGCACGCCAACATCCACACCATCTAGCACACCATCCAGTTCACCATCTGAGACACCAACTGGTACGCCGAGTCCCACACCCACGCCCACCAGCACCCCCTCACCTACACCATCTGGGACCCCTACAATAACACCGACAGGCACCCCCAGCCCCTCTCCCACAGCAACACCCACTCCTTCACCAACACCCAGCCCCACCCCTACCAACACACCATCCAGCACGCCAACATCCACGCCATCTAGCACACCATCCAGTTCACCATCTGAGACACCAACTGGTACGCCGAGTCCCACACCCTCAACCACCAGCACCCCGTCACCTACGGCGTCGGGAACCCCCACAGCAACACCGACAGGCACCCCCAGCCCCTCTCCCACAGCAACACCCACTCCTTCACCAACACCCAGCCCCACCCCTACCAACACACCATCCAGCACGCCAACATCCACACCATCTAGCACACCATCCAGTTCACCATCTGAGACACCAACTGGTACGCCGAGTCCCACACCCACGCCCACCAGCACCCCCTCACCTACACCATCTGGGACCCCTACAATAACACCGACAGGCACCCCCAGCCCCTCTCCCACAGCAACACCCACTCCTTCACCAACACCCAGCCCCACCCCTACCAACACACCATCCAGCACGCCAACATCCACGGCATCTAGCACACCATCCAGTTCACCATCTGAGACACCAACTGGTACGCCGAGTCCCACACCCTCAACCACCAGCACCCCCTCACCTACGGCGTCAGCAACCCCCACAGCAACACCGACAGGCACCCCTAGCCCCTCTCCCACAGCAACACCCACTCCTTCACCAACACCCAGCCCCACCCCTACCAACACACCATCCAGCACGCCAACATCCACACCATCTAGCACACCATCCAGTTCACCATCTGAGACACCAACTGGTACGCCGAGTCCCACACCCACGCCCACCAGCACCCCCCCACCTACACCATCTGGGACCCCTACAATAACACCGACAGGCACCCCTAGCCCCTCTCCCACAGCAACACCCACTCCTTCACCAACACCCAGCCCCACCCCTACCAACACACCATCCAGCACGCCATCATCCACGCCATCTAGCACACCATCCAGTTCACCATCTGAGACACCAACTGGTACGCCGAGTCCCACACCCTCAACCACCAGCACCCCCTCGCCTACACCATCTGGGACCCCTACAATAACACCGACAGGCACCCCCAGCCCCTCTCCCACAGCAACACCCACTCCTTCACCAACACCCAGCCCCACCCCTACCAACACACCATCCAGCACGCCATCATCCACGCCATCTAGCACACCATCCAGTTCACCATCTGAGACACCAACTGGTACGCCGAGTCCCACACCCTCAACCACCAGCACCCCCTCACCTACACCATCTGGGACCCCTACAATAACACCGACGGGCACCCCCAGCCCCTCTCCCACAGCAACACCCACTCCTTCACCAACACCCAGCCCCACCCCTACCAACACACCATCCAGCACGCCAACATCCACACCATCTAGCACACCATCCAGTTCACCATCTGAGACACCAACTGGTACGCCGAGTCCCACACCCTCAACCACCAGCACCCCCTCGCCTACACCATCTGGGACCCCTACAATAACACCGACAGGCACCCCCAGCCCCTCTCCCACAGCAACACCCACTCCTTCACCAACACCCAGCCCCACCCCTACCAACACACCATCCAGCACGCCAACATCCACGCCATCTAGCACACCATCCAGTTCACCATCTGAGACACCAACTGGTACGCCGAGTCCCACACCCTCAACCACCAGCACCCCCTCACCTACACCATCTGGGACCCCTACAATAACACCGACGGGCACCCCCAGCCCCTCTCCCACAGCAACACCCACTCCTTCACCAACACCCAGCCCCACCCCTACCAACACACCATCCAGCACGCCAACATCCACACCATCTAGCACACCATCCAGTTCACCATCTGAGACACCAACTGGTACGCCGAGTCCCACACCCTCAACCACCAGCACCCCCTCACCTACACCATCTGGGACCCCTACAATAACACCGACGGGCACCCCTAGCCCCTCTCCCACAGCAACACCCACTCCTTCACCAACACCCAGCCCCAGCCCTACCAACACACCATCCAGCACGCCAACATCCACGCCATCTAGCACACCATCCAGTTCACCATCTGAGACACCAACTGGTACGCCGAGTCCCACACCCTCACCCACCAGCACCCCCTCACCTACGGCGTCGGGAACCCCCACAGCAACACCGACAGGCACCCCCAGCCCCTCTCCCACAGCAACACCCACTCCTTCACCAACACCCAGCCCCACCCCTACCAACACACCATCCAGCACGCCAACATCCACACCATCTAGCACACCATCTGGTACACTGTCAAGTACGCCCTCAGGGACCCCAAGCCCCACTCCCACACCCAGTGGCACGCCCTTATTGACGCCGTCGAGCACACCCACGATGACGCCGACAGGCACCCCCAGCCCCTCTCCCACAGTAACACCCACTCCTTCACCAACACCCAGCCCCAGCCCTACCAACACACCATCCAGCACGCCAACATCCACGCCATCTAGCACACCATCCAATTCACCATCTGAGACACCAACTGGTACGCCGAGTCCCACACCCTCAACCACCAGCACCCCGTCACTTGCGGCGTCGGGGACCCCCACAGCAACACCGGCAGGCACCCCCAGCCCCTCTCCCACAGCAACACCTACTCCTTCACCAACACCCAGCCCCACCCCTACCAACACACCATCCAGCACGCCAACATCCACGCCATCTAGCACACCATCTGGTACACTGTCAAGTACGCCCTCAGGGACCCCAAGCCCCACTCCCACACCCAGTGGCACGCCCTTATTGACGCCGTCGAGCACACCCACGATGACGCCGACAGGCACCCCCAGCCCCTCTCCCACAGTAACACCCATTCCTTCACCAAAACCCAGCCCCAGCCCTACCAACACACCATCCAGCACGCCAACATCCACGCCATCTAGCACACCATCCAATTCACCATCTGAGACACCAACTGGTACGCCGAGTCCCACACCCACGCCCACCAGCACCCCCTCACCTACGGCGTCGGGGACCCCCACAGCAACACCGGCAGGCACCCCTAGCCCCTCTCCCACAGCAACACCCACTCCTTCACCAACACCCAGCCCCACCCCTACCAACACACCATCCAGCACGCCAACATCCACGCCATCTAGCACACCATCCAGTTCACCATCGGGCACACTATCAGATACGGCATCTCAAATACCATCCCCATTGCCGTCAAGCACACCATCAGGTACGCCGTCATTTACGCCATCAGCAACCCCGTCCACCACGCCATCCAGTACACCATCCGAAACGTTTACTCCAAGTCCGACACCATCTTACAGCGCTACCTTGACTCCCACAACGCCAACCTGCACGCCAACAGTCTCACCAACCATTACTCCCAGCATGACCATGTCGACATCACCTAGTATTACCCTGACTGGCAGACACAGCACAACAGCGACATGCACGCTGACGTGCACACCATCCAGTTCACCATCAGGCACACCATCAGATACGGCATCGCAAATACCATCCCCGTTGCCGTCAAGCACACCATCAGGCACGCCATCGAATACCCTTTCCGACACGCGACGAGAGACACCATCCAGTACATCGTCGGGCACACCTTTGGCAACATTAAGGGCCACTCCATCGCCATCGCCTGCCTACATACCCCCATCCACACCCAGCTTTTCAGTCACGTCCACACAGATCCGCACGCCCACAGCTTCTGCAGGGGGACCAGCCCCATCCGAGGGCCCCTGCGCCGACTGTGTGATTCATACCTTAAATGAAACCGCGTTCGCGGAGCGCCTCGCAGACTTTGGCGCGATGTTAGGCCAGGAACAGACCTCCGCCAACTTCACAACCACCAACGTGGTCACCTACAAAGACGTAGGGGTTGGCTTCTGGACGAAAGAGGCCTTGCAGGCGCTCCCGGACATCCCCGGAGGTGAGGCCACGGTCAGATTTGTTTTCATCGGGGCTGACGTTGTGCGCCTGAAGGCGGTCAATTTCAATGCCAGGGACGGTGAGAGAATTGTCGGCAGAGTCTTCGACTCGCCGGTCGCGACATTCATCCCGTTGGCGGCGGTGTCCGTGACGCGTTGGGACCAACGGGGCGCCATCGTGTCCGAGCGCGCCGTGACGTTCGAAGTCACGCTGCGGTCTGACCACGAGCCGGTGGTGTTCCGGCGGTACTCTGGCACCGCCCCCAAGGGGCATGACCTCGCAGCCGAGGGCGGCACGGTGGGCAGCTGCCTGGCCCCCAGTCCGCGGTGCTACCGCATCACATCCGCCAGAACCTCCACCTTCGTGGCCTACGCGGTGGGCCCGCCCCCGAAGGGGTTCTGCGACACGGCCCTCAACCGCGAGCTGCGCGGCTGTGCCGGGCCCTGTCAGAAGCACCGCACGCTGCCGGCGGCTGCCGAGGCGTGCCGCCTGCTCGGCCCGAGCTGCGGCGGCATCACGCAGCTGCCGACCGGCAGCTTCGAGCTGCGGTCCGGCACGGCCCTGGAGCCGTCAGAGGCCGGCGCGGCGTCCTGGCGCATGGGCTGCGACGCGTGCGCCGGCCGGCGCACGGTCGACGTGCCGCTGTGCCAGCGGGTGACCATCAGCGTCGTCACCACGCAGTACGCCCGCGAGGTGGCCTGGGCCATCACGGGGGCCTGCCCCCCGGTCGGCGCCGACGCCGGGACCTACCGGTCCCACTTCGTGCACACCACCAGCGCGTGCCTGCAGCCCCAGGAGTACGTGTTTGTGGCGTGGGACACGCAGGGGGACGGCTGGGAGGGCGGCACGTTCGAGGTCTACGTCGAGGGGGCCCCGGCGCCGCTGATCCCCGCGACCGAAGTGCAGGGCACGCACGCGCAGGTGCGGTTCGCGGTGCCCCGGGCGTTCGGGCAGTCGCTTGTTCGGATCGCCCCCGCAATCGCGGAGGTCCAGGGCATCGAGGCGATCACTGACAGCGGGCGACTGCGGCCCCTGTACAGAGCGGAGCCGCGCACCGCCGCCGTTCCTCAGAACGGAGGCGACGAAGGAGAGCCGTCCCCGTGGGAGGACTGGATTGTGGACGAGGAGGTCGCGGGCCTCGCCGTGATCCGGGTATCGCTCGCCCCCGGGGGACGTGCGCCCTCCATCCATGGCCTCACACTGATGCTGATAGCGCGGGACGCGACAGAGGACCGGCTGGTGATGTTGCACCGGTTCGTGTCTGTGCGCCGCGTGGAGGACGTCGCGCTGCCGCGGGACTGCGGGCCGTTGCCCGGCCCCGCGTTCACGAACCGATCCCGGTGCTACCACGCGTTTGGAGGCACGTGCGACCTCACGTGCCTGAGCGGGTTCGCCGGCCGTCCCACGGCGGTGTGCCAAGAGGACGGGACATGGCAGTGGTCCGGGGAGTGCCGCTCCACGGGGCCAGCGTACGTCATGGGGTCCAATCAGTACGGGCAGCTGGGCGTCACGGGCCTGGGGCACGCCGACGCCCCGTACCCTTTGGTGGCCCCAAACGCGCAGCCAATCCGCGCCCTGGCCCTCGGCCACAGCCACACGGCGTTCGCCGCCGGGGGACAGTGGTACGTGATGGGGCTGCACGCGGACGGGCGGCTGGGCCGTCCCGCCGGGCCGGACCAGTACACCGCGCGGCCCGCGCCGCTGCACGCGCCCAACGGGCGGCCGGTCACGGCGGTGGCGATGGGGTACGCCCACACGCTCTTCCTCGCGGGGGGGCAGTGCTACGTGATGGGCCGCAACGCCTACGGCGAACTGGGGCTGGGCACCGTCGCCCAGGCGGACGCGCCGCAGCGGCTCGTCGCCCCCAACGGGCGGCCGGTCGGCGCGGTGGCCGCCGGGCGCCACCACTCCGCCTTCGAGGCCAGGGGGGACTGGTACGTCATGGGCAGCAACGCCCGCGGGCAGTGCGGGCAGGGCCCGGCGCGGTGGACGGTGCTGACGCCGCAGCGGCTCGAGGCCCCGAACGGGCGCCCCATCACCGCCGTGGCCCTCGGGGGCGAGCACACGGCGTTCGTGGCCGGGGGGCAGGGCTTCGTGATGGGGGCCAACGGCCACGGGCAGCTCGGCCTGGGCCACACGGCGGACCAGACGGCCCCGCGGCGCTTGGCCGTCGGCGGCGCGGCGGTCGACGCCGCGGTGTTGGGGGGCGCGCACTCCGCGTTCCGGGCCGGCGGCCGGTGGCACGTCTGCGGCCGGAACGACCGGGGGCAGCTGGGCCTCAACCACAACACCGACCAGGCCGTGCCCCAGCCGCTGCCGCTCCCGGGGGGCGACGCGGTGCGGGCCGTGGCGCTGGGGGAGCAGCACACCGCCGTTCTGACGTGGACGCAGTGCCTCGTGGCCGGGGCCAACACCGAGGGGCAGTTGGGGCTAGGGCACCTCACGGACCAGGCGGCGCTGGTCCCCGTGGCCGCCCCCAACGGCCAGCGGATCGCCGCCGTCACGCTGGGCGCGGGGCACTCCGCGCTCCTGGCGGACGAGACCCCCACCCCCTCCGTGACCGCGACCCCCGCCCTCACCGCCACGCCGACTGCCAGCCCCACCGCCAGCGCCACCGGGACCCCCGTGCCCACCGCCTCCCCCAGCCCCACGCCCTCACAGTCCGCCTCGCGGACCCTCGTGCCCTCAGCCACACCAACCCCCACGGCGACCGCCGAGCTCGTGCCCTGCGAGCACCAGGCCGCGGGCCCGCACAGCGAGCTGGCCATCCAGTCCTCGGGCGGGGCCTGCGTGGACGCACTCCGCCTGGGCGGGGGGCCCACGCTGGGGCAGTCCAAACGCGTGCTGGTGCGGATCCTGCGGTGTCCAGGCAATGCGACGCTTCGGCTTGAGTCCGGGTGCCTGTCCCCGGATCCGGAGGCGTGCCTCTGGCGGTACACCTCCGCCGACGAAGGCCGCTCCCACGCCATCGAGTTGGCCTCCGCGGCAGAAATCCGGGTGCGGTGGTCCTATCAGCCGCCCGGCGCGGCCGCCCGCCGCCATGAGTCGCCCGCAGCCCCCCTCCACCGGTCGCCGCCCGACGGCTTCTCGGCGGAGGTGGTGGTGGTGCACACTGCGTCGCCGGCGGGCCTCGCGCTGTTGGCCTGCGGCGCGTCGCTCGCGCTCGTCGTGTGCGTGGGCCTGGGCTGGCGGCACGGGAAGCGGATCAGGTCGCGGCCTCTTCGGTACGAGGCCTGGCTCAAGCGGCGGCTGTGCGGCTTGCGGTGCGTGCACCCGCGCTGGGCCAGCCCCTGGGTCCAGCCCGCCCTCGTCACGGGGCTGAGCTTGATTGCGATAGGCACCGCGTGGATGGTCGTCCTGGACGCCCTGCGCCATCCCAAAGCCCCGGCCGCGGCGGCCTGGCTCGCTGGCCCCATCCTGCTCGGCAGCGGGGCGCTGCTGCTGCTGGCCGCGGGCGCCCGGGCCCTGCGCGAGGAGGGCAGCCATCAGTGCCCCGAGTGTGGCCAGGCGACATCCATGTGGCGCTTTTGGGACGCATACCATGTCCCGGAACCGGGATCCCCGCGGCTCAAGGCTCACCGGCAGTGCATCCGGTGCGTCGCGTGCGCCCAGCCGGTGGTGATCCACCGGTGGCTGGAGGGCCCCCCCAGCCGCCCGTACCACGCGCGGTGCTGGCACGGGCACTGCACCGCGGCGTGCGCGGACCCGCAGCGGGCGGTGGCCTGGTGCGGGCAGCCCGCCGTGACGGACTGGGAGCGCGCGCAGCTACTCGCCGCCGCCATCCGCGGGGGGCACGAGGACGTCGCGTTCGCGCTGCTTGCGGCGCGCCCGGACCTCGCCACCCACGGCCTGCCGGACGCGCCGACCGCGCTGCACTGCGCCGCGCGCGCGGGGCGGGCGGAGATCCTGGAGGCCCTGCTGGAGCGGCACGACGGGGGCCTGGACGACCGCGACGCCGGGGAGCGCCCGCAGACCAGCCTCCGGGTCACGGGCCTGGCCCCGGAGCGCAACGACGTGTACGTGCGGCAGGACCCGCTCCGCTACAACGGCCGCCCCGTGTACGTTGGCCACGACCGCGGGCTGTACCTCTTCTTAGCGGACGATCCGGACGAGGCCGGGCATGAGCCCGGCTGGTGCCTGTCGGAGTATCTTGGCTGCCCCGCTTCGAAGGACCGGATATGCCTCGACAGCCCGGCCCCCGTCGAGCCCGTGGTACCGGACCAGCAGGCCCCTCCCCTCGGGAAAATGGCGTCCGTGAAGTCCATCTGGTCGAAGCAGACGTCCAAACGGTCGAAGCAGACGTCCGAACGGTCGAAGCAGACGTCCGAACGGTCGAAGCAGACGTCCAAACGGTCGAAGCAGAAGTCCGCAGGGTCGAAGCAGAAGGTCATGAGCCCCCTGCGGACGCTGTCCAGTCTGCTGCCAGGGCCATGGTCTCCGAAGGCGCCGAAAGAGCCGTTCGGGGAGTGGGCCCTGGACCTGCAGGGCTTTGGGGCAGGCGATGCCACGTGCACGAGCAGCAACGCCTCGGAGGATGGCGGGAGCCCGGCCGCGCCGGCACAGCCGGTGACGTGGCTGTCTCCGCTGGAGCCCGGGCTGTCGCACGTGCCGCACCGGCGCTCGTTGCTGGAGGCCGCCGTGGCGTCCGGCGACGCGGTGACCGTGGCATGTGCCATCGACGCGTACCGGCAGCGCTGCCCGCACTGCCTCGTGTGGCAGTACCACGTGGGGCATGGTCTGTGGGAGACCTACGGCTCTGCGGTGCAGCAGCGCATCCGCCAGGCCCTGGCCATGGGCCATCAGGTCGTCGCCGTGGAGGTTGAGGGGGGCGTTGCCACGTTGGAGCTGGGGGTCCGGGCGCAGCGCCGAGATGACGGGCGGGTGCAGGAGATGCGGTGCCGCCTCCAGACCGTATTCCGGTACGCGGTCGACGGGGAGTGGGTCACGGCAGCCAGTGCCAGCGCCATCCCCGAGTCGAGCGTCCCCCAGGCCCTTCTGGTGTCCGGCGATCTTGCGACCGCCGCCCCCAACGCCGCGACGCTCCACGTGCTCGTGGAGGAACGCGCCGTGGACCCATCGCTCTGGCGGCCGGCGAGCAAGGCAGAGGAGCGCTGTGGCTGGGACCTCGCCGCGGCTGCGCTGCCGCACTTTGAGGCTGCCTGGGATGCGTTCCTGGCGGCGGCCTTCACTGTCCCCACAGACAACCCTGTGGCTGTGGCCTGGACGAAGTCGCGCAGGGACGGCGCAGCGCGTGAGCGCCATGGCGCACCCGACAGGAGGGCGCGGGGCGGGGCCCTGGAGAGCAGGTTCACTGATGGACTTGTGGCGCCGAGCAGTGGCGGCCTCGGAAGTGAGATTTACGACTCGGGCTACCACTCCGACGTCGGGACGGTGGCGTTCTGTACGGCGCTGCCCGAGAACCCACTGCGGCTGGCCTTCGCGCCGCTGGCGCTTGCGGAGATGGTCACGGATGCCTTTTTAAAGATGTTCGAGCTATGCCGCCAGCTTGTTCCGCTCAGCCCGGAATTTCTCTTGCCCATTTACGTCTACACGTACGAGTTATCGGAGGGCGAGCAGATCTATGCCGCCATCAACCGGTGCCTGCGACTGCACGACCATGAGGCCATTGCTTTCTGGAGGCCCCTGATATGGAAAATCGACCGCGCGTTGGCAGTCCTCCCCCCGTACAAGGGCAAGCTCTTCCGTGGTATCAACGTGCGGTTCAGCGAGGAGGCGTACCGTACGGGGCGGGACGTCTGCTGGGAGGGGTTCTCCAGCGCCTCCGCGGACAAGGCGGTCGCCGAGCAATTCGTGAAAGGGGACGAGGGGAGCCTGTTCATCCTCCAGTCCGCGAGCGCCCGTGCCATCAGCCGCTTCTCCAAGTTCCCGGACGAGGCGGAGGTGCTGTTCCGCCCCAACACCGTGTTCTCCGTCATATCGACGCTGTACGGGCAGTCCGACATTGGTCAGTTCTACTCCTGCATCGACAGTATCGCGATGCGGGAGTCCAGTGCCACAGTCGGTGCCCTGCGTCCCAGTGGAAGCTGCCCCCGGGACTCGCACGTCGTTGTCGCTGTGGTGCCCCCGCAGTTGTGGCGGCCGACCATTGATCACATCAGGGCGATGGACGGCGCGGTGGTGACAAGCGTTGATTTCGAGCACGATGAGACTGGCCTCTCCACAGCCCAAGTGCGGTTGGCAGCCGACCCCTCAGTTCCCGTCAAGTGTGCGGTCACTCCGGCCTGCAGTGACAGTGACCCAGCCGACGTGCGGTGGGCAACCGAGGGGGTTCCGGTCGCTTGGTCCGTCACTCCGGCCCGCCGTTACAGTGACCCGCAACACATGGGCCAGTGGGTGTGCCCCAGCAGTTCAAGTCCCGAGTCTGAGGACTGTGGTCGAAGTGCGGTCCAGATCAGAGTGTTGCCTTCCCCACTTCTGATTCCCGAGCGACGGTCATCCAAAACCCTCCATCAAGCCAATCCAGAATGTTCCAAGAATTACCAGTAGTCATCCAGGGCCAACCAAGAATCCACCTGCACCACTTCCTGCAGGTGTGCTTCCCACTGCGCTCAGCCCCTATCCAAGGACAATTTTGGGCGAGCAGAAAGTTTTTGAGCAAACATTTCCAAGAAATGTCATAAATGGTTGGAACACGTTTGGTCCAAAAACGCTGAAAAGGTGCTCTGTTCGCATTGGCCCAAAGATCCCTCTCGGGAAGGGGTGGAGGGGGGGCTATGTAAATGGACCGGGGTCCTAAAAGGGATGCTTTCCGCAGCCTGCCCAAAGAACCCCTGCCAAGAGACGGGGGCAGGGCGGTTGGAAAATGGCCCTGTTAAGCCCCCCTCCCCCCCTGACATTTTTTTTCGTCCAACCCTGAATGATCGGAATTCCCCTGGCCCTCTGGGTGCCTATGTCATGGGTCGTGTTCGCATTCTCTGAATCCCCATGTCAGACCGCCCACAACACCTCAGGCCTGGCCTAGACGTGCACAACACAACAAACGACCTTCAAAGAACTGAGTTTCTGGGGCAGTGCGTGGGCCATACCCCTTTGAGCATTCCCTTCCTCCCGCCAGACCCCCTCCTCGCCGCTTCTTTTTTTCTTCACACCTCCGGCCCAGCAGTCCAACCGGCCAATCGCCGGCGAAGGAGGAAAGGGCTCCAGCACTTGGCACAGTGTGTGTTCTGGATGCCCTGATGTGCCGAACGGCGATAGCTTGTCTTTTTGTTTGTGCAGAGGGCCATCATAGTGGCCATTTGTGCCGCAATGTTTAGTTGGGGCAAGAGCTTTAGTTGGGAGCCGGCCATATTTTTCTGTGGCACTGCGCTGCGCACCTCTTCCCCAAACTGCAGCGACGCTGGTGTCAGACTGCTCTGGCCCTACCTTTTGTACCCCTCAGCCCTGGGGCATCATCCTTATTCGGATGCCATGCAGGCCCTGCACGGGAGGGCAAGTTGTGTGGGTGTGCGAGGGGCAGGTTTCCTTTTGGGGGAGGCGAATCTGACCAATTCACCCGGGTTCCAATTCAGGTCCGGGCTGTGGATGTGTCTTGGCAAAAGGATCCAACAATTGTTGGGGCCGAAGTGGTAGCCCAAGCCCTCATGCTGCCTGCATACTGGCAACAAGTATTGACTCCTACCACATTGATTGATCGCTGAAACACTGTTCGATGGCTGCCGAAGGATTCCGACACAATAACAATGGCACTTGTTTGGGACTGTATTACCATTCACCCCGCCGTTCATGTTCCAATGGTCGATACCCCAAGTAGGATACTTCGCTCGAAACGAAGGAGATGTCGAAGCCTGTACGGCCACGACAACACAGCAGACAACAGATACTGTTGGTAATAGGAATGTCTTCAGAATTTGATCGCCTCACAGCATCTCATGCTCATCGTTGCTGGCCCCGTGCTTCTCATTCACCGAATTGGTCATTGGGGGGCCATCGAATTTGCACCCAAAGAACTACATTCTGCTTTACATTGTGCAATCTGCATATTTCCGGAAATTCTGGGTTTCTGGATTTCTTGGCCACGTCGTTTGTGACGCAAGGCCGCCCCCCTGCCCTCCCCTCGTACGGAGACATACACTACATTGCTTTCCTCTGATCGGTAAGGCCGAGTGAATGCGAGCTTTGGGCCGTGAAGGGGTTGATTGTCTTTGGTGTGTTGAGTTCAGGTCACCTCAGAAGCTCCTTTCAGGAGGGAACATGTGTTGGTACTCCCTGAGCGCCCCTTTTGGTGCATCTCTGCTGATGTACATAGATAGTGGAGCACCCCAACCAAGAAGGGGACACATGAGAATTGGCTGCGGCAAACACTCTGAAGTAAGGGCTGACATTGTCCATGGCGGGGACATTCAGTCGATCAGACCCGACCATTGCTCCCCTCGCACAAAGCATGCGAAGGTGGGCACACAGCACTGGACGATACAGGTCTGGTCTCGGGGATCCAGGTCTCACAGCCACCGATGAGGAGGGCTAGGCTACAAGCCATTGGTGCACCACAGTGCGACCGGTCACACACACACACACACACACACACACACACACACACACACACACACACACACACACACACACACACACACACACACACACACACACACACACACACACACACACACACACACACACACACACACACACACACACACACACACACACACACACACACACACACACACACACACACACACACACACACACACACACACACACACACACACCCACACACCCACACACCCACACACACACACACACACACACACACACACACACACACACACACACACACACACACGTTGTTGCTGTCCTGACCCCGCAGTTGTGGCGGCGGACCATTGAGCACATCAAGGCGAGGGACGGCGAGCGTTGATTTCGAGCACGATGAGACTGGCCCCTCCACAGCCCAACTGCAGTTGGCAGCCGACCCCTCAGTTCCCGTCAAGTGTGCGGTCACTCCGGCCTGCAGTGACAGTGACCCAGCCGACGTGTGTTGGGCAACCGAGGGGGTTCCGGTCGTTTGGTCCGTCAATCGCGGTTACAGTGACCCGCAACACATGGGCCAGTGGGTGTGCCCCAGCAGTTCAAGTCCCGAGTTTGAGGACTGTGGTCGAAATGCGGTCCAGATCAGAGTGTTGCCTTCCCCACTCCTGATTCCCGAGCGACGGTCATCCAAAACCCTCCATCAAGCCAATCCAGAATGTTCCAAGAATTACCAGTAGTCATCCAGGGCCAACCAAGAATCCACCTGCACCACTTCCTGCAGGTGTGCTTCCCACTGCGCTCAGCCCCTATCCAAGGACAATTTTGGGCGAGCAGAAAGTTTTTGTGCAAACATTTCCAAGAAATGTCATAAATGGTTGGAACACGTTTGGTCCAAAAACGCTGAAAAGGTGCTCTGTTCGCATTGGCCCAAAGATCCCTCTTGGGAAGGGGTGGAGGGGGGGCTATGTAAATGGACCGGGGTCCTAAAAGGGATGCTTTCCGCAGCCTGCCCAAAGAACCCCTGCCAAGAGACGGGGGCAGGGCGGTTGGAAAATGGCCCTGTTAAGCCCCCCTCCCCCCCTGACATTTTTTTCCGTCCAACCCTGAATGATCGGAATTCCCCTGGCCCTCTGGTTTGTATCTGCTTTGTATCCACTGGCGCTGTGGTTTCCACGCCAGTTTCCCACCCTCACACCCTCCTCACCTCCTATTGTATGTTACTCCCTGCTCTGTTTCACACTAAACAGCAACTGAAGGGGACAGGCCGAATGAGTGCCATGCTATGCC
This sequence comes from Eutreptiella sp. 'Long Island Sound 2002', assembly GCA_964036045.1. Classification (NCBI taxonomy): domain Eukaryota; phylum Euglenozoa; class Euglenophyceae; order Eutreptiales; family Eutreptiaceae; genus Eutreptiella; species Eutreptiella sp. 'Long Island Sound 2002'. The sequence continues at coordinate 4,779,609 of OZ038385.1, forward strand.
GCCCAGTCAGTTTGCAAGTAGTACAATGAATGCAGTCCACACCTTATGGGCGACTGCTATTTTATTGATCCTGGTTGTTCTTTAGAGTCGGCAGAAAGGACAAGCACTCAAGTGACCCCCAGAGCTAACCGCAAAAAACGCCTCACTGTACTTTCAATAGTGGAGCACCCCAACCAAGAAGGGGACACGTGCATTGATTGGACTTCGCAGTACTGCTGGACTAATGGCTGGAATTGTCTATGGCGGGGACATTCAGTCTATCGGAACCGACCATTGATCCCCCTATGTCATGGGTCGTGTTCGCATTCTCTGAATCCCCATGTCAGACCGCACATGACACCTCAGGCCTGGCCTAGACGTGCACAACACAACAAACGACCTTCAAAGAACTGAGTTTCTGGGGCAGTGCGTGGGCCATACCCCTTTGAGCATTCCCTTCCTCCCGCCGGACCCCATCCTCGCCGCTTCTTTTTTTCTTCACACCTCCAGCCCAGCAGTAGCCGGCCATGTTTTTCTGTGGCACTGCGCTGCGCACCTCTTCCCCAAACTGCAGCGACGCTGGAGTCAGATCGCTCTGGCCCTACCTTTTGTACCCCTCAGCCCTGGGGCATCATCCTTATTCGGATGCCATGCAGGCCCTGCAGGGAGGGCAAGTTGTGTGGGTGTGCGAGGGGCAGGTTTCCTTTTGGGGGAGGCGAATTTGACCAATTCACCCGGGTTCCAATTCAGGTCCGGGCTGTGGATGTGTCTTGGCAAAAGGATCCAACAATTGTTGGGGCCGAAGTGGTAGCCCAAGCCCTCATGCTGCCTGCATACTGGCAACAAGTATTGACTCCTACCACATTGATTGATCGCTGAAACACTGTTCGATGGCTGCCGAAGGATTCCGACACAATAACAATGGCACTTGTTTGGGACTGTATCACCATTCACCCCGCCGTTCATGTTCCAATGGTCGATACCCCAAGTAGGATACTTCGCTCGAAACGAAGGAGATGTCGAAGCCTGTACGGCCACGACAACACAGCAGACAACAGATACTGTTGGTAATAGGAATGTTTTCAGAATTTGATCGCCTCACAGCATCTCATGCTCATCGTTGCTGGCCCCGTGCTTCTCATTCACCGAATTGGTCATTGGGGGGCCATCGAATTTGCACCCAAAGAACTACATTCTGCTTTACATTGTGCAATCTGCATATTTCCGGAAATTCTGGCTTTCTGGATTGCTTGGCCGCGTCGTTTGTGACGCAAGGCCGCCCCCCTGCCCTCCCCTCGTACGGAGACATACACTACATTGCTTTCCTCTGATCGGTAAGGCCGAGTGAATGCGAGCTTTGGGCAGTGAAGGGGTTGATTGTCTTTGGTGTGTTGAGTTCAGGTCACCTCAGAAGCTCCTTTCAGGAGGGAACATGTGTTGGTACCCCCCCCCCCCCTTGTCGTTCCCCACCCCTTGTCGTTCCCCGGGGGGGGCTGGGGGACCATCACTTGGTCAACCCAAAATTTTTCGTTACGGCTCATTGTGTTGTTGTGTGGGTGACTGTGTTGTGGGGTACTGCCACTTGTATCCTTTGTACTCATGGCAGGACATTTTGCTCACTTTCGCTGAATGGAACTTGACAGCACAGCCATGTTTCTCCCTGGGACAAATGTGATGTTCATCCGCTCTGCGGGGGAACCTGTTTTGGCACAGGTCGTTGGACACAGTTTTGGGAACAAGTTGTATTTTACAAGGGACATTCCCGAAGGGAAATGGGTTCCCAAAAATCTGCTTGCGCCTGCCAAGCGGGTCTGTTAAAACCTAGTAAAATTTTTTTTCAAAAAAAATTTTTACTAGGTACCCCCCCCCCCCCGTGCCTAGGAACCACCTTGCGCAAGAACCGCCCCCTGGTTCCACGGTCGAATTTTCCACATCACCTTCTTTTTCCAGGGTAATGGGTTTTTGATGGTTCTGGTGGATGTAGGACAGCTATTCAGGTGTGCAGGACAACAAAGTCCCCCCCCCCCCCAATGCCAATGGACCCCCATGCCAATGGACCCCCCATGCCAATGCTCCCCCCCCCCGTCTCGAAAGAAGAAACATGGCCCCCCTAGCTACCCCCTCTCGAAGGAAGAAACATCCCCCCCCGAGATTTTTTCACCAAATCGCACACAAATTGCCCTTTTTTGCCTAGTTTCCTGAGTGTGCAATGGCATGTGATGGGCACCATCTTTGGTGTCATGTGTTTGATTTTCAATACAGATTTTCATTTCTCAAAATGTTCTAAGTCCCCTATGGAGCAGACTGAGATTGTCTGGTAGGTCATGCCTGCATTTTGTATAGCCGAGTACTTGGCCATGTTGGCCAGAGCCCATGTGCACAATTGCATGTTTCAGGGGAACCAAGGTCTCGGGTTTGAGGAAGGGACTACATCCAGTCAGGTTGTTTCTGCTCATTTCTTCTGGAGTGCATTGTGCCACCCAGCTGCCCCTGCTTTGCTGCAGCATTTGACAGCCATAGTGATCAACTTCTGGGAGCTTTGCAACGCAGATTGATCCAGCCAGGTTCACAGTGCTGAAATTTTTTCAAGCAGGCCTGGGGCCACAGATTTCAGCATGTTTCGCTCAGGTCAAAGTGCCGCGATTCATTCTGTCATTCAGCCAATTGCAGTTGCATGGGAATCGTGGTCGGCTGACTGTTGGCGGTGGCGGCGGCGGCGGCGCCATATTCACCCAACCCGGGTTCGAACCGCCAACCAAAAAGACTCCGGTCAGCTGCGTTTTACTACAGTGTGTACTAGGTTTTACCAAATTCCCCAAAACTGAAGTGTGCCACTGGGCTAAGGACTACGACCTAACGCCCATCACGTGGCGGCATCAGCTCATCCCCGTGCGGCCACCTATAATGACTTACCTGGGGCATGTGCTTGCCCACCCCACACAAGAAGACACAGCATGGGACATGGTCACTACACAGCTACACCACGACGTAGCGGCATACAGGACCCTGCCGCTCAACGCCTACAAAAAGGTGGCTATCATCAACGCCGTCCTTATCCCCCGTTGGACGTACAGGGGACTGTTCCTCGGAAATAGGACACGAATGGCGCACTGGGACGACATACTGCTGCAGTTCATCAGGGATACACCCGGGGTAGAACAACAAATGAACAAACACCGGCTGACTACCAACCTCAGTCACGGGGGGCTTGGCCTACGCCAGCTGTGGTGGTCCTACATCACCCGGTGGGTCACAATTGGCCAACAGGAACTGCAGCGCACCGGCCCAACACAACAACTCACCGCAACCCAATATAAATACATAGACGCCGTCCGAGCCCTAGGGGGCACGGTGGGTCAGCGTATATCCCAACCCCGACAACACCGACCCTTGTCCGCGGGACTCTACGACTCGGAGAGCTCAGAGGAGGACCAGGAGACGCATGCAGGGAAGACACGGCCAGCTACCAACCGCTTAGACTACAGCTGGATGAACCCTCCAGAGGAGCCGGTTTGTCAGGCACTCCCCCACCAGCAAAAACTCCACGGAATCACCATACACTACACAGGAGAACCCACCACCACCCGGTGGTACACAGACGGGTCGAAACGACACGGACGAGCGGGAGGGGGCATCTACAACGGAACATACCGTGCGGCCTTCCGGGTGCACGGGCCACAACAGGTTTATCGGGCCGAAACGATCGCTTGCGCCTTAGCTTCAGAGCTGGCCAAGCCAGGAGACAACATTATACTAGACAACCAGAGTGAAGGCCACACCTATAAAACGCAAAGGAGTGGTCAAGGACCAGGACTACCGCGACATAGGGTACCTCAACTCCACCACGAAACGACTGACGATCCGATGGACACCAGGGCACCGCAAACTAGAACAAGCCACCACGTATAAAGACTACCAGGACATACAGGGGAACAACCACTCTGACGTCCTCGCCAATATGGGCGACAACCTGCCCATGGATTCCCAACAACCACAACCCCATGATATTGTCATCACAGGACAGATCATGCCCACGCCTGCCAAGGCATGGATCATGCAAGTGCGTAGACAAAAACAAACACCAGACGTACACTGGGCGAGCTGGCTCCGCATGAAGCACTACAGACGGAACGCGTGGACACCCTGGCTGTGGGGGCAAGTGCGTTGGTGGGGAATGGGCGCCCCCTAGGAACGGACACCCCGCCTCTGCTCCCAGTGTGGCCACCAACACGGAGCATCGGTGCAGTCAAAACTGGCTTACTGTCCTGCCTGGAGCGACTTCTGGGACCTGTGGCGCAAGAGCTGGACTGATTGGGCCCCATACACGCACCAATGGCTGCAAGCGGCCGACAACCAAGAACTATGGCTCTGTGTCAGGCTGCTCATACCACTATCCCTCGTCGACGCCATACCCACTGCGGAACGACACAAACTGCGAACGGAGGTGGGCCTGTTCCAGTTTCGCATGATACAGTCCGTCCAAACACTAAGACGGAAGTACGCCGACCCAACACCACAACAACCACCGTCGCCCCTGTGGCTCACCAAATACATGGCACAGGCACTTCCGCCGCGAGAAACGCCCCGAAACCTACGGAACCAAGTCGGGGCGCCCACGTGGTGCGGCGCGAAACGCAAACGTAAGGCCGAGGTCGCAACGGCTGACCCAATCGATCCCGGCCAATGGTTACAAGATGCACGCAACGCGGGCGATAGTGAGGCAGTGGCATGGTTCGTCGCACGAGCCACTAACACAGGGGCAGACGACCACATAAAGAAACGACAGCGCCTCAACGTGGACACACAGCGGTGGGAACAGTACAAGACGACCACAGACAGGCTGGCAAATGAACACGCTCAGCACGCACGGGACATATACCACAAAGCACACATGGAGGCGATGGCGAGACAACACCTGCACACCCTACACATGGGCTACACCAACGCACTGACGGCAAAAACAGACTACCACAGGCTTGTCATAAAACTAGTCGACCAACAGAGACAAACACAACGACTGCACAACACACATGCACACCTATACCAAATACGTAGGCAATGGTACGAACAAGCGAAGGACGACACAAGGATGTGGTACACTGACGCAAAACTGCTACTGATGGTCAACGACCGATACTGGAGGCTGAGCGCAGGCACTGCCAAGCTACTTGACCTGCACCATCAACAAGCGACCTACATGTGGCAGCAGCAGACACACCTGACTGCCATGGCACAGTACTACCAAGACGCCTGCAAACACAAGACAACACAATACTGGCAAACAACCCGACCAGCCCGACAGACGATATACCTGATACGGAAGCGGCCGCGGGAGCACTGGGACCCCACCTTGTGGGAAGTCCCGTTACAACCGCTACCGAAACGCCACAAAACGCACTGGGACCCAAATGAGTGGGAAGTACCACTGACATGACTACACCAACCTCAATGGGAAACCATGGGGGCACAGTCACGAGCTGCAGCCCGTATGCATACCCTGGCTTCGCCGAAATCTGTATCTTACTTCGAACTTGGTCCACTGTGGCCCCTGGCACTTATGAACTGGCCTTTTTGATCAAAAAAAAAAATAGGTTTTACCAAATTCCCCTGCCAAGCCTCCTACTAAGAAGGCAAAACCACCACCCAAGAGTGCTGCCCAAAGCATTCCAGTGGAAAGTGGAGAGCATGTGCAAGAGTTCAAGGTGAAGTGGAGCAAGACCAAGAAGTTTTACACCGAGCCGGTCAAGGAGTAGGTCTTAGTACATTGGCAGCCCTTTGAATGCATCTTATGCTGATTGCTTTCGGTTTTGCTGCAATTTCTGTGCCTGCAAATGTGCATGTACGGTGGTGGTGCGGTCCCCCGGGGGGGGTGGGGGACCGTCACTTCGCAACCGTCCCCCAGGAGGTGGTGGGGGACCGTCTTCCCTGGGGTGGGGAACGACAAGGGGGGGTTTGGTTTGGTTTGGGTCAAGGCCTGTGCCGGACGCCCTGGCCCATGGTCAGCACTCGCCTTTGTGCCGACACGACTGGGCTAGGCGAATCGCGGTTGTCCGGTCCCAAGGCCTGCCGGACTGTTGACCGCCCCCGTACCCCGTGGTGGCACACACGGGAGGGAGATGCCGCCGTGCCTGTGTGTGTGGCGCGCGCGGGGCAGGAGGGCGGGGCGTGCATGCTGGTGGCGCTCGCAGGGCATGACGGGTCACACGGCTGCGCCGCGCCTGGCCCTGCCCGCTGGCGCCGGTGCCGCTCCAGTGTTTCTGGTTTCCCCCGCTGCGGCTTGGTCCGTCCGTGTCGCCGCTTGTAGTGGCGTCCCGGCTGTTCGTGTGGTCGTCGGGTGTGAACCAGGGTCCGCCACCACCGGGCCCTGGCTGCTTGTGGTGGAGGCGCGTCGGGGGGGGGGGGGGCGTGTGGGGGGTTGTGTGATGCCTGGTGCTCCAGGCCCCGGCAGGGAGGCCATGGGAGCCTGACGCTGAGCCCGCCGGGGGAGTGTTCGGACTGGACACGCCGCCTCCCGGTCATTGACATGCTGCCAGCGGCCCCACGACTGCATGAGGCACGGGGGCGCGCTCCCTGGGCGCTCGACTGGGGGGGTCCACACCTCCTGACTGCTCTAGGCACTGGTGGTGTTGTCGTGGACTGGACCATCCGCCCACGGCGCTGAGGGACGGCAGGAGGAGGGGCTCTAGGGCGCGCTGAGCGCTGCCCTGCCCTGGAGCCTGCCCGGGCTCGGGGCCTGGGTGGCGGTGCTACTGCCCGCGTAAACGGGGGGGCCCAGAGGGCACACCACCCGAGTGACCGCTCCGTTTGGAAGGGGGAGGGGGGGGCAGGGGTCGGCAGGTGGCTGTCTGGCCTCCAGGGGTCGCCCACAACTGAACTGGAGTGCACGGGGCTGTGCTGGCCTAGGCGTCTGTGATGAAGTTGGAGGGGCACGCGCACACCTGGAGGTTCCCTAGGCAGGCCGCTCAAGGGATACCCACGGCAGTCAATCTGCGAGCCCTTCACAGCCTCCACTTTTTAGGCCCTGAGGGCGCCGACTCCGTGCACCTCTCCCGTCGGGGGGCAGGCTGGGGGGGGGGGGGGGTAGTGGTGGTTGGGTCTACCTGCTCACTTGTTTGGGAGAGGAGGACCACCTGCTGGGTTACCATGCGGGTCCCAGATCCCAACATACCCATCGTTCGGCGTCCGCTCCCTGTCCGTGAGGGGAGGGACCTTGATCACCATGTGACGGCCTGCAGTGAGGGTGCGGGGGTGCGAGGGCATGCTGGGGGGGGGGGGCTGTGCTGGGCCTGCTTTCGGCCCCATTTCTGTTGGGGGGGGGGGGGGGGGGGCAGCAAAAGGCCTGCTCCCCTGTTTCCAGGTCCCCAAGGGGGACCAGCCCACGGCCTGCACCCTCGCTTTGTGGTGGCTGAAATTTGGGCCGACAAGGGACAAGGGGGGGGGGGGGGTTACTCCCTGAGCGCCCCTTTTGGTGCATCTCTGCTGATGTACATAGATAGTGGAGCACCCCAACCAAGAAGGGGACACATGAGAATTGGCTGCGGCAAACACTCTGAAGTAAGGGCTGACATTGTCCATGGCGGGGACATTCAGTCGATCAGAACCGACCATTGCTCCCCTCGCACAAAGCATGCGAAGGTGGGCACACAGCACTGGACGATACAGGTCTGGCCTCGGGGATCCAGGTCTCACGGCCACCGATGAGGAGAGCGCAGGGCTCTACAAGCCATTGGTGCACCACAGTGCGACCGGTCACACACACACACACACACACACACAGACACACACACACACACACACACAGGGGAGTGCGCCACTGCTGTCAGCGGGGACACCATAAAGTGTGCACCCCAGTGCCTGCGCGCCGGAAGAGCCCACTTGCTGCACATGCACAACTGCCCCACAAACGACCACGCCTGCAAGGGCCTGCACGTATCTCTACGGATCTGCTGAGGTCCCCACACCAACCCCCCACCCCTCCAGCCCCCAAACGCAGGAGGCCGAAAACACCCCCCCCTCCGTCCCCACCAGCCCCAGTTCCACGGGGGCTGGAGGAGACCGTGGCCGAGGATGTCGCCCGCCCGCTTTTCGTGACGAGGCACGGGAGAGCGAACACTCTGGATACCTAGCCAGCAAAATACAGAGGTTCTGATTCCGCAGAAGGGAGGGAAACAACGTCACAAAGAGGCCTCAGCAGACCTGAGCCAAATGAGGCGTCCAGCCCAACGCTGCACAAGGATCCACCTCTAAAAGTACAGATCACACACACACACACACACACACACACACACACACACACACACACACACACACACACACACACACACACACACACACACACACACGTTGTTGCTGTCCTGACCCCGCAGTTGTGTCGGCGGACCATTGAGGCCATCAAGGCGAGGGACGGCGAGCGTTGATTTCGAGCACGATGAGACTGGCTCCTCCACAGCCCAACTGCGGTTGGCAGCCGACCCCTCAGTTCCCGTCAAGTGTGCGGTCACTCCGGCCTGCAGTGACAGTGACCCAGCCGACGTGTGTTGGGCAACCGAGGGGGTTCCGGTCGTTTGGTCCGTCAATCGCGGTTACAGTGACCCGCAACACATGGGCCAGTGGGTGTGCCCCAGCAGTTCAAGTCCCGAGTCTGAGGACTGTGGTCGAAGTGCGGTCCAGATCAGAGTGTTGCCTTCCCCACTCCTGATTCCCGAGCGACGGTCATCCAAAACCCTCCATCAAGCCAATCCAGAATGTTCCAAGAATTACCAGTAGTCATCCAGGGCCAACCAAGAATCCACCTGCACCACTTCCTGCAGGCGTGCTTCCCACTGCGCTCAGCCCCTATCCAAGGACAATTTTGGGCGAGCAGAAAGTTTTTGTGCAAACATTTCCAAGAAATGTCATAAATGGTTGGAACACGTTTGGTCCAAAAACGCTGAAAAGGTGCTCTGTTCGCATTGGCCCAAAGATCCCTCTCGGGAAGGGGTGGAGGGGGGGCTATGTAAATGGACCGGGGTCCTAAAAGGGATGCTTTCCGCAGCCTGCCCAAAGAACCCCTGCCAAGAGACGGGGGCAGGGCGGTTGGAAAATGGCCCTGTTAAGCCCCCCTCCCCCCCTGACATTTTTTTTCGTCCAACCCTGAATGATCAGAATTCCCCTGGCCCTCTGGGTGCCTATGTCATGGGTCGTGTTCGCATTCTCTGAATCCCCATGTCAGACCGCCCACAACACCTCAGGCCTGGCCTAGACGTGCACAACACAACAAACGACCTTCAAAGAACTGAGTTTCTGGGGCAGTGCGTGGGCCATACCCCTTTGAGCATTCCCTTCCTCCCGCCAGACCCCCTCCTCGCCGCTTCTTTTCTTCTTCACACCTCCGGCCCAGCAGTCCAACCGGCCAATCGCCGGCGAAGGAGGAAAGGGCTCCAGCACTTGGCACAGTGTGTGTTCTGGATGCCCTGATGTGCCGAACGGCGATAGCTGGTTTTTTTGTTTGTGCAGAGGGCCATCATAGTGGCCATTTGTGCCGCCATGTTTAGTTGGGGCAAGAGATTTAGTTGGGAGCCGGCCATATTTTTCTGTGGCACTGCGCTGCGCACCTCTTCCCCAAACTGCAGCGACGCTGGTGTCAGACTGCTCTGGCCCTACCTTTTGTACCCCTCAGCCCTGGGGCATCATCCTTATTCGGATGCCATGCAGGCCCTGCACGGGAGGGCAAGTTGTGTGGGTGTGCGAGGGGCAGGTTTCCTTTTGGGGGAGGCGAATTTGACCAATTCACCCGGGTTCCAATTCAGGTCCGGGCTGTGGATGTGTCTTGGCAAAAGGATCCAACAATTGTTGGGGCCGAAGTGGTAGCCCAAGCCCTCATGCTGCCTGCATACTGGCAACAAGTATTGACTCCTACCACATTGATTGATCGCTGAAACACTGTTCGATGGCTGCCGAAGGATTCCGACACAATAACAATGGCACTTGTTTGGGGACTGTATCACCATTCACCCCGCCGTTCATGTTCCAATGGTCGATACCCCAAGTAGGATACTTCGCTCGAAACGAAGGAGATGTCGAAGCCTGTACGGCCACGACAACACAGCAGACAACAGATACTGTTGGTAATAGGAATGTTTTCAGAATTTGATCGCCTCACAGCATCTCATGCTCATCGTTGCTGGCCCCGTGCTTCTCATTCACCGAATTGGTCATTTGGGGGGGCCATCGAATTTGCACCCAAAGAACTACATTCTGCTTTACATTGTGCAATCGGCATATTTCCGGAAATTCTGGGTTTCTGGATTTCTTGGCCACGTCGTTTGTGACGCAAGGCCGCCCCCCTCCCCCCCCTCATGCGGAACTGCCGGACATTGCTGCATATGCATACCAGGAGGTGCATGTGTATCGCGCTCTGAGACCTGCTTTCGCCCTCCCCCCCCTCGTAAGGAGACATACACTACATTGATTTCTCTCTTTTGGAAACTAACCAGTAAGGCCGAGTGAATGCCAGCTTTGCGCCGTGAAGGGGTTGATTCTTTTTGGTGTGTTGAGTCCAGGTCACCTCAGAAGTTATTTTCAGGAGGGGGCATGTGTTGGTACCGGTCGCTCTCGGAGTTCCCCGTCTGCACTGATGTCTGCCGCCTTCTCCGGTGCTGCCCTTTGTGCCCCTTTGACGCGCTGTCTGGTGACCCATGCCCGGCCGACCATGGCTGATCGTCCTCGGGGCTGTTTTTTTCCCTTGTGGTTCCGCACAACAGCGCCAGAACTGACTGAAGTTGCCAGGAAGCAATGGGTGTTGGCCTGAAGCCATCAGTCAATCATCGCACCGCTGCTAATCAGTCACGATCTGCGTTATGCGCAACAGTAACCTATACGGTCGTTGAGGACACAGAAATCTGCCCCCTTGCCAACTCCCTGGCCCACCAAAATACAAAAGCAAAAAAGTACCCCCTTTTCTACATGAGCTCAATGTGCGTACGCACGGGAGATGCTTACCACAATGCAATTCACAGTGATGCTTGTCAAAGCCTTCCGCATCCTCCTGCATTACCCAACATTGGCCTTCATGTCAATGTCCCAATGGAAACCAAAAATATAATTATAGGCTGGAAACGAACAAGATTAGAAGGCAATAGGAATCTGTTTTGTAGTGCCACCATGCCTTGAAAATGCATGTGATGTGCTGCTGCCACCTCAAACCGTGGTTGGGGATGCCATCATGTCCTGCATGTGAGGTGCTGGTGCCACCTCAAACTGTGTGGGTGTGCACACAAGGGCTGTGCATCATTTGTGCCTGTGTGTGTGTGTGAATGACCAATGGCCGTTCCGTCTTTCATCTGCAGCTCCTGACAAAGATTCCAAGGCTACACACATCAGATGCCCCTTCGCTGTGTGTGTGCTGTCTGGTGCCCTGAAATGTTGCAGAATGGCCAAGATTTGTATCAGAGAAGCGGATTTCAGTTTGAGGGTGTTTGCAGCCCCCCAATTTTCCAGGAGTGTTCCTTGGGTCAATGACCATTACAGGGTCTAGTGTGTAAACAACTTCCTTGTTGAAGTGGCATGAATTGTTGGTTCTGTCACTTTGGGTATTTTTGTTGTTGCTGCAACAAGAGATTTAGTGGTAACAATTGCATTATGTGCATCTCCTTCCCCACACTCTCTGTTTGCCAATTTCATCTGTCATATTCTACAGCAGTGTATGATTCAGGCCATTGCTTTGTACACACTTGCCCTGTGTGCAAGCAGGCATGTCAGGATAGGTGTGGGCCACTGTAGCCACACAAGATGTTTTGGTGGCTATCCGGTCGTGTGTACTGTTATTATTATTACTATTACTGTTTTACTGTTCTCAGTCAAACACTTTGTTGTTATTGGAATTGGTTTCAGTTTGGGTTGGTATTTTGAAGTTCTCGTGGATATTGATGTATATGCTGCACCTTATGCCATGACTGTGGCATTCTGTGAGATTGATAAATCTGCTCCCTCATTTTCAACAAAGTTGCCTGCCACTATGTGTGGATCTTTGATCTCTTTAATTTTTCTGGCACCCAGTGCCGAGATTGTGGCATTGTGTGTTTGTGCCCACTGCTTGGACGTTGGACAGACAGACCTAATGGCAGACGTAAAAGTTGTAGAAAGTGGTGGAAAGGAAGAAACCCCGAGATAACCCATCCTTGGGTTGTTTAGTACGAAAGGGGACAACCAAGTTGTCTCTTTGGTATACAGGTGTCCACAAGTGTAGCATACGCGGGGAAGCCAGGTGGTTTTTTGGTAGAAAGGGTGTTTTTGTTGGTGCATATTGGTTTTGTGGGGGTCCATTCTGGCGAGGTTAGTAGGGGGGTTATTGGTACAAAATGGGTGGACTTTTGGTGCAAAGTGGGGGCCTTTTTGGTGTGCACCAGAAGGGATGAGTGCGTAGGAGATAAGCAAGGACATTAGTCATATTAACTTTCAGAATAATGAGAGGTATGATGTCCAGATAGAAGATGATATGATGGAACAGTTTCTGTACGAAGATGCTACCGCAGCCATTGTGGGATCATCCAGCCATTGTGGGATCATCGTAGCACTCAGCTCTGAACGATGCAAAAAAAAAAAACCTAGCTGCTCTGTCGGGTATACTAGGATGCTCGGTGAGGTGGTGGACGGTCTTTGACCAATTTTTTGAGGTAGGGACAGAGAGAGAACAGCATAAATCTGCATGCAGTGTGTCACATCGCGTTTGAGTAATATGGCCACAAAGAGACTTTGTGTGGTCCACACTTGTCCTGACACGCCTGCTTGCACACAGGGCAAGTGTGTACAAAGCAATAGCGTGACACATACACTGTTATGGAATATGACAGATGAAATTGGCGAAAAAAGATGCACATAATGCATTTATTACAAATAAATCTTTTGTTGCGGCAGCAACAAAAATACCCACAGTGATAGAACCAACAATTCATGCCACTTCAACAAAGGAGTTGATTACCCACTAGACCCTGTAATGGTCATTGGCCCAAAGAAATGGTGAACTCCTGGAAAACTGGGGGGCCGCAAACAACCTCAAAATGAAATCCGCTTCTCTGATACAAATCTTGGCCATTCTGCAACATTTCAAGGCACCAGACCACACAAAGAACAAGTTGTAATGGATCCATAACGTGCGGCTAAGACCCAAGTTGCAAAAAAGATGCCTATATGTAGTGTTCTCTAACCATGGCATTGCTTGGGTGTGGAGGGCAAGGGTCCAATACATGCCCGGCATAGCTTCCAAACATCATGGCTTTGAATCAGTGCATAAATCAGGTACGCGTGGCTACATACACATGGATCATGAAACGGATACTTCTTGGACAATAAATCAGGCAAAACGAGGAAGGATGATCAGTGTGTGGGTGATGTGTGATGCAAATGATCAATTTTTTTGTGCATCGGTTAGTCCTCAATCGGGCTCCAAGTTAGGGAGCATAATCATGGCAACACCAGGGTCCATAATAGTACTGCAGGCTAGTTCGTCCAAGGTGTTCCAGGCTGTTTTGAGATGTAGAGGCCTTCTCCCATGTCTGAATGAACATGCAGCGGCACGGAGCCATAGGCCTGTACGACTATTGTGCCTAGTCACGGTCATGTACGGGACGTCGAGTTCAGCTCAGACGTCAGCACAACCGGGTTGTGATTGCTACATGCTCACGCCCACCCCCCCGCCAAGTGACGGCGCAGAACCAATGCCGCCGAGCTTGACTCAATTGTGCAAGTTTTGAACGTATCCCCCCCACATAGACAGTATGGGAGGCAGTGTGGTATAGTGGTTAACATCGTCGACTGTCGTCACATAGATCGCCGGTTCGAACCCGGCCTGTAGCAGTGCTCCCCCCCCACCGGCCTCGCCCGACCGGGGACTGGGGCCCCTCCCGTTGCTTTCTATTTTTTCTCACCGGCCTTAACTATTTTTTCCCCACTGAGCTGCTACAGCTCCCCCCCCTTTTTACATTCATCAATTAGAAAAATGTGCCCAGGCGCCTGCAGCAGTGCGCCCCGCCACCGCCCACGCTCGATGGGAGGCTGCCACCCCACCCGTTGCTTGCCTTTGCCCGAGCCGCCGCTCCGCTTGATCCGCTTCTGGCAGCCCGGGCAGCGGGATTCGAACCTGGGACCAGCGAAGCTGGAGTCCAGGGTGCTTCCACTGAAGCACGGGGCACCTCACCCGCGATGGGATACCCCATACACACAGCCACATGGCACACATGCGTTTGCCACGCCCTTTGATTTTTCTGGTAATGTACATAGATAGTGGAGCACCCCAACCAAGAAGGGGACACATGGAGCCTGTGTGATTGAACTGAACTGCACATGCATGCACTGACGTGAAGAACTTCTGGTCGTACGACAGGCGGTGGTGGACGTCTGTACGTTTCAGCAAACCACCTTTATGGCCAAGGTGTTTTAAGAAAAGTAGACGAATGAACAACCATCAGTGTATCCTTTAGGACCATGAGTTTGCACTCGGACACTGTTCCATCTTTTTGTTTTCTTCTCATTTTACAATACTTAAGACAACTTCTTGGAATTAAAGCGATCTTGGAAGTTCCCGCATCACCGAGATGTATTATGTTTTACCCCATACTATGTTGCTCACCACCCAACCATGCTTCGCAGTTCCAGTCTACTGTGTTCGTGGAGTACAAAATTTTGGCCAAAACCCTCATGCGGCACCGGCGCCGGGGTCGCTTCTTTTAGTGTGCTCAATACACACAAATGGGTATGCCAGTCCATGGACAAGTTGATGCATTCGGATGATTAAAAAAAAGCTCAAAACAAATAACCTTCTTTTTTGCATCGGTTTTTACAAGCACGCGGGACATTGCCACACAATGTTACGCATTTCCATTGCTATTTTATGTGGCTGCATTGTTGTTTAGGGGCACCAAGGAAAGCTTCTTTTTGACTACTATGACACAATAATAGAAAGGTGTAAAATAAAGAAACCAATTTTGTGTCCAATTCCTGTGTACTTTGAGATATCGATAATGCAAATAGCCGGGGATGTTTTCGTTGTTGTACTTTAGCAGGTCGCCGAGTGTCCATGTATAAGCAGCGCTCTCCAGCTAGGCTTTAGTGAGCCTTTAGTCTTGAAGTTAGACCTCGTTTAACCATGTACGAGAGACCAAGAAAGCAAATAATAGAGAGTTGAAGAGACATAGGTCAGACCGAATGTCTCTAGTGCAACCAAACGGAGCACAAAGGCGATTGCAAATCACCATAAACTAAGCAAAATTCTTGGTGCTGCGGCATGCTCTAGCATGCTTTCCAACCTTCGGGGGAATGTTTGCCCGGCGCGCGCCCGGCGCGCTACTTTTAGACTATGTTCCCCCCGAAGAGCCCCCAAGCACACCCCTTGGAAACGCCCTTAGAACTGGGTGACCCAAACTGCCCCAGCTCAAGAAAGTTGCAAACTGGGGTACACAGTACCACTCTCGCTCCTTTAAGGGCGATCTTGGTCAACACCTTAGCAAGTTGGGAGAAGGGGGGTTAGGATAGCACAACCGCCTCGATCTCCAGTAGAAGCGATAAGGCGTTATTGAGGTATCGCGAACAGTAGAGCTGCATCATAACATTGGTCCCACAAGTGTGGGTGTCAATACATTCAGTACAATAGTGCTCCTTACACTCATCACAAACTGCGACGGTGGAGCGTTTGGCAACACAACACACACACTTCTGCCTCATCCTCGGCCTCATCTTGCGTGCCACAACCGAGCAAACAGCTGCTCAATGCGTGCCCTATACCACCCGTGCACGTCATTGTAACATTGTTGGCGGGTTGTCAAAGTGCCATTCTTTCTTCCAATGAATGGCACAATGACATGAATCCGGCCTTTATAAGCACCATCATGGCCCCCAACTTCGAAATCAAAGAAATCACCTCGGGTACGAGAAGGTCCATACCCATCCCAAATCAAAGCATCTGCTGATGTCCCAGGGGCCAAGGGGCAAATCCATATAATGTTGCCCAACATATCAACGGCAACAGTCCACCGGTAGGGCACGGGTCAAAAAAGATGCCCGGCGCGCTAACGTTCCCCCTTCATGTGCAGCTCCAAAAACTGGGTGTTGCAGCATCGAACATGTTGCAGCATCTTGCAACTGCACATGCACCTGCACATGTTTACCCATGGCTGCCGAAGTCTATTGTGTACATCTTTCTCTGCAACCACTACTATGCATGGTATAAAACATCCGGTATATGTGTGGGCTATACCGAAATGCCTCGAGTGCCCCGTTGAGGCCTGGGGAGTAGAGGTGGCACCATACCAAATCGATTCTTAACTTGACCTTCGGGATAGGCTCGGTATGCGGATGCCACTTCTCATAAAAACAAACAATGATAACATCGCGGTTAAAGTCCTCCGAAGAGACACCATGCTTCCATGCATTGCGCTTTGGCCGAAGGACGCACAAAAGACATACCATGCTGCTCCACATTTTGTTTGTAACCCTTTCGTTTTTGCGAGAGTCTAAGATTTGGGTGAGATAGTCTACAACCTAAACGACTATTCAAGACGGTTGAGCCGCCACGACAGCGAAGTTGAACGTTGCGTGCCCCAAAACACTTAGTAAATTGCATGCAGTAGGAGCTAGGGACTTGTGCACGCCCCAACACCAAAAAGAAAAGCAAACAACAAGACAGCATGGAGTAGATGCCACGAGAAAGCGCCGGCCGCCGAAACACAAGTATGTTACACGTTACGCTACGCTACCTAACGTAGAGAGGGAACCGGGGCGCGCAACGCACGTAGGAAAAAACACCACAACGACCGCGCCGTCACAACGAAGAGAGCACGCCCACCGCCGCCTGCACGTCCCCCGCACGTATAGGACGCGAATGCCATGAGACAAGGAAGGTGTGTGAAAGCAACAAGGGGACGAGGGCCCCCAAACACAAAGCGCAACACGGAAAAACACAAAAGGCACACCACACCACAAAACACACGCAAGAGCGATGAGCCCACGGGCGCCGAGCGGCCAAGAGGTATGCCCATGCACGCACGTCGTACGAACCGCCGCAAGCACAACAAGGTATAATCCAAGAGGGCCACCGCCGGAAGGGACACAAGCGAACCACCACACACCAACGTGCCCGCCGCCGAACAAATAACCGCCACGAGAACCAAGCCGCCGCCCTACAATCCATGTATACTTTCTAGGCCGTCCACGCGGAAAGAAGTATGGTATGAGGGACACCCGCACGCAAACGAGAGGCGGGAGCCACACGCCACCGGAGAGCACACCACCGCCACAAAACACACATACCACAAGCCCAAGGGCACAAGATGAGCAAGAGGTATGCCCACACACGCTAGCACAAACAACGCAAGGTATGGCAAGGGAGCAAGAGTCCTAGCCCGCCGCCGCACGCGCAACAAGGTATGGATGTATGAAAGTACACAAAGAGGGCCGCCGCCGAAGGAGACACAAGCGAACCGCCACGCCAACGCGCCCACCGACCAAGTAACCGCCACGAGAACCACTCTCCCTCTCTATAGGCCATCAACGCTGCGGAGAGAAATATGGTATGACATGAGGGACGCACACCAAAGAGAGGAGGGAACCGCACGCCACCGGAGACCACAACAAGCACACAACGAGCCCGAGAACACAAGAAGGGCAAGAGGCCGCCAACACCGCGGAACGCAGCATGGTATGAGGGACGCACATACACCGGAGCGCACGCCGCCGCCGCAAAACACGCACACCAGAAACCCAAGCACAAGAAGAACAAGAGGTATGCCCGGTGCCCGGTGCCCACACGCGCGCAAGTACGAGCAACACAAGGTATGGCAAAAGGCAAGGACAAGGCACAGCAACGTACTCGTTCTCGTGAACAAGCCGAGCCGCCCCATCTCCCTGTCTACACGCACACTTCGTAGGTCGCCAACGCCGTGGATGTGGTATGGACGAATGGGGTAACCGTGACACCGCCACACAAACACAAACCATCGTAGGCCACCAACACCGCGGAACGAAGCATGGTATGAGGGACGCACATACACCGGAGCGCACTCCGCCGCCGCAAAACATTCACACCACAAACCCGAGCACAAGAAGAACAAGAGGTATGCCCGGTGCCCACACGCGCGCAAGTACGAGCAACACAAGGTATGGCTAAAGGCAAGGACAAGGCACAGCAACGTACTCGTTCTCGTGAACAAGCCGAGCTGCCCCATCTCCCGGTCTACACGCACACTTTGTAGGTCGCCAACGCCGTGGATGTGGTCCACGAAGGAGCGGAGGCACCGAAAAGGCAGAGCCACACACGGACGGGACAGGGCGAAATGCGCGCAAGGGAGGAGGGCCGGCCCGAGGGATAGAGGAAAGGGTAAGAAGCGCCTACTCTTGGGCGCCCGCCAAATGCAAAGAGTCGCCCATAGGGTAGCGGCAGGGAGGACGAACGAGCCCGAAAAGAACGGATAAGGATGACACAGTAAACCGCGCTAGAAGAGCAGGGCAACAGGGCGAGGGACGCACGCCGGGAGGGGAGCACCGCCACCAGCCACAGCACCACGGCACGCACGACACATCAACACGCGGCAGAGGATGAGAGTGGGGCACAGGGGCAGCGGAAGGAGGGAGGCAACACCGCAAACCACGGCACCACGGCACACACCGCACCACCAGGCACCCACGCAAGCACACAGACACCACACCCACCACGCACACCCACACCCAGTCGTCCGCCCCAAGGACGGGCGGCTGGAAGTGCCGGGTCCCCACACCCGCACGCCCGCACCCACGGAAAGTGGGCAGCGGACCCCGGCTACCCGCCCCAAGGACGGGCAGCGGGGGGAGGGAGAGCACCTGACCCCAGACGCCCCTCACAACGGCGCGAGGCACCCCCCCCGGGGACCCCCCCGCGCCGGACCTGGTCCGGGCGGTGCAGCAGCTCGAGGCCCAGGTCAAGCGCTGCCTGCGGTCGGTGGGCGCCGTGAGGGCCCGCGCCCGCCGCCCCCCCCCCCCCCGGTCCCGGGGCCGCCCGGGCGCGCATGCGGCGCCCGTGCCCGGCCCCTTCGCGTGCGCACCGGCGCTGTGCGCCGTGCCCTCCCCCGCCCCCGGGGCCCTGCTCGCCGCACCCGCGGCGCCCGCCCCATACGGCCCCGGCGTGATTTACGTCACAGCCGGGCCTGCGCTCGGGCAGCCCGCGGTGCAGCTGCACGTAACCCCCACCGCCCCGACCGGAAGGCCCACGCGCCCCGGCGCGTTGCGGCGCGCGCTGCGGCAGGCGCGGGGGCACGCCTCGGAGGAGGAGGACGCTGTGCCCCCGGGCGTCGCGGCGCCAGCGCCGCGGCGCGGGCCCGGGCGGGGGCGGCGCATGCCCTGGTACCAGTGTTTTACCGGCATTCTGCGGTATTTCGACGCGGACTGGGCCGCCGGGGGTGACGCCGGCGCCGCGGAGCAGGCCCTGAGGGGCATATTGCTGCTCTGGGGGGGGCACCGGGGGCCCGCGCTGCAGCACCTCGAGGCGCTGGAGCTCTGTGACGCAGCGTACGACGCACTCGTGCAGATGGCGGCCGATCTGAGGCTCTGTCTGAGCGAGTTCCAGCGCGACTTTCCCGAGGCCGTGCCCCGCGCGCCGCAGGCCACCACCGTCCGCGAGCTGCGCGATGCGGTCGCGCGCGCGATGCGCTGCGACCCCGAGAGCCTGCAGGACCTCCCCACCGAACAACTGATGCGGAGCTTTGCGTTGTGGGCGGAGGCGCAGCGTCTGGCTGGTGCCGCCCAGCGTGAGCACTTCAAGGCAGCGATGCGCAACGCGCAGGAGTGGCTGGGGCTGTGGCAGAGGGACTGGTGCGCGTTGGAGGCTGCGGTACGGCATGCCCTGGAGAGGGACGCGGTGGAGCAGCGCTTGCGCTTGAGGCGGCGGGTCCTGATGGCCGTGCACGAGGCGTCACGGAAGTCCGTCGCAGAACAAGAAGAGCAAGAGCGTTCCCAAACGCTGGGGAAGCTGCGGCTGTTGCACGCGGAAGCCATCGGCCGCGCATCGCTCCGCGCCCGCGAAGTGCGGAAAGCGCGAGAGATCCTGCTGCACTCCGTCTACAGCCTGTCCTCTTGTGGGCGGGCGGCGGTGGCGGCGGTGGCGGCGGAGGAGGCGGTGGCCCTGCGGGAGCGGCGCGTGTACCTGCAGTGCACCGCGCATTGGCATGCGGCGACTCAGCAGGCGATCGAACGTCAGGAACTGCGACAGCGCCAGTCGATCGCAGAGGACCAGGTCGCTGGCAGGGGGCAGTTGGTGTCGTTCGGCTGGCAGGCCCTTGGGGCGTTGCTGATGGGGCAGGAGGAGCGGGGCGGGCGGGGGGTGGCGGAGGCCGCGGGCGATGCAGCAGCGGGACTGCGGGAGCGGTGTTTGCAGCTCCGGGGCGCCGTACAGCAGCATCTGGCGACTCAGCAGGCGATGGAAGGCCAGGAACAGCGACAGAGACAAATGATCGAAGAGGATCAGGTCGCTTGCAGGGGGCAGTTGGTGTCGTTCGGCTGGCAGGCCCTCCGGATGGTGCTGATGGGGCAGGAGGAGCGGGGCCGGCAGCGGGTGGCAGAGGCGGCAGCAGACGCGGCAGTGGAACTGCGGGAGCTACAGCAGCGTCTGGGGATGCAGCAGGCGATCGAACGTCAAGAACAGCGACAGAGGCATCTGATTGCAGAGGACCAGGTCGCTTGCAGGGGGCAGTTGGTGTCGTTCGGCTGGCAGGCCCTTGGGGCGTTGCTGATGGGGCAGGAGGAGCGGGGCCGGCGGGGGGTTGCAGAGGCCGCGGCCGATGCAGCAGCGGGACTGCGGGAGCGGTGTTTGCAGCTCCGGGGCGCCGTACAGCAGCATCTGGCGACTCAGCAGGCGATGGAAGGTCAGGAACAGCGACAGAGACAAATGATTGAAGAGGACCAGAGGGCCGGCAGGGGGCCGTTGGGGTTGTTTTGCTGGCAGGCATTCAGGGTGCTGCTCATGGGGCAGGAGGAGCGGGGCCGGCAGGCAGTGGCGGAAGAAGTGGGGAAGGCTGAAGTGCAATTGATGGCACACTGGAATTTGCAGCATCGGCTCAGCGAACTCCAGCGCAGTGAACAAACACGCCGGGCCCAGTTTGCTGCAGAGGAGCAGGAGCACTGGAACGACCTGCAGATGGTGTTGAGCTTCTGTACACAGCTGCTGCGGCAGAACATTTGTCATGAAACCATGTCTGTTGGGCAGCTGCTGAGCGTCTTGCGCTTCGGCCTTGGGATGAACAGCACAAAGTGGCGTGCTGCAGCCGAGTGGGCGGGGTCCCTTATATTCACCCAGCAGTCCTCAGAATTCAAGCAGAAGTGGCACCAGATCCAGCAGAAGGCTCCAAGTCATCTTACACACACAGCGGCGGATTGTCCTTTCGCCCACGCTCGGGACTGCCCATTTGGGCATGCCCCGATTCCCTTGAACTCATCTATAGAGTCCATGGGTGGCAGTGATGATTCTGTGACGTAACCAATACATTCATATCCAGCCCACCCAAAATGCGGGTTGGCTGGCCCCCTGGGCAACGGCAAAGGGCCGCACCCCTTGTGACGGGGCTTCGCCGCTTGCCCAAGGGGCCCCCCCTCCGGTCGCATTGAGCACGTTGCGTAGATGACGTAAACGCCACCAGTTTTGAGATATTTAGGTCGCAAAATGGGTGCTCTGGCGATGCAGTAAACAAAGATGAACCACTTGGTTCACTCTTGCATGCTCGCCCGCATGTTGTACCGGGAAAGCATGACAAGGAGCATACAGTTGTCAGCGGATGAGGTCATAGGCTGGAGCCCATATTATGGAGAGGAGGAGGCAAACGGGCCTGGGTCTTTTTGCGGCAGATTACTTCCTGCCGCCACTGGGCAGGAACACACCAATAAAGGCTTGTGTGCTACTAAGACCATCCTAGTAGGCGTGATGCCCAGCACAAATGCATGCACTGGCACCTGCATGGCAGTAATGGAGCCACAAAAGGGAGGTAATGAGTTTTCAGGAACAGAAGGAGGCATTACAACATCAATAGCCCTGACGTCTTCCCAAGCACCTTCTGTGAGTTACACCAAGCCTTATTTCAGTGGTGTGTGCGTGCGTGTGTGTGTGTGTGTGGTTTCGTGGTTCCCAACGTGTATGTGTGTGGCTTTCTGAGTGTCTATTTCTTTTCGAAAGGCGTCCATGCCCATGGCCTTTTGACTTTGTGTTTGAAGGCTTATCGGTACTGCCGAGAGTACCAGCCACTCAGATTTCACCTGCCTTGCGCTGTTCTTCTTTGCTGCTTGCATGTGGGGTCTGGGACTTCACAGTCGTGTGTGTGTGT
Source organism: Eutreptiella sp. 'Long Island Sound 2002' (assembly GCA_964036045.1). NCBI lineage: Eukaryota > Euglenozoa > Euglenophyceae > Eutreptiales > Eutreptiaceae > Eutreptiella > Eutreptiella sp. 'Long Island Sound 2002'. The sequence goes on from OZ038385.1 coordinate 4,801,898, forward strand.
GTGTGTGTGTGTGTTCTTGCTCTGTTCTTCGTTCGCGGTTCTCATTGTGTGTGTGTGTGTGTGTGTCATGTCTGTGTGTTGCGTGTGTCAGTGTCTGGTCCTGGTTTGCGCTGCAGTTTGCGCTGCAGGACCTGAAGACTGCTCTGGCAAATACTCCAAGTGTACACGCACTGTTTGTATTGTACTGCGTTGTATACTACAACAGAGTGTGTGTGTGTGTGCGTGCGTGCGTGTTAAATGGATTGTAAAGGGTTTGGTCATATGTTATACATGGTGTTTCCTCCAAGTTTCCACTTTCATTGTCCCCTTTGGACTATAGTTGCTGAAAGAGGGGACATACACACCGGCAGTCATGGTGCTGTGCAATGACAAGACTCTGCCAGGCATTGTGGTGGAAACAGATCTATAATGCACCAAGTGTGGGACCCAATTATGAGGTAGCATGCAAATCCACACAACCCAGAGCTGGAGGCATGTCTGGAACAATCCGCCAAGTACATTCAGTATCTCCCCACTGCCCACTGTGACCCGTCTGCACATTTTGTTGCCCAGACCCACACTTTCCCGTTTTTCAGTCATACCCAACCCCATGGTTGAGGGCTTAAAACCCTCGCTTCCGAAACGCCTTCTGCGGGAGGATTTGACCTGATGCATGCGACCACACTTTATAGGTGCGCCATCATTAAATGCATCAACGAAACGTGTTCCAGAATTTCTGTGATTTCTGTTTCTGTCTGCCCTGAGTTGCATGCTCTGGTGCCCAACTCGTGGAGGAGATGTGCTGAAGTAGGGCCCCGAGCCCCCCCCCCCCCCCCAATGCTGCATCTGTAAGGACAGGAGCGCCATTGTTGCAAGACCCAAACCTGTTTCCCGTCAGATCCGCTCCTGGGGCTTGAATCTGGCTGTCAAATGGTTGTGTCAAAGTTGTTATTTTGATTCCCGCACCAGATCGCTGGGCCGACTTTAATCTCAAGCTCGTTCATGTGATCTTCTCTGGCAGGCAACGTTGGGACCCCACCGCAGTTGTGCATGCACAGCCTTGTGGCAGCACAGCGACTCCGTCTGACCGCTTTTTTCCGACTCCTTTGTTTGGGGTCGAGATAATGAGATGACGGATGCGAGTGCATTGTAGCGCAAAAGAGGGCCGGGGTGCAGTCTGAGAACTGCAGTTAGTATAGCGAAGCGGGGTAACGAAAGTTCTGCCACCGGGCCCCCAGCACTTCCCCCCCCCCCCTTGTCTCTGGACCTGCTTCCCATCCTACCTCCTCCCCTCCTTAGCCTTTTTATAATTTAAGGCGGGGGTACATCGGGTCATCCAATGGGCTCGGCCAACAATGATGGGGCATGGGACTGGAGGCGTCTAAAAGACGAAGACCCCGCAGCAAAATCCACAGCATGGTCCCACCTGATTCAGACGCCCTGGATGGCCCGTATGATCCCGCATCAGCATCGCACAGAGGTGCTGGTGGCGGGCGTGGCAGGATGGTCTCGGGATGGAGTCAGGTGGAGTGCGGTGAAGCTGGCCAGGACCTTCCATGAGACGCTGGGGATCTCATTTCAATCCCCTGATCCGCAGCGGTACGTCGACGCGCTGCTGTATGGGTTGACACTTGCCTGGGGAGTCGAGGTGACTGCGTTCAACCTGTCTGCGGAAGAGGCGGCCGTCGGGTTCGCTTTCTGCGACTTGATCGCCAAGCCGCCTGGAAAATCGATGAACAGGAGAGGAGGAGTGGGGATCAAGGGGGAGAGACACTCTCCGGGGAAGAGCGCAAAGCCCGAGACCAACAGTGGCATGGCCCTGGACGAGGAGGCGGGCGCCGGAGCCGATGATCGCGAAGGAGGTGGGGGGCCGGCCGCCGCTGAGGAAGGCGAGGAGGAAGAACTGACGTATAAGGAGCCCAGCTTCAAAAATGCCAGGTGGATGAGAAAGAGGCCCGGGGCCCCGCGGTGGACAGTCAAACTGTGCCGCCTGGTTGAAAGGTTAATGGAGGCCGAGGAGTCTGAGACTGCGACGGAGGTGTCCACGATCATTGACGATGTCTGGCAATTGCTCCTTGATTGCGACAAATCCGGTAAGGACGCGGTCAAGGCAAAAATAAAGGAGGTCAAAAAGAAGAACAAGAAGAAGGCCAAAAAACAGAGGCGCAAGGAGAAAAAGAAGGAGATGAAGGAGCGCCGGTTGTCTCGAAGGGGAAAAGGGAGGCGCATGTCCTCCGACTCGGAATCGTCGTCCACGGACAGTAGCAGCGACAGTGCGTCTGATACCTCATCTACAGCAAGCTCCAGCTCATCAGGGCGCCGCTGTCCGTGGAATAGTGCATCTGTCCTGATTGCTTTGTCCAGGGGGAGGGGTGGGGCAGGCAGAACTTGCAATGTGCACTAACAACAGTTCTTGGTCGTATGCGTCGAACCAAAGCTTCGGCCGCGAGGGTTGCCCTTGCACGGAAATGCCCGCCTGAAAGAGGAGTGCACAGTGAGCGTTGCTGCGCGTGTGGCATGGGTGCAAGGCTGGACAGGAAGTGGAGCACCGAACCCAACACCTGGGCTTTCGAGTAGTGCGGGCCCTGCCTCTGCAAAGCTCTGGGAATGGACCAACGGTTTTTCCATCGAGCGGTGCAATACCTTCATCATTTTCTGACCGCTGATTCTTCTCGGCCTTCAGTCTTCTATGTGTCGCCTTCAGTCTTCTACGTGCTCCAGTAGCAACTTGGGATGCCTACAGGCGTGGCAGTTCCCGCTGCATTTTATGGTTTCAGATTTAGCTTACCCTAACTACGTGTCATGTCCGCTACCACACTGAGCTGTGGGACAATCCTACCACTGGACTGCTCTGATTCCTGATTCCAAGAGCTCTCTTGAGTACCGTCTGATGAGAGGGCTTTGCCAGCTTGCTAAGGTCTGGGCCAAAAAAAAATTCCTTCATCATTTGCTGACCTTGCTGGAGACCCAAGTTGTGGTGGGGCCGGGCACCACAAGAGCCCGAGCCGCTTAACAGCGCATATGCGGAACTCACTCACATGAACGGCCTGTTCCTGCAAGTGTCTGAGTTCTCGAGTCACTGGCCCATTTGCAATTCAGGGCCCTGAATCTGCCAATTCCGAATTGTTGCAGGACATCCATCGCGAGGGCCATTGCATGCGTGCCATACGCACGCTGTGCAGTCGAACGCACCCACGGCCCCGTCTCTCACCCACGGGCGTCAGCAGCAGAGGGTGGTCGAAGTGCCTCGTCCGTGCAAGAAGGGTCGATGCACTCAACTGCTGCTGAACGGAGCAAAGGTGAATAACCTTCGCAGCTCTACTAATTTTTTGTGCTCAAGCAGGACGGCGCATTTGTATGTGGTAGCTGTATCTGTTTCGCCGTTACTCTAGTGGTGTGTGTGTGTGTGTGTGTGTGTGTTATCCATGTGTGTGTTATTCACCTGTATGCTCCGCATGTTACAAACGGAAATCACGCACAACTTCCAATACACAGACATCCAGTCAGTGTCAGGCTGGCTGCATTTCGTGGCACGAAAGGGGGCACGCGCAATCACAGAAGTGGACTGCAAAAAACAATTTGACAACATACACCCGAGGGATGTAACACGGGCTTTTGAAAAAGCGACAAAGTGGCTGACCAAGAAAAGGCGCTGGAGGCAGCAGCACCTGCACCGGTCGATCCACAGGGACACACCCAAATTGGACAGAGCAGGCGTGGCGGCCAGTGAAAAATTTTGGGTACTAACACACAGCCATCTGTCAGCCATGCTGAACTTTGAGCTGTTGCACAACAATGTCCTACAGGCGGTGGGTCAGTTGTGGAGTAGGAAAGTCAGCATCCCAATGGGAGGACCTTTTTCGGCACAAAGTGCAGACTTGCACACCTTGTGGGGAGTGAAGAGGAATGGTAAAAGGATGAAGAACTGGGGAAACATGAGCCTGTCCGAGGACGGCTACATTTTCTGGTCCAGGGGCACAATGTGGTTCATCCTGGCACAGTTCAGGGACAATGTTCTACTGGCTACCAATTTACCCCCCGGCACGCGCACCACACTTGTACAGGAAGTCTGTGACCTGCTGTCAGGCATCTGGAACCTCGAGGTGCTGTGCGACTGCGTGGATGGGGGTGCCCCGTCATGTGACGGGGACTGCCTGAGCCAGAGCCGCCGCGCACTGGGGGTTCACGTGACACTGGGAGGGGGCCACTATTGCGCAATCACGCATCCCTCTGCACTCACAGACACCTGGGAACTCCGGTACGGCGCACCCCTCATCAGCCCGACACGCGCACCCAAAGAGTATTTGCCGTGTATACTCATTAGCAGCCTCACTGGTACCCTCCCCTGGCAGCAAACATGGGCTGCCCAAATCCCGTCGGCACTGGCCTGGGCCCAGCTAGCAATGCTTTCAGGCTACAGGCGAATGACGGTGATGCGGGCGCTACACAAAGCAGTGCGCCGTGTGTATGCCGCCTCCCCGTGGTGGTCAGAAAACACTATGCGCGCCGTGTACAGCATTGGTCACGACCTCCCATGCTCCCGTGGTACCGCCATAGCAAAACTGGTGCACTGGCTTGCAAATAGGGCCGTCTGGGAAGGGGACAGATACACGGATAGGGAAATCCCAGAAGATCTTTTCCAGAAGGATACACGCCCGCCTGGTGCACGGACATCGCCCTCCTGCGGAAAATAGCCACTGTGCCTTGAGTCCGATGCTGTACACCCCTCCCTGGGTTGCCTCACCACCCCAAACCCCTGTCTGCTGGGCCCCTGGACGTCAAGTCTGTCGGGAATCAACCCTGGTACATATGCGCGTGTCCCCGGTGGCATGCAGTGGGTTGGGGGGGCACAACAATGACTGTCCGGCATTTTCTCTATACGATTTTTGCACCCATACGGGTAAGAGGCATGGACGGTCTAGTGGTATGCGCCATGGCTGGCGCTCGTCGTGGTCGGGGGTTCGAACCCTGGTTCGTCCGTCCGTCCAGGGGCCCGTCGGTGAGGCCCCCGCCACCGCCCCCTTCAGCATCCCGCTCCACCACCGGTACCGCCGGTGCGACGGGTGGCGTGTCTCCTCCATTTTTTCCCCAACCCCTACCCCAGCCCCTAGGCCCCGGGCAGACACACAAAAACGAAGCACCAGACACAACACACCTGCAGCAGCGCGCCCCGTCACTGCTACCGCCGTCCGCCGGGTGGCGCATGTCCTCCCCATACTCCTCTTCCGCTTGCCTGCGGAAGAGGACTCGAACTCGGTCTTCAGGGCGGCGGCCAGCTGCACGGCCGCTCCACCACGCTGCCCAAAACCCAGCCAAACTCCGGTCCCTCCATCCCTCCTGCCTCCCCTGCCCTGAATGTTTCTCGTTGTTTGTATGACTGGGGCATATACAAAAACGAGGCACCAGGCACGACACACCTGCAGCAGCGCGCCCCGTCACTGCTACCGGCGTCCGCCGGGTGGCGCATCTCCTCCTCGTATTCCTCTTCCGCTTGCCTGCGGAAGAGGACTCGAACTCGGGTCTTCAGGGTGGCAGCCGGCTGCACAGCCGCTGCACCACGCTGCGCAAACTCCGGTTCCCCATCCATCCCTCCTGCTTTCCCTGCCCTGAATGTTTTCCTGTGTGTGTGTGGCGGGGTGGTGGCACCCAGCACACGATAAATCTAGGCTATGGCAACGGCAGTGCACGAGCTCCTCCGCGGGCGGTTTTTATGGTCTGTTGCACGGTGCAGAACTGAACGCGGGAAATGGTGAGGTCCACTGTCCGGAACTGCATTTGCTCATTCTCTGCCAACAGACCGAAAGACGTCTAGGACAGCTCTGCTGTTCCTGAGGAGTTTTCTTTCAACCGCTTTTCTTGCTTCGTTCTTGTCTCGCGGTTCCCAACGTGTGTGTGTGTGTGTGTGTGTGTGTGTGGTTGGGTGGACACACCTGACACGGGTTTCTGATTAGCATGGCGCTGGTAAAATAGGACAGGAACTCCTCCATGGATTTATTGAGGTCTGGTGAAGAACATTCCGCCTGCAGAACCTTGCACTGTGCACTGTGTTCTCTTTGGCAGCCTGAAAGAGGTCCGGGACTGCTTTGCAGTTCTTGAGGAGTTTCACCCACCGCTTTTCTTTGCTCTATTCTTGTCTTGTGTTTCTCAACGTGTGTGAACCTGCTATTGGCAGCGCGCTGACCGTTTAGCAGTCCGTGTTCTTTATACCCAACACCATGCAAACTACTGGAATATTTGCAAGTTCTTCCCTATTAGCGCCCTCCCTACTGCCCACTCCCGTGGTTCAAACTGCAAATTCCCCAATGGTCATGGGTCCGCCAAAAGCACCCGCTGTGCGCCCGTCCCATTCCCAGCCCATAACATTCGGAGCCCCACAGTAGCCTAATGTGCAGTCACAGGTGGTGCCACGAGCGCCTGCCTTTGTCTGCACCGTCGAGTATTCCGAAAGTGTGCGCCGTGTGCCATGAGGGTGGACACTGGGCTAGCGAGTGCCCCACAATCAGTCATGCTGGCATGGTGCAGCAGCCGTTTCACAACAAGTCCAACATGCCGCCTGATCCCTGCTGGGCCTGCACCGGTGAGTACCACTCGGCCCACTGTTGCGAAAAAAGCCAGCCGTCTAGTGCTGCTAGCCTGTGCATCTTGTGTGGAGCAGCAGGACACTACTACAAAAAGTGCGCCAAGTACGACCCTGAAATCCACAAGCCGAGGAACAACCGCCCAGCAGGAAGAACAGCCGGCCTAGCAGCGCCCACGACAATGTGGTGTCCTAGACATGGTTCTGCCGCTCATGCAACGTCAACCTGTGATAGCAAGAGTGCTCCGATCCTCATGTCTGTTGACGACATCAAGGCCCAGCATGAGAACATCTTCTTGTGGTGCAATCTGCCTGGACACTCAATGACCCAATGTATGCAGAGAGCACCCATGCTAGCACTTGAGAAAGTACGGAAATCCAGGGCCTTAGAAAAAAGATGAGCTCCCTCAAAAAAGGCATCTCCGAAGTGATAGAAGTGCAGCGACACCTTCCCAAAATTCGGCACCGGCTCTAGAATATTGAAAGCTGGCAGCAATCTGTGCACACTGAGCTACATGCGACAAAGTTCATGGCTACTTCTGCGTCCTAGCAGGCGTCCTTAGCGCTGCCAACGTCACGATTTGAAGCATATCTCAAGGACGACTTCCAACCGGTACTGGCAAGATTGAAATAGGCGGAACATACAACAACGGCAACACTACCAGTCGCATCATTTAATGACCGGCTGGCGTGATTTCAAGCGCAACGGGACCCATGGATGCCGCCGGTGATTCCTGGTGCCCAGAGTGAGGACAATACTGCGGTGTGGCCGGTAACCAATGAGCCGCCGTCTTCCCCTCCCAAATCCCTTCTCCCTCCCTCCTCTCTCTCCTCTCCCTCCTCTCCCTCCCCCTTATCAAACCCGTCCACGGCCGCCTCCCCGGGCCCGTCACATATTGCAAACCCGTGCTACCAGACGTGGTTAGGCAAGGAAACTCCGGGGTAAAACGGGGGGCGGCAAAATGGGAAGAGGATACAGACAACCATCAGAGGCGTACACGTGCACGGTCCAATGAGCCAGCAAACCAAGCCACTAGCAACTGGGCCGGCCTACCACCCCTCCCCGCCAATGCGTGGAAAAACGAAGTGTTGGAGCTCTTATTCTTTGAATGGAACACGGATAAAGTCACACGACTCCTCGCATGGGTGAAACACCACAGCACAGCAAACTTGTTATGATTGTACGTTATCAACACCACATGGTCCGCCCTGATTCAGGGTGAACCCGTGCTGTACATAGATGGACCTTCTGCTTTCCGGGGTATCCCGAGTACACTCAATGACATCTTGAGCGTCAAGAACTCAAAAAATAAAAAACACAACAGCACAGCACAAATGACAGCCAAAGTGGAGTCAACAGCCGGTCAACCCCTCACACCGGAGAAACGTGCCGCCATCACGGTAGTTCTGCGCTCCACCAAGATCAACCCCCAAGTTTTCAGTGGTATCGCACCGTCGGCTTAGTACCGTCACGTGCCGTGCCTGGATCAAGGGGCAGCAGCTGCAACGGTAGAATCTGACTCTGACGATGCGTCAAGATACGGCACCGACAGGGTCCGGGTCATTGATGAACGCGCTGCTTACACTCAACTACGCCGAGAAGAAAGTGGGACTAGCCAATCTGGTTCTCTCGGCCGCTGTCAGCGTTTTGGCAATCTTGTTACAGTGCCACTATTACCCCCTGTGTTATCAGCGTGGTACACACCCGGACACAAACATCAAACACCGCCACAAAACGTTCAACCAGCTCAAAAGTCAGACGGATGAACATGCCGTGACATGCGCAAAAGGAACACAACAATTACTCGGTGCGCCGGTGGGACCGAACATTCCAGAGCAGAGCCCATTCATAGTCGTTCGCATGCCCCTGTTGCACATTCAATGTCGGTTGCTCCATTCCTTGAGCGGTGTCTCAGTGTGTGACCGAGGGCAGGGGCGCCCCGTGGGGCCTTTGAATGCACACAACGGTGGTTGTTCCGCCGAGGCCTGGAGGTGTTCCTGCCTGAGGTTTGGTTGTCCCGTTAGTTTGTTTTAGGATCGGGGGGGGGGGGGCTGCTGCGCTCTTTTCTATTTTTTCTCCAGCTTTGGCTGGCCCTCCCGGGGGATGCGGAGTGGGTGTCTCTTTGGCGCGCAAGGTGCCTGCCCCCTGTTAGGTTTCTTGGTGTTGGTGGCTGACCTTGTATGTACTGTATGTCTCCCTTTTCGTGCAGTTTGCAGAGGGTTTGGGGTCACAGTATGTGCTCTGGCCTTTGTGTGTTCGCGTTGCCTTCGTGTGTTTAGGGGGGGGTTTGAGAAGCGGCGTGGATTGGATGCATGTCCACTTGTGGACATGCATAACCTGCATGAAGTCTGTGGCTATGGTTACAGCGGTTGTACATACGCTAGGCAGATGCCTAAGAGCGTCTCCTTTGTTCATAGCTTTGCCTACGAACTTAGAACTCCTGTGGCGCCGGAACACAAAAAAAAAAAGAAGCGGCGTGGATTGGTTCTTAGGTTGATTGTGCAGCACGACCATGTATGTCCACCAAGCAGAGTGGGAGTCGCTGGGGGGGTTGGAAATATATACCGCTGGCTGTTCCCGCAGATTCCTTTGTGCTTGTGTTGCCGGCATGGGAAACCACTGTTTGGCAACTGCTGAACAGTTGTTTCCCTTGGAGGTCCTGGGGTCATGTCTTGTCCTCTATGCTATTAGGTTTTTCAACCTATGAGTTTGCCCACCCCTACTCCGCCCGCCCAGTTCCTAATGTTCGGAGTTCCTGTACTCTGAGGGCTTGGGTATTCATTGTACTAATGCACGTTCGTGCATATTCGACAGAATCACAGTATGTCGCTGGCTGTTCCGGTTGCGAAACTTGGGGACACTGAATGTTTCCGGGGAAGTGTCTATTTTTTGGACCCAGGGCGCTTTATGGTTCAGCCTCAGTCAGTTTCATGACAATATCTTGCTTGCCACAAACCTTAACCCGGGCGCCGGCACATCGTTGATCCAGGAAATTTGTGGTACCCTGTCAGAAATCTAGGAATTAGAGGTCCTGTGCAACTGTCTGGATGCCGGACAGGAGTGTTGCCGCGGCGAATGCCTGTAACAGACAACGAGAGCGCCAGTATGACAATGGGGGGCGGGTTTGGTCTGCGCTCAACACACCCCTCTGCCCTCAACCCCGACTGGTCACTCCGCTACGGGAAGCCCCTGATCACCCCCCGCAGAGCCCCCGAGAATATTTGCCCTACATTCTCAATAGTAGCCTGACAGCTGCCCTGCCCTAGCACAACACATGGATAGCACAAATATTGTCGGCCCTGGCTGGGCGCAAGTCGCCATGGCCAGCGACTATGCACACATGGTGGTGATGCGAGCACTGCACAAAGGCACAAAGCAGTGCACCGTGTGTACTGGGTGCCCCCCTGGGGCGCTGAATACACTATGCGCGCAGTGTACGCCATTGCCCATCACCAAGCGTGCCCACGGCACCAGGTGGCAAGCCGACTGTTACACTGGCTAAACGTGGCTTAGCAGTAATGCAAGATGGGATAGCCAAAAATACACACACACCATCATCCCCCCTTGCTTTCCAGCCAGAAGGGTACACCCCAGCGTGGTGTGCAGATATCCATCTTCTACATGCTTGCACCGAACAATGAAGCCCTGCCAAGGTTTTTTTGTGTGTGTGTGGTTGGGTGGACACACCTGACACGGGTTTCTGATTAGCATGGCGCTGGTAAAATAGGACACAAACTCCTCCATGGATTTATTGGGGTCTGGTGTAGAACATTCCGCCTACAGAACATTGCACTGTGCACTGTGTTCTCTTTGGTAGACCAAAAGAACACTAGGACTGCTCTGCAGTTCCTGAGGAGTTTCTCCAACCGCTTTTCTTTGCTCTGTTCTTGTCTCGCGGTTCTCAACGTGTGTGTGTGTGTGTGTGTTTGTGCGTGTGTGTGTGTGTGTGCGTGTGCGTGCACTTGCCGGAGTGTAAAGGGTTTGGCGGTAGGTGGACACACTTGATTGCTTTCTCCGGGTCTCCACATTATTTCTCATCTCTTAAGATCCTGAAATTACCACATTTGAGGATTCACCGCATATGAATGCAGACCCCACATTTGTTAACAGCCACGTCCATTCATTAGACCAGATTTCTCTTTAACCAAATCAGAATTTCAGGACCAAACCTCTGTGACCTGTCTGCGCATTTTGTTGTCCAGACCGGCACTTTCCCGTTTTTCAGCCATGCCCAACCCCATGGTCGAGGGCTTACAACACTCGCTTCCGAAACGCCTTCTGCGGGAGGATTTGGCCTGATGCATGCGACCACACTTTGTAGGCGTGCCATCATTAAATGCACCAACGCTTTGTAAAACCCGTTCCCCAAGTATTATCGCGCACCGAAAGACTATCATGCATGATAACAGGTTGACAGCATTTTCAATTATCATACCAATCCATCGTCTTGCATGGCAAAAGCAACACCAGGGTCAGACTAATGTCACGCACCACTGATTGTCACGCACTTCAATAGCATCACGCGCATGTTGGGAGGCTGCATGAGGTTTAGGACTCGGTCCGGCCACCGTGTGCTCTAACCTGCACCTTGGCCCTGCAGCTGTTGAGCAAACATTGAAAAAAATACGTAGGGACCCCAGGGACCGACCTGTGATATGTTGGGATGCCGGGGACCGGCGGTTTGACCAAACCTTCCCACCTCCCGTCTGCAGCACTCCCAACGCATGCCATGCATCCCAGTAAATCCCGGTAAATCTGAACACCAAGCGTCCCCATGAATCTGGTTCCATCCCGAAGACATGTTTGTAACTCCTCGGGTACTTGGGGTCACACTGGCTAAAGAAAGTGATGTTGTACTGCACGTTTGTCAGCTGCTGGTCCGAGACATGTCCCCAAACGCACGTCCCCCGGTGCAATGCTCCGGCCCCTCTCAAACAACAGCATGTCACGACATACGGTACCCCAGCAGCCCTGTTTTTGACCCATTGGGAGGAGAGACCGCTTACGGCAAATGTGGAGTGCTCTATCCGGCGTCTGGTGGTGCATTCCAGATGGAAGTGTTGTCCTGCAGGAGTCCCGCTTGCAGCACCATCGCAAACCCAGCCCACAGGATCCCCCCCACCCGCCAATGTAGTTCCCCCCTCCACTCCCTTCCCTTCCACCTTGGAGGTGTGGTGTCCTATTGACAACGAATTAGAATCAATCTCACATGCACTATTTCACTGCCGGTTCCTTGTAGGAGCCTTTGAGGTCGTCAATACGGCCTTTCGGTCCACCGGGCCGCATCCATTTGACGTTGTACAATTGCTGCAGGACGATAAGCCCGCCTCTTTGGAAACACCAGCTGGCCTGATTGGCTGGTCTGCCATCATTACAAATTGGTCACTCCGTTGTGCCAAAAAGCACAACCCCTTTTTTCGGATTACATGGGAATCTTTTTGTGCCAAGTGGTTTCACACGTTGAATTCCTGGACCTCCTGCCCCCGCTACCTTCCCATCCCCAAGACAGTCCTAGCGTGGTTTCTGGACTTCCTTTAGCGGTCCTCACAGCCGCCCCCCCCCCCCCCCCCCAACCACAGCACCCAAACCTACCCCTCCCCCCACCCCCTTCGCCAATACACCACCGACACCCCCCTAGTCAAAGCGGCAAGCACGTAACACTGCGCGGAAACTCCGCAAACTGCAGAAGGCGGAGGAGCTACAAGAGGTATTGCAGGACCTTTCAGACAGTGCTATCCCCCTTGTTTACACAGACGGCTCCTCAGCGGTGGAGGGCCACGCAGGCCGTCTGGCAGGATATGGCATATTTTGTGAAAAGCAAACGAGCATAGCGGCTTTTGTGCCGGATGAATACAGACAGACAAACAACTCGGCAGAGCTGCTGGCAGTCATCAGGGCGCTTCGCATATTTAGCACAGGGGACATTGCGATCTGCACGGACTCACGGTATGTGGTCCTGGGGGCGACCGGCGCTGCGCGCCGCTGGCGCCTGCGTGGGGGGATAGGGTCGTCCGGCCCAGTCTCCAACATTCCCCTGTGGGAACAACTCCTGGCTGCACTTGATGAGAATCCGCGCACTGTTCATTGGGTCAAAGTACCTTCACACGTAACCATCGAAGGTAACAATGAGGCGGACCGCCTGGCTGACCAGGGCAGGCAACTGCACCCGCGGTTCCCTCACCCACGCACCCCATCCCTGCTGCTCTCTGTGGCTAGCACACCGCGTGCCCCAAAAAGGCCTAAGCTACTTACACTAGACAACTCTCCACTTCCGGTGAAACATCTTGATTTTGGCACACAGGCATCACCTCCGCTCATTCACTACATTGAAGGACAGGCGGTCCTCACTTCACTCAACCTTACACTCATGGTTGACGCTCTCTCGACAACATCTGACATCAGTCACTGTGACACTGATTCATGGAGTGCAGAAAGCACTGACAGTGCAAGCCAGCTCAGCTCTCGCACGTGCTCCACAGAAGGCAGGCGTGACTAACTGCTCTGTATCCACTGGCACTGTGGTTTCCACGCCAGTTTACTGCTCTCACACCCTCCTCTCCTCCTATTGTATGTTTCTCCCTGCACTTTTTGAAACTAAACAGCAACTGACGGGGACAGGCCGAGTGAGTGCCATGCTATGCAGCCCAGTCAGTTCGCAAGTAGTACAATGAATGCAGTCCACACCTTATGGACGACTGCTTTTTATTGATCCTGGTTGTTCTTTAGAGTCGGCAGAAAGGACAAGCACACAAGTGACCTGCAGAGCTAACCGCAAGAAATGCCACACTGTACCTTACATAGTGGAGCACCCCAACCAAGAAGGGGACACGTGCATTGATTGGACTTCGCAGTACTGCTAGACTAATGGCTGGAATTGTCCATGGCGGGGACATTCAGTCTATCGGAACCAACCATTGATCCCCCCTTCCCTTCCACCGGAATAGACAATCACAGTCCTCCGCAGCTTTTTGCCCAAAGTTTTCATCTTTCCGCTCTTGTGTTCATTGTTTCACTGCCTTTGTTGAGTTTGGAGTGCCGATGGATGCGGCATTGCATGCAGCCACTGTTTCGTGGTGCCTGTTCTGTACTGACAGTGTAAAGACCTGATACAATTTGTGTGGGTGGGATTTTGGAAAATTTTCATGCATTTGGCCCCTCTTTTCGCATGGATTTGGTTCCCCCTGTCTGAAGTGGACCATCATGGCCAAACCCATGGGGGGCGGGGGGGACGGGGCTTTCCACACCACCGCATTCGCCATTCATCCGCGCCACAAGCAAAACGACCGATCTCCGGGCTGCATAGTATAGACGGGCCCCGATCTTTCACAACCCGGAACACTGGTACCGCACGGCCGGTCACTGCTGCAGGTATACGCAAAGGCCGGTCTCCGAGCCCTGCCCCACACCTCCTCAGGCCTGCCGGTTCACGCATCTTGGCATTGGGGCCTGGGACTGGTCTTGGCTGTGCCATGAGTTGCGGTGATGCGATTTGATTCCTCATTGTTGTGCCCAGGTTCCTAACCCCCCCTTGTCCACTGCCCCCTCCCCCAAGCTGTTCCCGGGGTGTGCGTGTGGCGGAACCATCACTTTGTCAACCAGCGAAAAATCGCGTGTTGCAGTTTGAAGTTGCTGTACGTTGCCCCACTGCTTTTGTTGCCCGCCCACTGTACATATCGTGGCAGGACATTTTCAATTGCATAGTTGCTCATGGATTTGGATAGCACAACATAGGACCAAGAAGTTTCACACTAAATCACAGCACATTGACAGCCAACAGAAGGCATGCGCGCCTTTCTTATGCTTCATTCCCTTCCTCCACTTGCCAAAGTGTTTGGGGGCGCACCGTGCACTGTGCGCGCGCTGTGCGAAAAGAAGGCTATTTTGTGGAAGGTCACCGTGGCAGTGGATAATTTGGTTAACATTGTGTGGGTATGCCCAATCTTTCCCGGTACAAGTACCAATGTTAAGATATGGGCCATGGACTATTCAGAGGCAGAGGTCTCACTCGTTATCAGAATCAATCAGACAAATCACTCCACCAACCAGGAGCGACCATGCACCACCGTCCAGAGGATCAAGAAAGAACCCTCAATCTGTCAATCCCGACTGTGTCCTTGACCTGGTAACATTCCCTGTGTTGAGTCAAATTAAGCCGCATGAAGCACGGACGGGCCTCACGTGAGGTGACCTAAAGGACGGAGGGAGGAGCCTCTTGTCATACAGGGCGGCAGCTCTCCAGAAACCCGCGCGACTCGCCCCTTGGGTGAGTCTGGGAGCTGGAATGGGTAGAAGCCCCATGGACTATTGCTCCTTAATATGATTTCCTTCCGTACACTGAGCTGACATAGTTTACAGTGGTAGACTACGATGGTATCTGATCATCTTTGCTCCGCCACACTCTTGTTCTTGATCGACGGACTTGCCCCAGCGGCTGGGTTAACATTGGGATTTGGCTGTTTTTGCTATGTGCACGTGTGCTTCCCCAGAGGTGGGTGAATTCAGGGTGGTCACGGGAAAGTTGAATTATTATTTGGCACTGTGCGCGCGCTGTGTGCACTCTGTGCGCGCGCTGTGCAGAAACACCCCCGTTGACAGCCATTTCATGCCTCAATTTTGGCAAACTTCAACTGTTGCCACAGTTTTCCATGCAGTCCAGTGCTCGTGTATGGTGATGGTGCTGTTCCTAACCCCCTACACCCCCTGGGGAACCGTCACTTGGCAACCGCTCTCCGGGGGATAGCCGGGGACCGTCGTGCTCCGGGGGGAGAGGACAAGGGGGGGGGAACAAGTAGCATTGGGCCTGCACATGATATTGGTACAATGATGTTGTCACTCATTGATGACGGTCCTGGCTTTGGCTGCGAGCGTTTTGTGCCGTTCTGCAGGCGGAGCCACAGACGGGCCCTGTGACCCAGGGATGCCCCCCCCCCCTTTAGGCAGAATTTCCAGATTCCAATTCCCATTCCATTTCCATTCCCTCCACGTCTGGAACTCTGATTCAACCCCCACCTCTGCCCCCCTCAACCCCAACCCCCTCTAAGCCTTCCCCGTGGCCCCAACATTTGCAACTTAGTGCATTCTACGTTCAGCTGGTGCAAGAGTCCCAGAAGCACCCCGTTCGCATTTGTTCTGCAGACATTGGCAACCACCTTTCTCGAACGGCCGGCTATCTGCGCTGTCATTCGTGTTCTGTTCGATCTGTCCCTGTGATGCCGAAGTGTGTTTTTCAATGCCTTACGAATTGGAAGTCCTGATATACTGAACCGTTTGCCACCCCTCATCCGGCATCAGGGGCACATTGTATTGTCATTGCGCACTTGACACGAACAAATGGTCATACATCGATCCTCACGTGCGGAATGAACCAACACAGCTCCAGACATGCCTGCAATCAGGACATCTGTCAGTTTCAGACGGGGCAGGATCCAGAGGAAACTGCTTCGCAATGAAGTTGAAATGGTTTGGCTGGAAGTTGGGGGCACCCCCCACCTGCAAGTGGATCGCCATGCCATCTGATCTATCTTCAGAACGGAAGTAACAGTTGTTGGAAGCCTGCGTTGTGGGTGCCAGTGAAACTCCGCTTGCCTCCCTGCCCAGCTCAATGAAAAGGCCTTGGGGCTTGGCAGACGCCGTGAGCAGCACACTTGATAGGCACACAATGGTGATGCACACATGCTTACAGCGGTATGCATCACCGCATTCTGAAGGACTACCTTCGCCACAACAATCTTCCCCGCGGTTGAGCGGGTCGAATTCACACAGACCCCAGCGTGGAATCTGGGTGGATTCCCTTTGAACAGAAAGCAATTTGGCAAAGCCATGCAAAGCAGATATGGAAAGTCAGCAACAATGTAGCAATAGCACACAAACAAACGGAACCTGCCCAATGTGTTGGCTGGTCATCAAAGTGACAGTCACCTCCCTCCCCGGGGGGGAGTGGGGGGGGCATAACAAGGGGAATAAAAAAGGCGCGGGGTTGGGATGCGGGGTGAATCATTGTGGAGCATTGTGGCTTTATCGCGGGGGCGCTTGCGCATTGGAAGCTGCATGAACAGTCGTGTCCTGCGGATTAAACTCGACAAAGCCAAGTAGAATGAAAGAGCACCGATCCAGCGTAGGCTACGAACTATCCCCTCCAACCCTTCTTGCGCAAGTACGCAGGGACACATGGTAGGGGATGAGGGTGGGCAAGATGCAGAGCTTTGGAAGTGCCACCCGCAAAAGAAGATGGGAACAGGGGGGTGCGGCAAAATATTAACCTACACAATTCGTTTTGCCCGCACCTAGACACTAGCGAACAGGACCCGTTCCAGACTCAACACATGTTTCCTGCCCATCAGCTCATCTGCTGAGCAATCCCTCCCTGACCCTATCACCCACCCTCAGAAACGCCCAATGACCCTCGCCAACCTTTGGCAGCTGTGCCCAAATAATTGGGTGCAGTTCATTGGACACCGTTTGGTATGCTGCTGGAATCCCCGAGTTTGCAACGATTACTGGTTGCTAGATACGGCGGCGCTCCAGACAGCCAGACAGCTAGACAGACAGGCAGGCAGCTACAGAGCTTCACTGCTTGAGCACCAACCACCGTAGCATGAGAAGCAAACTAGCGAAGGAAAAAGATTGTTTCCTGTGTAGGGCCCCTTGCACCTGGGCGCGTGCCGTCTCTGATTGATGGGCAGAAAAGATTTGCAATCAGTTTTCTTGCACACCCTAAACGATATGACCCCTTGGGAATGTCAAATAGGTGTCTACGCGCAGCCGAGCAAAAGAAACTTCACGAGGTGTTTATTGAGTCATGGAATCAATCCAAAAAAAATTTCACAGGTGGGTGGCCCTCAACCCAAACCGGGTTAACGCCCTAGTCCAAGGGGAGTGCGGGGATGCCGAAGGAGAAAATTTTGCATTAGGCGTTTGACTTAACATACCAACTGCTACTGGTGGTTCTCAAAACCGTCAGGCCAACCGACTCAGCGTTACAGGACGACCGTGAGCCTGACCGACACTGCACCTTAGTCTCTTTTTTCATGGAAAAACCTTATCTTATAGCATTAAAAAACACTATCAAATTTACTTTACAATATGCAGAGGTTCGTGAAAGAAAAGTGCAAAACAGATACTGTAATTCTTAAGGTACCAATTGGGAGAAATGTGTAGATTAAAGCTTTCATAAAATTCTAAAATGAAAATAATTATTTTACACATCTTTTGAAAAAGATCAAAATCCAACTGCCTGCTTTCTAGTAGAAACATAACCTATTTTTTTGGAAAGCTCCAAACTCAATTTGATCTTCAAGATCAGGATCCATTCCCGCAAAAGATTTTCTGCAAGTCCCTGTGGTGCGCGTGATCCAGCAGTGAAGTCCTGCCGAACCTGCGTTCCCTAGTGTGGGGTTTAATGGCTAGGAATTATCCTTTTGCTTCGTCAAAACCAGCTATTCGCCGGTGTTGGGAAAAATTCAGGCTGTGCACGACTTTTCCACTTTCACAGTTGCATGTCTGGATCAAACAAGGCAGAACTAGGGCTGTTGGCTCTCCTGTGTGATATGGTTGCCTCTGCAGGTATGTTTCATTTCGGAGGCGCCATCCAACAAGCGTGTGGGGGTGGGCATTGTTTTTGCCTTGTCTCTGCGTGAACATCCTGAGCTGTAGTGTAAGAGACACGTGCTTGTGACGATCATGAGTAGCTCATTTGTTTCAACCTGGTTTGACTCGGGCGCAGCTAGCGTGTGGCCACCCACGGGGTCGTGGAGCGACTACACATGGTGGCTGTACGCCCCTAGTCTTATGAATATTTGTCGTGAGTGTGCATGGGCGTGCCGGAGATGTATGTAGAGACAGGGCAGTGGCCACTCCCTTGCCAGCTCTGGCAGGCTTCACACTGAGTCATTCCGAGACCGTGACCTGTCTCGCAGAACCCCCCCCCCCCCCAACAACAAACACACAATCGCCCTTCGTGAAAGACAGCGACCAGTACTGAAGGCACCGGAACTGAATTTTTCGGGCTTGACATCCACAGCACGACGAGACCCGCCGGCCCGACCACAGAATCCAGCGGAAGTAATAATCTTCGCACCCTCCGCTACCCCCATGGACTCCATCAGAATGTGTGTGGCCCACTTTGGCCGCTTCACCTCAATCATAGCCGCACCAGCAGGTCGACCACGAATAGTGGCATTCAGGACAACATACAGATTCCGTGAAAGTGCAGTCCTCGCTCACGAGATTGTTTTCGAAATCGCCACACGAGAAGCATGGATACGTGGACAAAAAGACACAACACTGCTACAAAGAATCTCGGCGCACCATTCAGCAGTGGAAGAAGAACCAAAAGAAAGTGATTGGTGGCGTTTCAGACTGGGCAAGCTCTACGGGAGCCAAGAAGCTATAGAGTCAGAGCAAAGCCGACTGACCTTGGAAAACATGGCAAAACTGACAGAAACAGGCACATCACACTCAACCTCACAAGAAATGCAGCAATGTCAACCGCAGCCCCATGCAGAGGCGATATCGGAATGGGATGTGCACGCACACATCTTACTCCTCGCACACGACATACACCCCAACCCAGGGCCGCGCACGCACACACCAACATACATATACTTGTTACCGTACTTTGTAATCCTGACAGCAGATGTATCTAACGTAATAAAGAGCCCCACAGTGCCACGTACACTAGGAGCACCGAACACACGGAAGCAGCCCAGGGGAATGAAAAGCCGATACGTGCGAGTACACAAATGGCACATCAGCCAGGCCTCAAAACCATACCTGTTACTGTTCTTAATGTGCCACCTGTGCTTACACACACACCCACAAGACATCCCGCCTGCACCAGCCAAAACACACCATACTTACTTACCAACAGCAAACAAACACATCCACACCACACTACTACCCTGGGATTACCAGGCACGATTGATACAATTAAGCAACGACATACACACCAACCCGGGCCCAGCAGCACAACGAACTGACACATGGTGTATCATGTCTCCAAATGTCGGTGGACCACATCTCTCAATAAAAAGGTGGCACTCCCTCCTCATGGAAATATTTCGCCACCGCGCGCACATAGTAGCTTTGAAGGAGGTTAGCTTCAAGTCAGGACAACATCACATAAGCTGGGCTGCAAAAATCTTCTCAGAGTATATACCGATCACACGCACACACCGGAACCCTGACAGCATGTTTCTAGTCCACAACACATACGCAAAGTATGTCACACTATACCGGGCAGCGCACAGATATGCCACATGTGTGAAGGTGGCATTGCCAGAGAAACCGGCATTCCATTGTGTCAATGTGCATGGCCGTTTCACGATAACCACCAGGGAAGACCTAGACGGATGGATCTCCCGTATTCCATCGGTAGGAATACTTCTGGGAGATTTCAATGACAGCATCTGAGCTACGGACAAGGGGAGGAAGAGATGGTTGCATGACAGGCTGACCAACGGCACCATGCATGACCCAGCCACGGCCTACCATCCCAACTCCCAGGCAGACACGCTGCACACCGAGAAAACAGACTCGACGCAATTCTGGTCTCCTCGGACACATGGGACGCTTTGGGAGTATCAGGGTACAAACACACAGTACTATCTCATGCAAGGGACCACAAGGCAGTACTAATGCAAATACCAACCTGCATGCACACAACCACTACACCCGAACAAACGAAGAAAGATGTCCTTGATTATTGCCCTAATAGTTTTGATGAAATCTTGCAGGTTTTGGTGTTGGAAAACAGAACCAAAGCAGCAAGTAGAGCAAGAACAGGATGTGGATCGAATCAATGAATAGTTTTTGAAATCCAGTGTATCACAGAAGGGCTGCAAATAGGCAAAGCAGGCATAAGTACAAAGATTCAATCACAAATGGTTAAAACAAATAATTTTTAAGTAAAACTGAGTAAGAAAAAGTCACTGCCATGTCTTTCTTGGAGGGCTTGATCCAGGCCAAGCCCCCCTTAAAACCCTTTTATTGATGCTAAGACTAACTTAAGTATTTTTATCACTCTTTTGAAGCTTTAAGTACATTTTCTCAAAGTAACTAGGGTTATAACCCTAGCCCCCCATGAAGCTCACCCCTACCACTCAACTGAGCGGAGGTATCTTCCTTCATGGAGGATATACCGAAATAAAATAAGCATTTCTTGCTTTTGGCCTTGGAGGTTAAGCCTAGTGGTCTCCCACCCGAAGACCCCTATACTCAATTGTTTCTACCACTTATTGTGGTTCTACTTTTTAACTGTTTCTGAATTCAGTTGCTTGGCCAAGTCATAATCTGTGTCTGGCCTAACTCCATTGCCCAATATTCCTAACGAACTCCATTTCATACAAAAGAGTGCACATGAAGTGCTTGATGCTGACTTGGAGGCCAGAGTCAGGCCAGTTTTCACATCAAATCTTTTGTTTTATCCATTTGTGATTGAATCTTTGTATTTATACCTGCTTTGTCTATCTGCAGCCGTTCTGTGTTACACTGGATTTCAAACTATTCATTGATTCGATCCACATCCTGCTCTTGCTCTACTTGCTCCTTTGGTTTTGGGATTTCAACATCAAAAACGTGCAGGATTTCATCAAAAACTATAGGGCACTAATCAAGGCCATCTTTTCGGTAGCAGAGGCAAACCCTGAGTACCTTTCGAACCGAGTCTGAGCAGAAGCACAAGAAAAGCACACTGAAAAGCACATTGAACATGTTCCCACAACTGTCCTCCCAAACCTGGCCGATCAGAAGTGTACAAGTACAACTTGGCAGTGTAGCCCACCCAAAGAGTGAACCGCCACTCAGAGCTGCATCTGGGTCTCAGGAAGATCCAGAGCACAGAAGGGCGAATCTAAATCCGCCCAGAACAACACCATTAACCATGGAGACCTTAGCGGCCCATGGTGAGGACAGCCTGCAAAGGCTCCGCAGGCGAGTCGAAGCCTCCATCGCCCGGTCGGCCTGTCCGGCCTCTGCTTCTACTGTTCTCGGAGGTGAGCCTGAAGAACAAGAGGACCTACGAAGGAGGATGGACGAGTTTATGCTCCACGAGGAGTACCACAAGTCCACCGTAGGAGAAGATGGAGAAATACCTCTTGATGCCCTCGGGTCGCCGCCCCAAACTGAGATGGGTTCCTTCCTTTATTCGGGGCCATCTATAGACATGGCGGACACAGTATCACTACCGAGACAACCAAGAGTACACAAGCACCCGAGAGCATGGCATCCAGACCTGCCGACAACCTCAAGGACTCCTGAAAAGAGTCTGGTTCCTCTTCACCCAGAGCCCACCTATGGGGCTCTGGACGGCACGGCCGAACTTTTGGCCAAACTTCTATCCGGATCTGAAGACCCGGATGTGACAGCTCTGTCAGAGGCTGTCAAGGCAAACTTGGGTATCACCGAACCCTTACCCAAGCCAGCACTACTCTCACCTTCACCCGGATTGAGCATGTTGGCTGATGATCTCAAAAGATCAAGGGTGTCCAGGTTCCTACCCAAAGTCACTTGCCCCAGCCCTTTTCATCCTCGCGCTAGGACAGTCCCAATTGCCGAATTACAGGACGTGCCTGTGACTGAGACTGAGAAAAGAGGGCTGTCAGCCCTGGCACCCCTTGCCGGCGTATCTCCCCCCCCTTCAGGCCTAACCCCGGGTCGGGAAGATGGGCAGATCGATTGCGCAGGCGAACATCCAGCTAGAATTGCCGGAGTTCGACCCGAAAAATCTGCCCGAATGGGCAGAAGAATTTGCTGAGTTTCTTTCGCTAACTTGCCAATCCCATGTGGATGTGGCCACCAAATGCTCACTGCTGAATTGCTCATGCAAAACGAAATTTTTGCAAAAGCAGGTCAAACAGATTGTGAAAACCTTTTCAACATGGGCCGAGGTACTCCAAAGACTGGAGAAAACATTCCCAGTCTATGAGACTGACCTCAGTGTGCGCACACAGATAGAGGAGCTACCTATGCTCCCTGAGTTTCCTTCCGCTGCGCGAGTCTCTGAATACGTGTGCGACCTAGAGTATCTGTTTTCACGAATGAACGTGGGCTCCTATGGAACCCTGAGCCCCACCTGTGGCTCATGAGTAAGATCCCCTAACGTACGTGGGATGACTGCCGCGCTACCTCTAAGAGGAAAAGCAGGGCCCACTCGTACGACGAACTGGTGGACCTGCTGATTGAGTTAGCTCTTGAGAGGGAGAATGACTCCCACATGGAGAAATTCCTCAAGAAACACCTGGGTCGAGGTGGTACCTCTACCCCCGAACGTGGCGAAGGGAAAGGGCCTAAAAAACCCACTAACGCCAACCAGGGAGGTGGTAAAGGAAGGGGTAACCTACGTGCCATGAATGAGGTTAAATCTGATGCAGGTGTACTCCCTCTGTTCTACTGTAAACCTGTCAATGACAAGGGGGGACCTTGTCATGCCCCTGACTGCGACTACCGCAGTAGTTGTATGCTGCAGATGAAACGACAGCAGCACTCCAAAGATGGGGAAACTGTGATCCATCACGATTATTTCATGTGTACCATCACCTGTGGCTATTGTGGCAAACGTCGTCACTACGAGGACGAATGTCACATAAAGAAACGCGAGAGTGATAAACTCAAGCTGCAGGAGGCTGAACGCCAGAAGAACCAAACACCCACCAGAAACCCCCAGAATGGGGATAAGGGTGGTAAAGGAGGTGGCAAGGGGGGTGGCAAAGGTGGACCCCCTAACCCCCAGAGGCGCTCGTCAGCGCCCGCTGCTACTCCCCCTCCTGCCGAAGGTGACCCCAAGAAGCGCCCACAGGGGGATAACGCCCCCCCTGAGGGGAATAACTCCAAGAAGAGGCGACTGGCCTGGATGGCCAAGTCCCTCATGGCTGCAGGGGTGGATGTCAAATTCCCTGCTGAGAAGTAGCGGGGCGGCTCCGAAGAGGAGGACTTGGTTTTCTGGATCCTCGTGAAAATCGGGGATCAAGTTTTTCGAGCGGTGCTTGACACCGGTGCAACACTTTCTATAGTGGCCCGGCGCCTGCTAAAGACTTTCAAGAAAACTAAGACCGTGGCCATAAGAGTAGGGGATGGGCGTACCATCCATTCCTTGGGGGGGGTCGATGTGACTATATGCCTGGGCAACGAAACTGTGACCCAACACTGCAGAGTGTTGGACACCGACGCCTTTGACATCGTCATTGGTACCGACTTCCTACGAAGAAACCCCCAGGTAAAAATGCTGTCTCTCCAGCGCCCCTATTCTTTGCACTGCGACTTTGGCAGTGGGCTCTTCTCCGTACCTTTGGAGCTGTCAGGACGAAAAGAGTCTGGGCTGCGCTACGCATCCAAGACTAACTATCGTACTGAAAACTACCAACTGGCCCGTCACGTTCTTGAAAATGGGCTGGCGGCCCTTCAGGTAAACCTGGTTGAGATCCAGGTGGAATTGTTTGGGAGCCAACAACAGCACATCATGCAGTTGTACTGCTCGAAACATTTGAACAACGCTTTCCGTTTCTTCTGGAAAGCAATGGGCCTAGCGTATGCTAACCCTCCCTTCTTCCTGCTCCCGAAGGTTCTAACCAAAATCGCTTATGAGGGAGGAAGGGTTGTCATGTGCACCCCTGACTGGGGCTGCTCTGGTGAACACGCTTACTGGCGCCGTATGCTAGATCGAATGACCGTGGGAAGAGTGCAACTCCCCGACGGTCCCATCTATGTGCCTGAGGACTCAGACACAGCCATGCAGGCCCCTGAGTGGTCCAGTTTCTTATCCATCGTCGATGGATCTCTCCATCCTGCACCCCTGTGTGACCTAGACCAGGTGCTACTGAAAGAGGTCGTGGCCGAAAATCGTGGCCTGACCCTTTCTGATCTCAAAAATCGATCTCTTGAGCACCTATCTGCCACAGTTACAGGGTGTGAATCTCCCGATGGCTATCTGGAACCTGCAGTTGTTAAGGAGGATGCTGACGACCAACTGTCTGAGATCACGAGCACTATCCCTCCTGTTCATCCCAGCTGTGTTGATCTAAAACACAGTGCCTTCCTAGCCCAGCTGTTGCTGGAGGAGGTAGATCTAGAGTCAACCTCAGAGCCCACTTCCCCTGCTGGGAAACCGGTGCTACACATGCAGCCTATGCACTCAGGTGAACCCGTGGCCCGGAGTCCTAATGCTCTAGCGCGGCCTGCTTCTAATAACATGCCACTGTCTGAGCATGACACTCAGGAACTCCGACGGCTGTTGTACCTGAAGGCCGAAGGTATTGAGCGCCAAGAGCGGCTACAATACCTCAGGCAGACCTGGAAATCCTCCATCTGGTCTGAGGAGGACGATGATTCCTATACGCTGCCTGAACCTGAGATACCCCTAGTGTATTCTTTGCACTATGGGCAGCAATGTTCCCCTGAGTGGGACGATGGTTCTGTACCTGCCGAAACTGCTGATCTACAGAAAAAGAAAGAACATGGAAAGAGCAATCTCCATGCTGAGGAGGATTTCCTGCAGAAAATCGAGAGTCTTAACCTTGACCCCCGGCTGAAGAAACTGCTGGTAACCTATGAGTAAGGTTTCGAATCTATTTTGGCGATTAATCGATTAATCGATTAATCGGCAATGATTGGCAAGCCAAACAAAATAATTGTAATCTACGGATTATTTTGCTACCTGCATTGAAATCGAATCGATTATTTCGGCGCTCAGCGGCACACCACAGTTGAGCCGCCACTGCAATCAGCAAGGAATCAAAAATGGCAAACTGTCGCTGAACTGCAGAAGAAGCGAAAACGTATGATGCACACCACCGTGGTTTTTCTTTTTAAAGGCACCGGGGTTATGAGCACCAGGCAAAAAGCAATAAACAAAGGTTGCAAAAACGAGTCTGAAAGTCAGCTTCTGAGCAGTGCCGGTGTGGTATGACACCACGACTGTTACATGGACGATGGTTGCAGCATGAAACAGCGCGTACAACCGCTGAAGCCGGTTCGGACCCCCGTGGCCATCTTTGGGTCACTTGGGGTGTGTATCTATGGGCCGGCAAGCCGCCATTGGCTGATATCATACTCTCCCATCCACCTGACCTAACCTGATGTGATAGTGTGATAGGCTTAGCCATTCCAGCTATGAGCGGCCATATTCAATACCGAGGCGTCGCCGGCTGAGATTTATATATCAAAATATCAGGAGTCAACAGGGTTTTTTTATCATAATGTTTCCGTAATTTTTCAGCTATCCGTTCTGATTGTCAATGTATCGGCGACTTTTTGGGTTTTGGCCTTCTCCTATGGTTTCTCCAGTGGCATTG
This sequence comes from Eutreptiella sp. 'Long Island Sound 2002', assembly GCA_964036045.1. NCBI lineage: Eukaryota > Euglenozoa > Euglenophyceae > Eutreptiales > Eutreptiaceae > Eutreptiella > Eutreptiella sp. 'Long Island Sound 2002'. The sequence goes on from OZ038385.1 coordinate 4,827,738, forward strand.
TGTAGCATACCGTTGGCGTATGGTACACAGGCGCGTTCGCACCCCGGTGTTGTCTGCTGCCGCATGCCGTGCATTCCCTTCAGTCATTCCTCGTGATCCCTGCGTGGTAGGTGTAGTAAAGAAACGTAGGGGGGGTTCAATTTCCGCAGGACAGTGCAAAATCCTGAAGAAAGGCGAGGGGAAACAAACGATATGCAAGAAATACAAAACAGTGCATTTACCTCGACGCTGTGGGGGGGGGTTGTGGGCGTGGTGGGTTGGTGGCCTGTCTCCCCCTGTTCGCTGCCCAGTGGCGCCGGAGCAAGCTCCTGACCACACACCAGGTTGTACATGTGGATCTTGCTCAGCGTAAAAAAAAAATGGTGTGTGCCCCAGCCGGCCGGCCTGCAGCGGGATCCTCCTCCAGTCCTGCAGCCAGCTCCCGCACTGACGGTCGTTGTGGGTGTGGTTTTTTGTGCTTCCCTGGGTCCATGTGCCTGCACCATGCTCTGTGTGAGGATGGCCTTCCCATCTGACGGTGGCAGCCGTGGCGGGAATTCTACCGCCTCTCACCCGATGTGGCCCCACCGCATACATGCCATCCCGGACAGCCATCAGGGCTGTCGTTCCAGGACTTTAAGTGCACCGGTCGTCCCTGTGGGGTTGGCGCTCGTTCCCACCCTGAACACTCTCGGCTCGCCCCTTGCCCCAAAACCTGTGCGCCCCAGGCTGGCGGGGGCCTGTCCAGTGTAGGGGAGGAGTGCGCAGGACCAACCCACAAAAAGTATTGCCGGCGGCGCCGGAGCAAGCTCCTGACCACTCGCCAGCCAGGATCAGGTTCCCCAGTGGCGCCGGAGTATTTTCCTGACCACTCACCGGAGCGCGTCGGGTGCCGATACACCCAAATGGTCAAAAGAATCACTCAAAAATCAATAGTAAAAAAACAATGGTGGGCGATGGGGTGGAGAGGTGCACTAAGCTGAATTACAGTACCATTTCAGAACTCCTGACCTGTGTCACACCGTGACACGCGCTCCTTCTTTGGCTTTCTTGTTCTCCTCTTCCCACGGTGCGTTGTTCGCAGCTCTTCCCCGCCTTCTGGTTCTCTTCCCGGCGTTTCCGGATCAAATCCATAATATCCCCATACTGGATCCCCAGGTCCTTGATATCCAACAGGTTTGGCCTCAATTACGTCCTTGCCGACCGGCCCGTGTGTCGATGGTAGCGTTTCGTCCTCTTGTTCTGGTCCGTGCTCTGCGCAAACCCTGTATACCGTGGCGTCCGGCGCCTCCTTTGGATCCCATTTCCACGCCGTTTTGAGCTGCAAAACTTGCACGATCTGGTCCTTTGTCATTGTCCGTGAATCCCAGTGCGGCGCTCTCAGGTGAACTTCACGCATGATCAATAAGACTCGCAGTTCTTGTTCCGTAAAGGGCACTGCGGCCGCCTGTTGTGGTTGCTCATACCTCCAAACACCATTGATCTTCCAGCTCCAGCGTCCCGTCACGAGATCAAACTGACGCCGTACTCCGTTCTCATCATCCGTAACCCATGTACACTCCGTGGCAGCGTTCAACAACCTGTCCGGCGCTCGTAGTTGCCGTAGTTGGTGTATTGTTGCCTCCGCCACCGATTCACGTTGTCGCTGGATGCTCATCACCGTCTTCTCCTTCGTACCTTTCGGTCTCGGCTATGCCTGGTTCAACGTGTATCCCTTTCACGCTCGCGTCAGTGGGCCGCCTTCGTCGCCCACTCTCGGAAGCAAATGGAATGTAAGTGGACTCGTTCTTGTCTCTTTTTCCTATCACGTGATTTTTGCTCTTCAAAATCTCGCTGCAAAATTTTTCCAGTCTCCTCGTCCACGTTTCCCTGAGTGTCCCTGCGAGCACAAAAGGGCAGGTCTATGACCTTTATTCATGATAGTTCATTCTGCATCTTCGTAAGTCATAGAACACGACAGTGTTCCATTTGCATGCCTGCAGGAGAAACATGCTGGCATGCAACACAAAATCTTAACATATAATAAATCTACATTTATGCATGCCGAAAAATTATTTGTACACTCAACAGACATCTATTGTTTACTTCTCTCTTTATCTTTCTTCTGTCGTCAGCGACTATCTGGCGCGGGATCTGGCGCGCGCATCTATCCTGGCGCCGCCTGTCACAGAACATCCCGTCAAAAATCCAAAAGATAATCCAAGAAAATCTGTCAAAAAGTAAACTCTGTGTACCTGTCAGGAAAAACCCATTGCAGACTGTCAGTTGGCTCGCGATTTTGCGGTAACCGATTGGTTAACAGTTATTTCCAGATATTTTAGCGGAAACCCCGATGAAGGGTTAAATTTCATCAGAAAAGGGTTCGTTGCTTCCGCAATTTTCATGTTATACACTCGCAAAATTAATCCGATTTTTCAGACATTCAGAATCGGATTTTCGACTTCGAGGTCGCCGCAGTGGATATGATGAATTTCGAGTGGCTCTACATTTTTCCCCGATCACGAACCAACCTTCCTTTTGTTGTCTCCTTCATTTTTCTTGGAGACATAGGCGAAGCAAAATTGATTCGTGAGGCCACTTTGAAAAGTCATATCCCCAGCTCACTGCGAGGTGTTACAATTTTGAGATATGGGCTGGAATCGCCTTGGTCTCAACTTAATTCAGGAAGCGTCAAACGCCTTTGATGTGTACACATGCCCGGTGTAGCAAGGGATAATGGTCAAGAGGGTAGAAAGTGAGTTATGACTCTTGGACCATGCAACCGAACATTTTAATGCGACTTTTGAGTGTACCGCATGAGTGTTGGTGTTGCATAGAAACTTTCCTTGCGTTCCTACGTATTTTTAACGTGAAGTTATGTCCATGGAGGGGCATGGCAGACCATGGTGGGAGCCACTTTTTAAGGGTATGTGTTATATGGATGGTATGTGCTTCGCTATGCTCACGCGCATGTTACATATCTCCGTTTGTAGGAAGATATTGACGCGTTCCCGTGGGGTGCCTGGCCACGGGACGCTGCGGTAGACACGCACAAGCAGGCAGGCAGGCAAAGCACTGCGCTCAGAGGGGCATCATTACGCTCGTGTCATGTGACAAAGCGTTTCAGGATCCTTGCCACTCTGAAACAAGGGAACGAAAGTATGTACAGCAACACATCAGGATATGTACACATGCGGTTGAGACTGGACTGGGGTAAGGGCATCACAGGACAATAGACACTGAGTCCCAACTCATATCCCAATCCCAGGTCCGACCCTCTCAGTGGCTGGCAAGGGCGGGGGCTCAAACACAACCCATGCCCTGCTCAGTCCGGACCCTGAAACCCTGCCAATAGGGGAGGGTGTCCCGCCCAGCCACAGGCGAGTTCCTTACAACCAGGAGCTCCAAGGCCAACCGACAGTAGTTCCCTATGCTCCCTTAACGGCAGGTCTCAACTCCTCTCCGAGCCAGAGATATGGCCCCGCCATTATCCCCTAGGAGTTGGTTGCTGAAAATGGGCTGTTTCAGCCCAAACTGATATTAGCTCAAAAATCACCAAAATTGACCCCTCGTCCGGACCCTCCAGAGGTAGGGACGAGGCAACTGACCCTATGCCCTTCGAGTACAAACTCCCTGGAGCCCTCACCCAACCTGGTTCCCTCTAAGGTCCTGGCATCAGGGCACCACGGGTTCATCAAGTGGGGTCATGATGCCAAAATCACCGAAATTGGCGTCATTCCCACGCGTGGCTCGCCCGGCCAGGGCAAGGCCAATGGCTCACAGGATAGGAGGTAGGACCTAGGACCTATATCTGAGTGCACAACTTGAAATTAGGTCCGGGCTCCTTGTGGGCATAGAGATATGGGGCCGCCAATTAACCACACGGGGGGGGTGAAATTGGGGTCCCAAAAGGGGGTCATTTTGGCTGCTCAAAATGAGCCAAAATCCGGGGTATTCCCAATGGTATATCTCCACGCCGGCTTGGAGATCAGATCTGCCATTCCATATGCTATCAACTGGGAGTCCAACAAAGACTCCCATGCCCTTGGCTTTCAAAGATCTTCATGCCAGTCGGCGTGGTGACAATCCAAATTGGGTCCACAATTGCCAAAATGGCAAAATTGTCCACACTCACTTTGGGCTAGCACCTTGACGAAGGTTGCTCCGCTTCGCCCACGTGGTGTGCCAACCATGGTGACCAATGTCCATAACACCCATGTCATATATGGACCATTGGTCCATGCGTCCCGCGTGCACGAGGGGGCTGAACATGGTGCACGGCGGGCAGAAAATGTGGAAAATTGCTCAAAATAGCCGAAAATGCGCACACTCATGGTTGGGGGAAAATGAGGCACATGCCCGACTTGGACCGGAGTGTGCCATAGGATTGATATCAAGTCACATGCGTCCAACATATCTTTTGGGCGTCGCCCAAACCCCTCCGGTTTTGGGAATGGCAGGGTCGCCAAGTGAGCCCATGATTTGGGATCGTCCCAAATCGCCAACATGGCGGTCACGGTATGCCAAGCCCAAGGGGAGTTATTCGCCGGGTCCAAGATATATTGGGCACTGAAGTATGTACCCTCATAACATACTTGGGTCATGATGTCAATTGGGCGCAACGTTGAGATACACGGTCGCCACTTGACATCATGACGGGCAAAAAACAGCAAAATTGGTGAAAATAAACGCAAAAGTGCTTTGAAAAGTGCACAAATATGTTATAATATCTTTGCCTTGGATTGAGTAATCGACCAATCCTTCTAAACACAATGACTCGACACCAATGACCTTCGATTCCACATATGTGCTCCACTTGGGGCGCTTTGGAAGGCCGCGCGCGCTGCCTCCAAAGTGGGCACATGCAAAAATGGAATATTGCAAAAAACACACCTTGCTCGCAACGCATCGCTTCGGGAGCGCTCCACAAGCGTCCCTTCACGAAGGTTAGGCTTGCGAGTGTTGGTTGGGAGTACAATGAAGGGCCTCGTGCGATATGGGGTCCAGTGGCGGGCTACACTTGGAATGGTGCACCCGCCAAATGGGCACGTGATATGATACCAAATATGGCATACAACCCTACCCTCGCCTTCTACACCCAACCTAGTGGCCTATAATCAAAGTATGCCTATATTCTAGAGTACCTTTGATCCCTTAACACGCATGCAAGTGCTTTGGTCGAAAATCGACCTCCTTTCTGAAAGCCGAATTTTAGCATGCACGCAAAATATATTGCCAATATATGTATGGAGATCATATATGTACTATCCGGGGAAGACAAGTGATATGCCCTGGATGTAGAGGCAAGCAAAGAGGGAGAAAACGCCAACTCAACATACTTCTACACGTACTTGGACGCCGAGTACGTGAAAAAGCGCACTTCTTGGAGAACACTCAAAATAAATAACCCTTTGGGCCTATGGAGTTGGGATCCTTTGGCCTCATCCTATGACTATGGGCGGCAAAACCTCATACACAGTGCCTATGAGGCACGTTAGTTCGTCCTTGGGCGCTTGAACGCTCGTAACCCTTGTTATTTCACTTGGGGGTTCAAAGCGCCTTCGGCCGCCCAGATTTTCTGGGGAAAATTCTGGGACGCGATGCGTTCTATCAAGGAAAAAATTGCGGATCACTCGAAGACTGTTTCAGTCTTAACTTCAAGAAAGATCGTATTACAGAATTATCTGATGCAGTGCACGGAACGGGCGACGTCTGGCGGCGATTTCACGACAATTAGAAATCGCGGTAGAAATCGGGTATTTCACCGATTTCTAGCCGCAAATCGACCAGTACAGTGAAATTATGGTAATTCCACATTGATTTAATGGTTAAGGATCGGATTCCGGATCTTGCGGATTAGAGAACAGGGATATCCCGCTGACAGCCGGTGTCAACGGCTTCCGCACGGGTGTGACGGCTCACAGGCCTCCGGGCCATGGGCCATAGGTTCTGGGTACCGCTTCACCCCCCTCCTTAGAGCAAACCCTGGGGGGGGCTCGATAACACCCAAGCATGGCAGCTGGTACCCGGGACCATCCCCTGAAGGGGGGGGTGTCACATCCTCACTTCAGGCTAATATGCGGGTTAGGCTGCCCAGTACAATCCCACAGTAAGACAGGTACGGTGCTGTAGCTGGTAGTAACTGCAAGTATAGTATCAAGTATTGAGTCCCGGGTCCTGGCGGCGATTGTTCGGCATCCAAAGGACCCGTTAACCCATACCAGGCGCACCGAGTGCCGGCTGCGACGGTCACTACCACAGTGGCAGTGGCATACACGGCCAACATAGGCGTCACACGACGACCGAGGTGGTCCCACAGGTCGAAAGCGACCACAAAGATCCATCAGGCTACCCCAGGCTTCCAAAGGCCGCAGTCTGGGGGAGAGTCCCCGGGGGTCCTTCCTTCGGCGCACCATGTCCATATCCATGAAGCGAGTCCAGAGTGGTAAAGCCGAACGAGCTCCTCCATAAGGGATCGGGCATCAAGGCCGTCTTTTCCCTCGCCCCATTACCACGAAGGCCATGCATGGGGGAGTCCCCATGCAGTCTGGGCGGAGGCGTGGACTCCTCAAACCACCAGTTTCCCAGGCAGACTGACCAAGGTCAGGACACCGGAGGTCGCCACCCGACTGCAAGTGCGTCTGCGAGTCGGTAGGCTCACACTGGGACTGACAGTGGCGGACCGCTGGGAGTGTAGTCAGGCAACTGGGCTTCCCGCCCGGCGCCATTAGGATCTCAGCACATCACAGCCACTAGGGCACACAGTATCACGGGCACTCCAACAGAAGAATTTGTACTTACGTACTGGTCCAGGCTGGACCTTAGTAAGAGCATGTACATGGCGACTCAAGGCACCTGCGTATTCCGATTCGCATCCTCTCGGGGGGGGGGGGAAACAGTCCATAGGCGCTGATGGGCTGATAATACGCAACATAAAGATGCACATATCCTGGGGGGCAGAAAAGTAAGCAATAAACGGGGTAAATAGGCGTGTAAACACACTCTGGACAGAGCGCCAAACCACGCCCCGGTTAGGATAAGGCATATGCAGGAGGGTGGACAGGAAAACGCCTGAGTTCAGGCCATATATAGTCTGCAGACACACGTAGACTGGTCTGGGTCCCGCAAGTGCCATGCGACCAGACCACACACCCAAAAATCGCAATGCCGATGACAGCGGCATCCGTTGCGCAACGTCGTATGGGCTTCAAGGCCCTAAGAGCTCAGGAAATGTCAAGGTCAGTCGCCCTGCCTGGTTTCCCAAGGATTCAGCAGGCGGAGAGTGACGAATAGAAGTGGAAGAGAGGGGCCATCCTCCTCTGGATTCAGCAGGGGGGGGCATATGGCCATTCTGATGGCAGGTCACCGAAAGATTGAAGAGAGCAAGCAAGTGAGGGACGATGAGTCGACCTAACAAGCGCTCAAAATGCATCGGGGGAGAGCTTAGGGCGGTGATCAGGCGCTCCTGGCTGCAATCGCCCGGGGAAGTGCTGCCAAGTCCGAGACATGGATCTTGGTCTTGTGCTTGCGGATGTACTCCATGAAGGGGGTATTGATCCGCTGCACGAACGAGGAGACGGGTTCCCAGGTGTCGTGGGACGGCCCATAGCCTCGCCAACGAACCTTGAACTCCAGGCCTCCGGGTGCGGAGGCGTTTGGATGCTGGGCCAGGATCTTCTCGACGGTATAGTCCTCCTGCTCAGCATAGTCGTCGTCCGAATCAGCCTCATGTGCGGCATAGTCCAGGGACACATGTTGGCCACCGAGGTTGGGTTCCCGCACACGGAGCTGACTCTCGTGGCGCTCCCGGAACTGTCAGTGACCCACCTTGATGCGGTAGGTGTCCTCACCAATCCTGCGGACCACCTCTCCGGGTGTGAACCAGGCTTTGGTGCGGTAGCTGCCCATAGGGCGCGGTCTGATCACCCACACCGGGTCTCCCACCCTGAACTTTTGCGGTGTCGAGCTCGGGGCGGACTTCTGACGCTCAGCATGCTCCTTCTCGAGCTGCTGGCGGATGTCCCGCGCCGTTGCCTCTTGCCGCGCGAAGAATTCCTTGGCGTCCATGGCCATACCATCACCAGACAAGGGAAGTCCCCGACCCAGGGGGTCCCTGCCGAACAAAATCTGGTTACAAACCAGGGACAGTGGGGGACAAACCACCCGGAGTGGGGGTGTCATGATGGGCCTTCAGAGCGGGCCACATCTCCTCAAACCAGTTCCGACGCGGATTGGTGATGTGAATCTTGCGCAGCTTCTCGAACAGCTGCCTTCCAGCCACTTCAGCCCGGCCGTTGGACCGGCTGAGATAGGCGACGCTCTGGGCTTGACGTATTCCCATGAGGGAACACATGGCCTTGAACCAGCCACCAGTAAACTGGGGCCGTCGGTCACTGCAAATGGTGCGGGGGATGTCAAAGACGGTCAGGCAATGACGAATCATCATGACTGCCACTTCCTTGGCAAGCAACCCTTTTTTGCGTGCCGGAACGGCTACTAGGTAGCCGCTGTGGCGATCCACTGAAGCCGGTTCGGACCCCCGTGGCCATCTTGGGGTCACTTGGGGTGTGTATCTCTGTGCCGGCAAGCCGCCATTGGCTGATATCATACTCTCCCATCCACCTGACCTAACCCGATGTGATAGTGTGATAGGTTTGGCCATTCCGGCTATGAGCGGCCATATTCAGTACCGAGGCGCCGCCAGCGGAAATTTATATATCAGAATATCAGGAATCAACAGGGTTTTATTATCATAATGTTTCCGTAATTTTTCAGCCTTCCGTTCTGATAGTCAATGTATCGGCGACTATCAGTTGGCTCGCGATTTTGCGGTAACCGATTGGTTAACTGTTATTTCCAGATATTTTGGCGGAAACTCCGATGAAGGGTCAGATTTCATCAGTAAAGGGTTCGTTGCTTCCGCAATTTTCTAAATATGCACCCGAAGTTTTATTCTGAATTTTTCGCGATGTCGAAATTGGATTTTCGACTTCGACATCACCGCACTTGATTTGGTCTTCTTCGAGTGGTCATACTCTTTTCCCTATGCCCGAATCAGGTTTCCCTTATACTTGCCACCCATTTGACTTGGAGATATAAGGGAGACAAAAGTGGATCGTGGGACCACTTTGAAGGGACATATCTACGCGCGAGTGTGAGGAAAGAGAATAAGGAAGGTTGCGTTGCAAGCGCCTTGGTGTCAACTTATTTTTGGTAGGGTCCAACACCTTAAGTCGTCACACACACTCGTTGTATCATAGGATCATGGTCAACATGGTAGAAACTTGTTTATAACTTGTTGACCATGTGTCCGGACTTGATATTGTGACTTTCGAGTGTAGCGCATGAGTCTTGCGGTTGCATAGCATCTTTCCTTAGGTTCCCACGTCCATTTAACCCAAAGTTATGATCATGGAGGGACATGGCATACCACTGTAGGAGCCTATTTTAAGGGTTATGTGTGATATTGGTAGTATTGTCTTGATATGCTCACGCCCATGTTATATATCTTCGTGTGGCCGAAGAGATGGGGAGCCACACGTGACAAGGGCTTTGCCCATGTCCCAATTGTGGAATTCAAAGCACTAGACTAAGTCTACCGCATATGTATTGCTCATGGTATGTTTTACAAAGAGATCCATGAGTGCACTCCCATTTTCATGGGGCATGTAGATATGAGTGGCGAAGGTACCTCCATGCGCCTGATTGGGGATCCAAGTGGGGGAATTGTTCGCAAATGGTTCCAATCATTTGTGTATTGAACCATGAGCGGATATCATGGGTGAGCATAGAGATATACTATCATGACAACTTTGTATTTGGTCATATTTTCATGTTTTTGACCTCAATTTTTGCTCATTTTTGCGTTTTGTGTACTTACCTGGTCGGCAAACAGCAAGAAGCCTTTGGAGAGTCGAACCATGGTATGTTGTTCATATGTTGGCATATGCTTTGGAGTTGAACACCACCATCCGCCGGATCGCGTACTCCATTTGGCTTGGCGCACGAAGGATCACAAGAATTGGTCTCAAGATCATGGGCTGACTTGGGCAGTGCGTGGCGCCCATATCCGAAGGGGTTTCGAGGGTAAAGTGGGGATACATGGGCATTGACCTTTGGTCTCTATCCTCCATGAATACTAGACTTCGATTCCATGCATGCTTTGAGCCTTCGGATAAGTGGTAACTTCAATTTTGAGCATATATTTGATATATGGCCAATATGGTGTTAATTGGTAGTTTTTTGGCATGTTATGAGTTCAAACTCATGGGGCATATCTCCGAGCACATTCGACTCCAAGTCCAACCAAGGTTATGTCAGGGTAGGGCATGGTCCTGAGTGCCACTCTGGGCCATGACACGCCACCTCCCCTATTGGGCTAGGATTTGAAGGTTCGGGAGTGAACACATTTTTGGGGTTTATGTAGTGACTTTTGACACATGGCATTTAGCCATCTTATTTGACTGGGTTCAGGGCAACATGTTGGTGAGTCAAGGGAAGGTCTTGAGTCCAGGGAATGAGGGGTCTATGGCTGTGATTGTGTACGTTTCCATCCTTCCCCAACTTTGCTTTATCTGTGTTCATATGCCAATTTCAGGGCTTTCCTCTTTGGTGCAATTCTTGTACATGCCCGCCACCGTGAGACGATCGGTGTGCTGAACGGAAGCCCGCAGTGTGGATTGGATTGTGATTGGGTTATTGCTGTATTTGTGGGATCTGGTTGCTATTCAGGGTTGAAGGAAGATTACATTTTCTATATTTTTGGATTTGGACCCTGGATTTTGAGGATTTTGAGAAATGCAATCGTTGATCCGGAGCAAGTCAGCAGGGGTGACAGGCGGAAGGGGCACAGCAGGGGCCGGTCCTGGTAGGGACCTTCTTTATGGTAGCAGAGGCGTACCTGCTGCCCCTACCAACTGCCGACCCGGGAACTTGGGCCCCTATGAGCCCTGCCCAAGTACGCCCCGGGTGCGTATTGTGGACGCGGTGGAGACCACGCCGGAGATTGGAGCCATAGAAGAGCCGAGACGTTCAAGAGCATGGCGAACTCCGGAAGTTGAAGCCCGAAGAGAAGTACGACATTCGCGAAGAGGAGGACTTGACATGGAGGATCAGGTCTCCATATGCGAGCGTCGCTGCCGAAAGGCATGCAACCTCCGCTCCGCCGCGGAGGACTCTGAGGAGGCCTGCCATTCAGGCAGCAGTGGAGGACGGGCCCGGCGCTACCGGAAGCGCGGGTCACCCAAGTCCGCGGCCAGGGATGCCGGGGCTATGGATACGGACCCTAGCCCGGTCAGGCTGTGGGAATCCGAGGGGCACTGCGAGGGCTATGGGACAGCCTATGAGCAACCCTCGGAGTCGGAGGAAACGCCCGCGCCGATCGCCAGGGCGCATACGGCCCCAGAGCCCGCCCTGAAGCACGACGCCGAGGGCCTGGAGAGGCCAGCCAGGGCCCGGACGGCACCTGTGCCCCGGCACACGGGACCAGAGACGGACGCCATAGGCGATACGCCCATGGGCGACGAGTCTGAGGTGCCGGGAACCGCGGGATGCGCCGGATCAGGCGGAAAGCAGGCTGAGTGCCACTGCGAGCACGTGTCCTTCCTCATGGGCAAGTACCCAAAGATGGGGATGGACGCCATCGTGCATCGCTTAGACCGCCTGGACAACGCGAAGGACGGTCTAGAGGAAGACGTCGCGGGGATCCTGGATGACCAGTCGGCCGCGGAGAAAGACATGGAGGAGCTGCGAGCGGAACGGGACCGGTACCGGGAGAATCTGGAGCTGGCCCTGGAGAAGCAGCAGCGAGTGGTAAACAGCCCCCTCCACCTGGTGGAGGACATGTCGGGACGCCTGAAAAGGCTCGAGCAGCTACAGCCCCTCGCCTCGGGTCCGGAGCTCCCGGCAAAGCCGGCCGCGGCAGAGCTGGTGGAGCGGGTTAAGACCCTCAGGAGCGCCATGGATAAACCCATGGGCGGCCCTGCAGAGGCACCCTACGCGCCTCCGCGTGTTGACCCGGGTGCGCTGCCGTTTGTTCCCATGTTCAGCGAATCCACAATGCTCGGGGAACACACGGCACCGGCTGGGTCCATGCGGGAAGGGCACGCAACCACGGACCCGAGGAGCCTGACGGTACAGATGTCCCACGCCGCCCAGGATCTACCGCCAACTACGACCACCCATGCAGTTGATGCGGAAGAGGAGATCCAGAGCCAGACCATGCAGGGGCGAACCATGGGAAGCGCCGACGGACATGGTCGAGGTCATCCAAGCGGAAACCTGTGGGCGAAGGACCCCAATACGGGGATATGGACGGCCGATGGAGCAAGTCCTTCCCGCATTCCAAACCCCATGGGTTCAGGCCCAACTGGACCGCACTCCATGGAGGAGAGGGATGTACGGGGAGTGTACTCACACCCCCTGGCCACAGGTGGTATCCGTCTCCGTGGAGTGGTGGCTGGGGACGTCGGAGACACCATCAGGATTGACGACCTCAGGGGAATCAAAATCCCCTACTATGATGGCAACCCCTCCAACCTGGACGATTTCATCCTGGATTGGAAGGACTTCGCCGAGGAGGTCGTCGGCGAGATGCGGGGAGCGCCGCGGGACAAGTGGGTATGCCGGACATTCCCACACCGGCTGGCGCAGGACCTGAAGGAGGAGCTGCGGGATCAGATCCGGGAAGGACTGATCCGTACGGAGCAGGCCTGCCTCCAGTGGTTGGAGGATGAGGAGCGGGTGGACGCTCCGAACCAGAAGCTGGAGGACCTGTGGTCCATCCCACTGCCGCTGGACCGCGGTGAGTTGCGGGTCCGGGAGTGGAACCGGTATCTGCGGAAGTACCGCAGATGCCTCAAGCTGGTGGAGGACTGGAACGAGGCCAGCGAGATCCGCCACCTCCTGAAGGACTTCCTCCCCGGCCACTGGAAGAGGCGAGTGGAGGACGAGGAGAAGAAGCGCGCCAAGAAGCGGGTGGCGGTGAGGATCATGTCGGCGGAGGATACCCATTCGGGTATCATGGAGTTCTTCAGGAGGAACCTGGGCGAGCCCAACCGGATGTTGGGACTGAAGAACGCCGTGTACGTGGAGGTATTTGGAGACTCCATGGGGCAAAGGTTGCTGCGCCTCAACAACGTGGAGTGGAGGCGCGGGGAGCCGCTGAGGATGCAGGTCATCTTCGCCCGCATGAGCCTGGACGAGATCGTGAAGTACATCACGGTGGAGTTGAAGCTCAATACGAAGAACGAGGCTCACGTGCAGGATCGACATGGTCATGGACAACGAGGACACCGAGAAGACCGCCATCATCGGGAGCTCCAGGAGGACAGAGCCAACTCCGCGGAGGATGGCAGTGGAAGTGGCCAAGACCACTGGACCGGGTCCCGGGAGGATCACGAGGAGGCCCACTTCTTCGCGTTTGTGGCGCACAACGTGAGGAACCATGGGCAGGATCGGTCCAGATGGAGCCAGGTGGGACCCAAGAAGAGCAGAGAGCCAAGGAGAATCGGGAACCCACCGCTCTCGTTCCGGGAGTACAGGTCTCAGCACGACGGGTGCTGGGCCTGTTATGGAAAGGGAAACGACCATGCACACGACCACCGTCAGTGCAAGGTGTATGAGGCGGACAAGAAGGCCTACTTCGCCGCCAACCCCGAGAAGAAGCCCAAGGAGCAGCGGATTTCCGATTGGAAGGCGAAGGGCGGAGACGGGGGAAAAGGCCAAGGCAAAGGCCAAGGAAAAGGCGGAGGAAGAGGCTATGGTGGTGGACCTGGCCAAGACCGACGAGTGAGGTCGATCGAGGAAGTTGCTGAGGACATGTTGAGGACGTTGGAGGAACTCAAGGCCCAGCAACGTGGTGGACAAAGTCCTGGCAGATCGCAGCCGGAAGGAGCTGCGGGAAGTCAAGTCTAGCGGAGCCCCCACGGGAGTGGGACCTCGGAGGTCTCCCCTCCGAAAATCAGTGGAATCCCAGAGAAAGCGAAGGCACATCGGGTGCCGAAGAAGGCTCCGGAAGAGCCAAAACCACTGAGTTTCGCCACTCCCAACACCTGGAGCGCCCTGCCAAGGGAAGCACATGTGGGTACGGGACATGGCAAGAAGGAAGGAGCGACCACGGAGAGCCCCGTGGACGGGCAGGACCAGCCCAAGATCTACACCATCCGTGACCATACCCTTGAAGTCCTGATGCACCCGGACGTGCTAGAGTTGCATGCCGTGAGAGTCGTCCATACACCGCATGGTGACGAGCGGCAGTTGCACTTGAAAGTGCGAGTACGGTGCGGACGAGAGGAGAAGGTGGTGGATGTGTTGGTGGATACGGGTGCCCAGGTGAGCCTGGTCCGGAGAGGGTTGTTCAAGGAGGAATCCCTGCAGCCCAGCCGTAGACCGGTGCGCCTGAAGGTGGCCAATGGAGAGATCATGGGTGGTGGTACCCATGAGGCCACTATCAGTATGGAATTCTGGGAGCATGAGCGCTTGAACCGCCCTGATCAGGCGAAGAGAAGCACTCTATCCGGGAACTTCTATGTGGCCGACATTACTGATTGGGATATGATCATGGGGTATGACTTCATGGCGGCAAATGCCATTGGAGCCCTTCCCCATCGTGCAACGCTGGTCCGGGAGGATGATGAATGCCTGACATGGCTGTCCACGGACTATGCATGCGGATCATCCCAATGGAATGCTGAGGAAGAGGATCGGATCGTCCAAGCGGTGCAAGCTGTGGGTGCCAAGTCCAGAGGAGACCGTGGAGTCCAGCTCACGGAGTATGGAATGGCGCCGCAGGTGTATGCCAGGATGATCCAGACGCTGGGAGCCGAAGCGCCCGAGACGGACGTCTTCGCTTCCCGGGATGCCCCACTTCTGCGGAAGTGTGGGAGGCATTGGCATCGAGGAGACTCAGCCTGGCATAGGCATTGGGGTTTGAAGGAGTGGGGGCCCATGTATTGGCATGGCTCCTTGGACAATACCAGACGTACGGTGGAGAAGATCGTCGCGGATAGGGCGAAGGGGATCCTGGTCATAACCGGCATAGGATCCACCCCTTGTCCGCTGGAGGGTCTCAAGTCGACGCTGGACTCCATCACCCTGAACGAGATGTCATTCGGGCCAGAGGAGGAGTTGTTCATCGACGCCAAGGGTTTATCAATGCCCTCCCCGGGTCAAGCGTGGGGTACCAAGGCTTTCCTGGTGGATGGGGCGCAAGCCCAGCCCACTGGTGATGAAGCATTCATCCGTAGGGTGGAGGCGGTGCCCATGAAGGTCATGTTTGAGCCCAAGGAGGGGACGGATCAGCCAATTGATGGCATTGACGTCCTAACCCACGCCGAGATTGACAACGTCGTCAACTACATGCGGATGGGGATGCACGACCGTGTGGCAGCCAAGAAGAGGCGGGCCATGGTCACATCTCCGCATTGGTGGGATGACAAGATGTTGGTCACCGGCAAGTACGAGAAGGATGAGTTCGTGGCGAGGGTCATGGATCACATCGCGGACCAATACGATGGTCCGGTTGGGTCGGACCCATCAACGTGGGGTTTTCCAAGAATGGGTGCCGATAGCGACAGTCACCAGCCCGATGCCGCAAATTTCCGAAGACTATCGGTGGGAAGAGCTCCCCACGACGATGAAGACGGCATATCGGACGAGGAGAAGTCGGAATCGGACCCAGAAGACGCCTATACCGCAGTGCGGTCGGTTGTATCTATACAGAAGCAAGCGGCTGAAGAGGCCCAGGAGAACCCGAAGGTCGCCGAGCTGAAGGAGAGGCTGATCAAAGCCTATCCGCGGCTATTCAGTGGTGTCGCCAACAAGAACCCTCCAGATCGTGGAAGGTTTGGTACAGCGAAGATCAAGCTGAAGCCGAACCCGAAGATCTATCGTCATCGGGAGTACCAACTTCAGGGCGATCGGGCCGAGGCCATGAAGAAGCTGTTGGCCGAGTTCATTGAGCGGGGATGGATCGAACCCTCCGACAGTGAGTGGGCCAGCCCAGCCTTCATCGTGCCCAAGAAGGAGAAGGGCGAATGGAGGTTGGTGGTGGATTACAGAGGTTTGAACGAGCAGACCGAGCACGACTCGTACTCGCTTCCCCTGATCACCTCCATCCTCCAAAAACAACAGAAAAAGCGGATCTTCACGGTGTTAGACCTCAAACACGGTTATCACCAGATGCCGCTACACCCGGACTCCAGGCCCTGCACAGCGATGTCGACGCCGCTGGGGCCCATGCAGTGGAAAGTGGTGCCTATGGGCGCCAAGAATGGCAACGCCGCTTTCCAGCGCATGATGGAGGACCTACTCGCTCCTGTCCGGGACTGTGCCGATCCCTTCGTGGATGACATCATCATCAGGTCCGGCACGGAGAACATGACTGAGGACGAGCTCATCGACGCGCATGAGCAGGATCTGCGCCGAGTGCTCAGCGAGTTGGACAAGCACAACATGGTGTGCAAGCCCACCAAAGCTTCACTCTTCGTGAAGGAAGTGGAGTTCGCGGGTCACGTGGTTGGTCACGGGCAACGCCGTCCTATGCCTGGGAAGCTGGCGTCCCTGCACCACTGGGAGAAGCCCCAGACCATCAGCGAACTCCAATCCTTCATGGGGGTCCGCAATTACTATTCGGGGTATGTCCGGATGTATGCAGAACTCTCGGGGCCGCTGCACAAGATGCTGCAGGTGGGGAAGTTCGATGGCCGGAAGGGGAGCAAGAAGAAGCTTGCCTGGACCCCTGAGGCCGAAGATGCGTTCAGCCGACTGAAGGAGCGACTCCTGGGGCAGCTGGGGTTATTCCTGGTGGACCCGGACAAGGGATTCGTGCTACGGACGGACGCCTCGGACTATGCGGTAGGGGCAGTCCTCGAGCAGATCCGGGACGACGGGTCACACGTACCCGTGGCGTTTTGGAGTCGGATCCTGGCCGAGGGCCAACGCCGCACCTGGACCGCGAGGGAGAAGGAGACGTACGCCATTGTTTGTGCGCTCAGGAAGTGGTCTGGCCTCATCGGATTGCAACCGGTGGTGGTTTGCACGGACCATCAGTCCTTGCAGAGCTGGCACAAGGAGCACGTCGACACCCCCTCGGGACCGGCGGCAAGGAGGGCCCGATGGCATGAGACGTTCGCCAATTTCGACCTCAGCGTCGTATACGTCCCGGGGAAGGACAACACTGTGGCAGATTGCCTCAGTCGATGGGCCTACCCCGCGGGCAAGGCTTGGATGGACATATCCAGCCATGGAGATGCCGAGGAGACCGAGGAGGCCAAGCGCATCATCGAGATGGAGAAGGCCATGGAACAAGAGGGGGTCAAGTGCTTTGTGGTGATGGCAAAACGTACGGACCTGGCCAAGTTCCGGGGTGCCCGCGTCCAAGCTATTCGAGAGGAAACCCTCGAGCAGTGGATGGTGGCCCCTGTAGAGCTAGTCAGGTCGGTGCTCACAGAGGACTGGTCGGATGACTACGCGGCATCCGAGCACTGGAGCAAGTACTGGAATGCCGTGAGCGCCCCGTCGGACGACGAATGGCCCGAGAGCTTGACCGAGGATGGAGACAAGTTGTTCCTCAAGGACAAGCTGCTGGTGCCCGAGAATCGAGTGGGGGAGCTCATTGACCATTGGCATAACGCCCAGCTCATGCACCCTGGACGAGACAAGATGCAGCAGGACCTGGAGTGGCCCTTCAAGTTCCCACCGGGGTACTACGCCATCCTGGACAAGTACTGCAGCGACTGCGCCGTGTGTCGGGCCACGAAGAGCCCCAACCACTCCACAGCGGGCAACCCGGTGTACACGGCTATACCGGAGGCCCCTATGCGGTCCGTGGCCATGGATGTGTTCGCCATGCCGGAGGTCACCGTGGAAGGAGAGACATATGATTGTGTCATCCTAGCGGTGGACAGGCACAGCGGGTATATCGTGGCAGTCTGGGGCAAGAAGTCCAAGAAGAAGGACAAGAAGGACAAGCATGGAGTGGGGCTGCAGGCCAAGACCGTCGCTAATGCCATGATCAGGCATTGGCTGACAATTTTTGATGTCCCAGCTGTCATCTGCAGCGATCGGGGCAGTCAATTTGTGGGGACGTGGTTCAAGACGATGTGCAAGCACATGGGCATTCGACAAGCCAAGACCGTGGCGTAGCACAGCCGGTCGAATGGCCGGGCTGAGGTTGCCGGGCGGCAGATGTTCGAGAAGTTCCGCCAGCTGCACGTCGACGAACCGGGCCGGAACTGGTACAATTCGCTGTGGAGAGTGCTCCAAGCGTACCATGACCTTCCGGGACCCACTGGACTGTCGCCCCATCGTATCCTGTTCCTACGGGATCGAGTGTCACGCACTCTCCCGTGGTTGACCCATGGCAAAGTGGCCCGGGATGCGAACTCTATGATGGCTGAGGCGGACGACACGGCGGCCAAGGTGTGCAAGGCACTTCAGGACGAGCATGACAAGAGGGCCAAGTACTTCAAGCAGGGAAAGGTCCAGAAGTATGCTCTCCAAGACACCGTGTGGGTGGAGCGGCACCACAAGGATGTCCTGTCCAGGCATCGGCAGGCATCTTGGTATGTGCCGGGGGTAGTCGTGCGGAAGGTCGGGCAGGACGTGTACGCGGTTCGTGTGCGGGATAAAGAAATCCTGGACCGCGACCATACCCAGCTTCGTCCCCGAGCACCAGACCCCAGCGGACGTCCCGTCACCTTCGAGTTCACGGCCGGCGATGTGGACTCGGACGACGAGGGTGAGGACGACGACTTCACCGCCGAGAGAATCCTGGCGGACAAGCCGGACCCGGGGACGCCTGGGGGCAGGCTTTATAAAGTCCGTTGGAAGGGATTCGCCGCATCCAGGGACTCGTGGGAGCCTCCGAGCAGCTTTGTGCCGAGGTACACCACGGTCTGGATGGACTACCTGAGGAAAAAGAACATTTCTTTGGATGTCAAGGACGTGTTGGTCCATTTGGTGGCTGCTGTAGCACCGTAATGGATCCCCCTTGGCATTTTGTTTGTTTCTGTGCTTGGGGAGACGGGTGAGGGCGTTCATCCGGGGATTTTTGGGCCTTGTTTGGCCATCTACCCCCTTCACTCGATCTCCACATATATAATTCATTGTGGTATACTTATTTAGGTCGACCGACGACGTTTCTCTATCTTTGATCCCCTTGGTCCATGTTGTAGATCAAGAGGAGACCTGATATGGCGTAGGGCACCGATTATCAGTGTCCTCACCCCTCCCTTGGGGCATGGGGGACGCCTACGACGTGTGTGGGGCCTCCATGTGTCCTTGGGACATGGAGGAGGGGGTTTGGAGCCCATTGGGGTCCTCCCGTCCTCTCTTCAATGTCTTCCGAGCGGTAACAACGCTCTGAGAAGGGGGGTGAAGCCGGTTCGGACCCCCGTGGCCATCTAGGGGTCACTTGGGGTGTGTATCTATGTGCCGGCAAGCCGCCATTGGCTGATATCATACTCTCCCATCCACCTGACCTAACCCGATGTGATAGTGTGATAGGTTTGGCCATTCCGGATGTGAGCGGCCATATTCAGTACCGAGGCGCCGCCAGCGGAGATTTATATATCAGAATATCAGGAATCAACAGGGTTTTTTTATCATAATGTTTTCGTAATTTTTCAGCCTTCCGTTCTGATAGTCAATGTATCGGGGACTGTCAGTTGGCTCGCGATTTTGCGGTAACCGATTGGTTAACTGTTATTTCCAGATATTTTGGCGGAAACTCCGATGAAGGGTCAGATTTCATCAGTAAAGGGTTCGTTGCTTCCGCAATTTTCTAAATATGCACCGAAGTTTTATTCTGAATTTTTCGCGATGTCGAAATCGGATTTTCGACTTCGACATCGCCGCACTTGATTTGGTCTTCTTCGAGTGGTCATACTCTTTTCCCTATGCCCGAATCAGGTTTCCCTTATACTTGCCACCCATTTGACTTGGAGATATAAGGGAAACAAAAGTGGATCGTGGGACCACTTTGAAGGGACATATCTACGCGCGAGTGTGAGGAAAGAGAATAAGGAAGGTTGCGTTGCAAGCGCCTTGGTCTGAACTTAATTTTAGTAGGGTCCAACACCTTAAGTCGTCACACACACTCGTTGTATCATAGGATCATGGTCAACATGGTAGAAACTTGTTTATAACTTGTTGACCATGGGTCCGGACTTGATATTATGACTTTCGGGTGTAGCGCATGAGTCTTGCGGTTGCATAGCATCTTTTCTTAGGCTCCCACGTCCATTTAACCCAAAGTTATGATCATGGAGGGACATGGCATACCATGGTGGGAGCCTATTTTAAGGGTTATGTGTGATATTGGTAGTATTGTCTTGATATGCTCACGCCCATGTTATATATCTTCGTGTGGCCGAAGAGATGGGGAGCCACACGTGACAAGGGCTTTGCCCATGTCCCAATTGTGGAATTCAAAGCGCTAGACTAAGTCTACCGCATATGTATTGCTCATGGTATGTTTGGCAAAGAGATCCATGAGTGCACTCCCATTTTCATGGGGCATGTAGATATGAGTGGCGAAGGTATCTCCATGCGCCCGATTGGGGATCCAAGTGGGGGTATTGTTCGCAAATGGTTCCAATCATTTGTGTATTGAACCATGAGCGGATATCATGGGTGAGCATAGAGATATACTATCATGACAACTTTGTATTTGGTCATATTTTCATGTTTTTGACCTCAATTTTTGCTCATTTTTGCGTTTTGTGTACTTAGCTGGTCGGCAAACAGCAAGAAGCCTATGGAGAGTCGAACCATGGTATGTTGTTCATATGTTGGCATATGCTTTGGAGTTGAACACCACCATATGCCGGATCGCGTACTCCATTTGGCTTGGCGCACGAAGGATCACAAGAATTGGTCTCAAGATCATGGGCTGACTTGGGCAGTGCGTGGCGCCCATATCCGAAGGGGTTTCGAGGGTAGAGTGGGGATGTACATGGGCATTGACCTTTGGTGTCTATTCTCCATGAATACTAGACTCAGATTCCATGCATGCTTTGAGCCTTCGGATAAGTGGTAACTTCAATTTTGAGCATATATTTGATATATGGCCAATATGGTGTGAATTGGTAGTTTTTTGGCATGTTATGAGTTCAAACTCATGGGGCATATCTCCGAGCCCATTCGACTCCAAGTCCAACCAAGTTTATGTCAGGGTAGGGCATGGTCCTGAGTGCCACTCTAGGCCATGACACGCCACCTCCCCTATTGGGCTAGGATTGGGAGGTTTGGGAGTGAACACATTTTTGGGGTTTTTTTAGTGCCTTTTGACACATGGCATTTAGCCATCTTATTTGACTGGGTTCAGGGCAACATGTTGGTGAGTCAAGGGAAGGTCTTGAGTCCAGGGAATGAGGGGTCTATGGCTGTGATTGTGTACGTTTCCATCCTTCCCCAGCTTTGCTTTATCTGTGTTCATATGCCAATTTCAGGGCTTTCCTCTTTGGTGCAATTCTTGTACATGCCGGCCACCGTGAGACGATCGGTGTGCTGAACGGAAGCCCGCAGTGTGGATTGGATTGTGGATTGGGTTATTGCTGTATTTGTGGGATCTGGTTGCTATTCAGGGTTGAAGGAAGATTACATTTTCTATATTTTTGGATTTGGACCCTGGATTTTGAGGATTTTGTGAAATGCAATCGTTGATCCGGAGCAAGTCAGCAGGGGTGACAGGCGGAAGGGGCACAGCAGGGGCCGGTCCTGGTAGGGACCTTCTTTACCACACAAAGGACCACACAGTCAAAGGTCTCCTTGCCTATGTGAACTTCGGGCATGGAGAAGACGTCCATGGCCACGCTCTCCATGGGCTGGTCAGGCACCGGAGTCCATTGGGCTTCCCCCTTGACGTTCCGGTTATCGGGATTGCAGGCCTGACAGACCGAGCGACCCTTCCTGACCTTCTTGATGGCGGTGTAGAGACCGATCTGGTCGATCTCAAACCGGCGCTGCATGTCCAGGGCTTGCTTCTTGACCCCTGGGTGCATCATGTGGTGGTGCCAAGCCTCACATAGCTCGAGCAGTCGGGACTCTGGGACCAGCAGCTTACCATTCCGGTAGAGCTTGCCATCTTCCTCAGTCAGCCCCTTTGGCCACTTCTGCCCGTCATCAGGGTCGGTCACAGCCCTATATTCGGCCTCAAAGGCCTCAAACTTAGCGTAGTCGTCCGTCCAGTCGTCCTGGAGGCAAGATTCAGGGAAGAGGTGCTTGTCGGACTCAGCTCCATCAGGGGCGAGTACTCTGACCGCTCTGCCCATCCTCATTCCAAGGGGGGCATCCGCAGCCATGACGACGAAGCATTTAACACCCTCCTCCTCCATCAGGCGCTCCATTTCTATGATCCTCTTGGCCTCAGCGGTCTCAGCCTCATCGCCATGGGCAGACACGTCTGTCATGCCCTTGCTGGCGGGATAGGCCCACCTACTGAGACAGTCCGCCACGGTGTTGTTTTTGCCAGGAACATACACAACCGTGAGGTCGAACTTGGCCAAGGTCTCATGCCATCTTGCCCGTCGGGAGGCGGGACCTGAGGGGGTGTCCACGTGCTCCTTGTGCCACGACTGCAGACTCTGATGGTCGGTGCAGACGGTGACGGGATGGAGGGCTATGTACCCAGCCCATTTCCTGAGAGCCATGACGATGGCATACGCCTCCTTTTCTCGGGGCGTCCAAGTCCGTCTCTGGCCTTCCGCCAAGACTCGGCTCCAGAAGGCCACTGGCACGTGCGTCCCATCGTCAAGCACTTGTTCCAACACAGCGCCAACGGCGTAGTCGGAAGCGTCGGTGCGCAGGACGAACCCTCGGTCAGGATCCACGAGGTGCAGACCCACTGCGGATAGCAGCGCCTGCTTCATCCCCTCAAAGGCACGGTCGGACTCAGCATTCCAGACCAGAGCCTTCTTGGACCCCTTCTTGATCTCCTCTCGGTTGCCCTTGAGCATGGTCGGGGGCTGCATACTCGGCATACATCTTGATATACCCCGAGTAGTAGTTGCAGAACCCCAAGTCCGCCCGTAGCTCGGAGACCGTTTTGGGCTTTTCCCAGTGCTCGATCGCAGCCACCTTGCCAGGTATGGGTACGTGGCCAGCGAAGACCACCTCGCTTACCGCAATGGTGGCCTTGTCACTGCTGCCCGTGAGTTTGTGCCGAACCAGAAGGTCCACCACTCGGGTGACGTCCCTCTCATGTGCCTCCAAAAGCTCCTCATAGCTCATGCTGGGGTCCCCGGACGCGATGATTACGTCGTCCACAAAGGGATTCCCACAGTCACGCACCGGCTCAAGCAGGTTCTCCAGCATCCGCTGAAAAGCCGCATTGCCGTTGGTAACGCCCATGGGCATCACCTTCCACTGGAGAGGTCCAAGTGGCGTGCTCATGGCTGTGCAGGCACGGGACTCCTCGGCGAGAGGCATCTGATGATAACCATGTTTCAGGTCAATCACCGTGAAGATCCTCCGCCGGTGTTGTTTTTGCAGCATGTCCTCAATGAGGGGCAGCGTATAGCTGTCATGCTGCGTTTGGGCGTTTAGGCCGCGGTAGTCGACCACGAGCCGCCACTCACCGGCCACATTCTTGGGGACGACGAAGCACGGAGAGGCCCACTCGGAATGGCACGGCTCAAGCCAGCCTCTCTCGATGAAGTCACGGAGGATCTTCTCCATGGCCTCCTTCCTCTCGCCCCTCAGGGCAAACTCCCGGTGTCGATACACACGGGGGTCCTGGTTCAGTCGTATCTTGGCCTCACCATACAGTCCACGCACCGGTGGGGGAAACACAGGTATTCCGCTGAAGAAGGTCTCAGCATACTTCTGCTTCAGCCTGGCCCTCAATGCCTGGTTCCTGGGGCAATCATTGGACTCCGCCTTGGCTTTTCCGGGCACCTGGACCACTGAGCTTACTTGAGGGGTAGCGACCCCACTCGGCTTCCGCTCAGGTGGTCTTTTCAGGTGGCCCAAAGGGCCATCTCTGGTCTTGCCTCGGAAAAAGTCGCCGTAGGTGGGTGGGCTACCCCCGATTGGCTCGTCCTGGCTGGACATGTGGTCCAGTACCCTCCTTACGAAGGTATCCGCATCATAGGAACCAGAGACGATCGAGTCCACTTCCCACCAGGCTTTGTCCTGGCCCTTGCCCTCACGCTGGCTTCCCCAGTTGTGAAAGGGCTGATCCATATACCCCTGAACCAGATCCAACTCCTCTTCAGTGAGGGGGTCCTCCGATTCTCTGATGTCAACAGGGGAAACCGCAAAGCATTGCCTCCATGGCTCCGCTATGATGCTGTTGACACACACGAAGTCCGTGGTGTCGGCCTGTTCAAGGCCCCCATCCACATTGTGGAATCCCGTTGGCCATCTCTGGGGTGGCATGGGCTGTCCCTTAGCGTCCTGATAGACACTCTCTCCGGCCGGTAGGACGACCTTGTTTAAGGTCATGTTGGTCAATGAGACCACCCAATTTCGGGTGCTTTCCTCCTCGGTGCATCCCATAGGAACAACCAGCACTGCCTTGGAGCGGTCCTTGCGAATCTTCGCTACCGCCCTTGGAATGTCCCATCGGGGGCAATGGATCCACATCAAACCCTGATGCGGACCCCAGTGCTTCTTCCACGCGGAGTCGTGGGGGCTCCAGTACTTCTCACAAGCCCGACAATGGGCGGAGGTTCCTGAAGAGAACGCATCCAGGGCCAGATCCGAAGCTCCCAGGTCCGCGACCACTGGGCTTGCCACTTCCGGCATTACGCGGTACTCCTGGTTTGCTGGCCCAGTTGGCTCAGTGCCCAGCGCGGCTACTTCGAGCTGATTGCGTTCCGGGTGGATCCATTGGCATTCCACATGGTGCTCAGGTGACGAAAGCCACGAGAGCTGGTCGTCCTCGTACAGGGTCATTGAGGCCTGGGCCGGGAGAACGCCGGAGTCCGTCTCCATCATGAAGTCGTACCCAACGATCATGTCCCAGTCCATCTCGGCCTTGTAGAAGCGACCTTGCAGGAGGATTTCCTTGCCGAGGTCCGGGCGGCTCAGCTCACGGTGGTTCACGAACTGCAGCCCAATGGCCGCTTCCTTCGTGCCTCCCACCATGTACTGGCCGTTCGCCACCTTCAGCCTGACAGGTTTCCGACTGTCGGTCAAACACTCTGGCGGAAGTAGGCCAGCCTTGACCAAGCTGACCTGAGCTCCCGTGTCGACCAACACGTCGAAGACCTTCTCCACTTCCCCGCATAAGGCACGGACCTTAAGGTGCAACTGCCGCTCACGCCCCACTCGGCGCACGGCGTGCAAGCTCAGGATCTCCGGCCGTTCCAGAAGCTCAACCAGCGACTGGTGCAGGTCGTGGACAATGGGCTCAGGCTGCCCATCTGCAGCATCCAGCTGCGGTCCGGGTGATCCTCCGATACTCTCGGATAGATCTTGAAGCACATCAAACACATTCTTCGTCGCGAAGGATGGAAGGGTGCAAGGGTTCGTGCCTTCACTTGCCCTCACCCCGCCAACGCGACTGTCCTTCGCTTTGGGTGCCGGACCGGGCCTTCCGCCCGCGGCAGTCCCTTTGTGCTTATCGTTTCCCGACTGGGATGGTGTGGCGCTTCCCACGACACCATCCTGCGACCGCCCTAGCTGGGGCCCTTGGCTGCAGGGGCTCCGCTTAGGGGCGTCGGTTGTGGTAGTAGGGGTACTCTCTTCCGCATCAACCTCGTTGACAGCCTTCTTCTTTCCCCTTTTCCTACCCTTCTTGTCCTTGTCCTTGTCGTTCTCCTTGTTCTTGTCGTCCGACCTGGGGACCCAGTTCCTCTTGATCTCCTGGATCTCCTTGGCCAACTCGGTCCCCACCGACATCAGCTTGGAGAGCTCATCCTTGTCCACCTCCACTTTGGCCTCCCGGATACCCGTGGGTGCACGCTTCTTCGACCCGTGCGCCTTCTTGTAGGCCTCTGTGTCGGCCTGGTGGATGGGGCATGTCCGGTGGTCATGGTTGAAGCCTTGCTTCCTCCCATAACACACGAAACAGCCCTGAGGGTGAGCTCGTATGAACTCCCCAAAAGACAGCGGAGGGTTGCCAATGCAGCGGGGGTCCTTCTTCTCCTTCTTCTTCCAACCCTGCTGCAGGGGCTTCCAGCTTCCCCGGTTGCTCCCCGCGTTCAGGTTATTGGCCACGAAGGCACAAACGGCCATCTCGGCGGGCTCATCGTCGTTGTCATCGTCATCGAGAGCAGCACCGCCATCGGCTCCCGCTGGGTCCATGGCAGGTTCCCCGCCAGGCCCCTCGCCAACGTAGTTGACGTCACGGTCGCCGGGCCTCAACCCGCGGGTGTGGTGGAGGTTCCCGTACTCCTTGAGTACCTCCTCTCCAACCCACTCCAGGATCTGGTTGCAGCTCATCCGCGCCGCGATGGCCTGCAGACGGATGGTCTGGCGGCTCACGTCACACTCATCAAGGCGCCACATCGCGGTCTTCTCGCGATCGCCCTGGACGGTGATGAGTAGGGCGTTCCGCAGGGAGTACCGTTTGACATCCCGGGCCACGTTCTTCCTTGTCCAAGCCACCACGTTCGTATGATACTCCTTGGGGGGCATCATCTTGACCGTGTGGTTGGACTTGGCCCTCTTGGCTTCCTCCTTGGTGACTCTCTTGATCCATGCTTCCGGCAGCATGGAGAGCAGGCGGGCCTGCTCGTCACCCTCGTTCCAATCCTCCACGTTGCGGCGGAAGAGGGTGTATTGCCCCCGGAAGTCCCGCCAATTCCGAAGGCGGATCTCCCGACCATCATGCTCAAGCTTGATGGCCTTCCACCGCTTGGCAGCCACCTGCGGAGCGTCCACCCGCTCCTGCTCGTTGAGCCACTTCTTGGCTTCCTTGAGGGTCTTGATTTTCCCCTCCTTGGTCGCCACGAAGTATAGCTCTTAGAGCACTTCCGGCGGGCGGCACCTGAACCGTTTGAAAACATATCTCTCCGCATCTGCGGGATCCATGTCTTCAGTGACGGTCACCCCCCAATCGTCCAGCTCATCCAAGAAGCCGTCGAGGTTGAGGGGGTTGCCATCGTACATGGGGGGCTTGATGTCCTTCAGGTCTTCCCACACGGCGGCATCCGCGGCCTTAGAGACCATGAACGCCGGCCGCGAGGTCGACCGAGGTTCCCATCGGCGTCCCCCGAGAACTCCCACGGACGCCACTTCCATCTCCTCCAAGGTATCCGTGTGGCTACGCCGTGGTTCCTCCATGTACGCTGAACCTAGATGTTCACGCCGTACTCCTTCCATGTATGCCTCCCCATCACGGCGCCGGCGGCTGCGTTCAGCGGCCTCCCGTCGTACACCACGCGGCGGGGTAATGCCGAACTCCTCCAGGTCTTCCTCACCTCCGCCGATATCCCACTCCACGTCTCCTCCGAAGACCTCATCCCTGAGTCCACCATAATGCCCGCCAGCCATTGGGATTGGCTCCGGGCTGGTGCGAGGCGTCGGGGGCGTACCGGTGTCCGCGGTGGGGCACGGCGGTTGTGTTACTCTGCCCTGAGCCACTCATCACGCCACTCCTCACTGCCACTGCCGGGCGGCACGCGCTCGTTGCGGCGGCCCGCGCTGTGGTGGGAGGGGGCGCTGAGAGAGGGGGCACTGGCGCTGGGGCGACTCCTGGGGGCTCCGCCGGGGGCGTGGGGTCTGCCTGGACCTGGTCCGGGTCCCCAGCCGTCGTCCGAGGAGCCAGAATCCAGGGGTGGGTGGTCGCTGCCGACGCTCCCACGGCCTTCCAGCTCGTCCAACCTCTGCTGCAGGCCGTTGATGACCTTGTTCAGCAGCCTGGTCTCGCCCCTGGCGATGTCCAGCTCCCTCTGGGCGGCGGTGGCGACCTTGGTGATCTTGACCACCTTTGTCTTGGCGATGTCCAGCTTCTTCTGTGCGCCCGCGGCGACCCTGGCGATGCGGATCATCTCGCCCTTGCCCGTGTCTACCTCGCGCTTGAGGGACTGGACCCTCCTGCGGAGGTGGACAATCCACCGCCAGGTGGCATCCTGGTCACCGTTCCCTGGTGGGTCGTCGGGGTCCCCAGGGGGTCCTCCAGGAGGACCTCCGCCGGGTCCGCTCGGTCCAGGGGGTCCTCCCCCTCCCGGAGGTCCGCCTCCGGGGGGTCCACCTGGTGGGCGTCCTTCAGGGGGTCCTGATGGTCCTCCGCCAGGGGGTCCCGCTGGGTCTCCGCCGGGTCGCCTCGGTGGGTCCGAGGATGGGGGCTTCTTCGTGTAGTCGAAGTCCATGTCATCATCCTCGTCCATGTCGCCCCACCTGGGCGTCTCGGTCCCGCACGCGGAAGACTCCGAGCTCCGGTAGGGAGGAGGGAGATCCTCACTCTCACCCTCCGGCTCCATGGGGACGTCTTCGCCTCCTCCGCCAGCCACTCCTCGGCGATGCCGGCGGCCTCGTTCATCCCCGTCGCTGGCGGTGAAGAAGGGGTCGGAGTCGTGGGGGTGTCCGCCCGCTGGCCTCCGTGATCTCTTGGGGGTCTTCCCCTTACCCCTCCTCCGTCGGTAGGCGGTGGGGCCACTGCTCCCACTGCTTCCCGTGTCGACCTCCTCCGGATCCAGCGTCATCTTGGAGGAGGCGTCCCCTTCGAAAAGGTTTCGAAGGCTCTCCGCTCGGGATCCTCCCGGGGGAGTCTCGCGCTGGAGTTTGGCCTCCGCCTCCTCCATTGCGGCGGCCGCGGCGGCGGCAGCTCGCCTTTCGGCCTCCTCCCGGGCATGGGCAGCCTCGGCTTCCCGAGCCCGCTGCAGCCGAGCCTTCTCCGCCTCCAAGGCTGCCAGCTCCGCCTCCGTCTTGGCCCTCTCCTCAGCGACCTTCCGTCGCGCGGTCTCGATGGCGTCCTTCCTGGAGGTGTCTGCCTGGGCCTTGGCCGTCGCCTCGGCGTGGGCCCTTTGCTCCGCCTCCTTCTTTGCCCTCTCTTGGGCAAGCGCCTCTTCCAGCGCCTTCACCTCGGCCTCCTTGCAGGCAATGGCCTCCTGGGCCAGGCGGGTTTCCTGGGCGGCTGCCGCCACCTCACCCCTGACCCGGGCAGTTGCTGCCTCATGGGCGGCCGCAGCCGTGAGACCGGCCGCGATGGCCGCGACGGTCGAGGCGTGCAAGGCCATGCCTCTGCCCCAATCTGTGGCCTCCTCCTGGGCGATGCCGACGGCGCCCTCCACGGCAGCATTCTGCTGCGTGGCCCGTTGCCGGGCAACCCGAAGGTTGCAGGGCACCCCACAGGCGCGCTCGCAGGCGCGCGCCACGTCCCTTTGGTTGGGAGCGACGCTGCTGCTGGAGCTGGCCTAGTCGGCCGGCATCCTGCTGCGGTGGACCGACTCCACGTCGCTGCTGGGGCCTGACTTCCTCAGGTGCTGACGGGGCTTGGCCTTGGCCTGCTTGGCGACTTCGAGGAAGTCGCCAAGGGTAGTGTGGCCGGGGTGATGACCACCACTGGCCCGTTGGGGGCTGCGGGCTGGGGTTCCGCCCTTGGCGCCTTGGGCGGCTTCGGCGGCAAGGGATTCCTGGTACTCCCGCCACTTCTTGTCCCGCTTCCTGTCCCCGGCGGAACGCTTCTCCTTCCCAGGAGACGCGCTGCTGCTACTGCCCTGCAGCGTGCGCTCGTTCCCCGCCTCCGGGAACTTCTTCTTGGTCATGTCCCACATGGAGACGTTGATCGTGGCGCCTGACGGGTACTCGTTGGGCTTCTCGTCCTCCTCAATCCCGTCGGGGCGCAGCCCTTCGCCGGGCCTGTCTGGGCGGGTCCAGACCCTCCAGCGCTTCTGGCGGAAGCGGAAGGCGTATCCTTCCACTCGCAGCCAGTCTTCCACTGCCTGCAGGCGGTCGGGGCCCATATCCTCGCGGAGGTCGAAGCTCCCGGGCATGCCGCCTTCGCACTGGGGATGGCTGTGGCGGTAGTGCTGGTCCCACACCAACGCACGCAGCAGGTGCACTGCATGGGGGTGGGGCTGCGGCCACGTCTTGCCCGCTTCTTGCCAGTTTACCATGGCAGCGGGGGGCATACTTGGTCTTGAGGTCCTAGGTGGTGGTTGTTGAAGCGGTTGCTCCGGTGTGGCTGTGGAGGTGGGTGACGCGGTTGGGACTGCGGCTGGTACTGGTCGGCCGATGGGACTCGCTGATGTGGGAGTCCTGGTCTGTCCACCTCCTTTACGGTCGCGGCACTTCCGTGGTCGCTCAGGGCGATGCTCTGGGCGGCGCTGCGGGCTCCGTAATGGTCTTGGAGTCCTCGGGGTTGGGGTGCTGCTCGTACCCCTCGAAGGCCCCGAGTGGCACGCGGGGGCTGGGTAACCCCGCGGCGGTGAAACGCTTTTGACGCGTTCCCGTGGGGGGCCTGGCCACGGGACGCTGCGGTAGACACGCACAAGCAAGCAGGCAGGCAAAGCACTGCGCTCACAGGGGCATCATTACGCTCGTGTCATGTGACAAAGCGTTTCAGGATCCTTGCCACTCTGAAACAAGGGAACGAAAGTATGTACAGCAACACATCAGGATATGTACACATGGGGTGGAGAATGGACTGGGATAAGGGCATCACAGGACAATAGACACTCAGTCCCAACTCATGTCCCAATCCCAGGTCCGACCCTCTCAGTGGCTGGCAGGGGCGGGGGCTCAAACACAACCCATGCCCTGCTCAGTCCGGACCCTGAAACCCTGCCAATTGGGGAGGGTGTCCCGGCCAGCCACAGACGAGTTCCTTAAAACCAGGAGCTCCAAGGCCAACCGACAGAAGCTCCCTATGCTCCCTTAACGGCAGGTCCCAACTCCTCTCTGAGCCAGAGATATGGCCCCGCCATTATCCCCTAGGAGTTGGTAGCTGAAAATGGGCTGTTTCAACCCAAACTGATATTAGCTCAAAAATCCCCGAAAGTGACCCCTCGTCCGGACCCGCCAGAGGTAGGGACGAGGCAACTGACCCTATGCCCTTCGAGTACAAACTCCCTGGAGCCCTCACCCAACCTGGTTCCCTCTGAGGTCCCGGCATCAGGGCACCACGGGTTCATCGAGTGGGGTCATGATGCCAAAATTACCAAAATTGGCGTCATTCCCACGCGTGGCTCGCCCGGCCAGGGCAAGGCCAATGGTTCACAGGATAGGAGGCAGGACCTAGGACCCATATCTGAGTGCACAACTTGAAATTAGGTCCGGGCTCCTTGTGGGCATAGAGATATGGGGCCGCCAATTGACCACTTTGGGGGGGTGAAATTGGGGTCCCAAAAGGGGGTCATTTTGGCTGCTCAAAATGAGCCAAAATCTGGGGTATTCCCAATCGTTAATCTCCACACCGGCTTGGAGATTGCATCCGCCATTCCATATGACATCCACCGGGAGTCCAACGAAGACTCCCATGCCCTTGGCTCTCAAAGATCTCCATGCCACTCGGCGTGGTGACAATCCAAATTGGGTCCACAATTGCCAAAATGGCAAAATTGTCCACACTCACTTTGGGCTAGCACCTTGACGAAGGTTGCTCCGCTTCGCCCACGTGGTGTGCCAACCATGGTGACCAATGTCCATAACACCCATGTCATATATGGTCCATTGGTCCATGCGTCCCGC
This sequence comes from Eutreptiella sp. 'Long Island Sound 2002', assembly GCA_964036045.1. Classification (NCBI taxonomy): domain Eukaryota; phylum Euglenozoa; class Euglenophyceae; order Eutreptiales; family Eutreptiaceae; genus Eutreptiella; species Eutreptiella sp. 'Long Island Sound 2002'. The sequence goes on from OZ038385.1 coordinate 4,859,277, forward strand.
GTGCACGAGGGGGCTGAACATGGTGCACGGCGGGCAGAAAATGTGGAAAATTGCTCAAAATAGCCGAAAATGCGCACACTCATGGTTGGGGCAAATGAGGCACATGCCCGACTTGGACCGGAGTGTGCCATAGGATTGGTATCAAGTCACATGCGTCCAACATATCTTTTGGGCGTCGCCCAAACCCCTCCGGTTTTGGGAATGGCAGGGTCGCCAAGTGATCCCATGATTTGGGATCGTCCCAAATCGCCAACATGGTGGTCACGGTATGCCAAGCCCAAGGGGAGTTATTCGCCGGGTCCAAGATATGTTGGGCACCGAAGTATGTACCCTCATAACATACTTGAGTCATGATGTCAATTGGGCGCAACGTTGAGATACACGGTCGCCACTTGACATCATGACGGGCAAAAAACAGCAAAATTGGTGAAAATACACGCAAACGTGCTTTGAAAAGTGCACAAATATGTTATAATATCTTTGGCTTGGAGTGAGTAATCGACCAATCCTTCTAAACACAATGACTCGACACCAATGACCTTCGATTCCACATATGTGCTCCACTTGGGGCGCTTTGGAAGGCCGTGCGCGCTGCCTCCCAAGTGGGCACATGCAAAAATGGAATATTGCAAAAAACACACCTTGCTCGCAACGCATCGCTTCAGGAGCGCTCCACAAGCGTCCCTTCACGAAGGTTAGGCTTGCGAGTGTTGGTTGGGAGTACAATGAAGGGCCTCGTGCGATATGGGGTCCAGTGGCGGGCTACTCTTGGAATGGTGCACCCGCCAAATGGGCACGTGATATGATACCAAATATGGCATACAACCCTACCCTCGCCTTCTACACCCAACCTAGTGGCCTAGAATCAAAGTATGCCTATATTCTAGAGTAACTTTGGTCCCTTAACACGCATGCAAGTGCTTTGGTCGAAAATCGACCTCCTTTCGGAAAGCCGAATTTTAGCATGCACGCAAAATATATTGCCAATATATGTATGGAGATCATATATGTACTATCCGGGGAAGACAAGTGATATGCCCCTGATGTAGAGGCAAGCAAAGAGGGAGAAAACGCCAACTCAACATACTTCTACACGTACTTGGACGCCAAGTACGTGAAAAAGCGCACTTCTTGGAGAACACTCAAAAATAATAACCCTTTGGGCCTATGGAGTTGGGATCCTTTGGCCTCATCCTATGACTATGGGGGGCAAAACCTCATACACAGTGCCTATGAGGCACGTTAGTTCGTCCTTGGGCGCTTGAACGCTCGTAACCCTTGTTATTTCACTTGGGGGTTCAAAGCGCCTTCGGCCGCCCAGATTTTCTGGGGAAAATCTGGGACGCGATGCGTTCTATCAAGGAAAAAATTGCGGATCACTCGAAGACTGTTTCAGTCTTAACTTCAAGAAAGATCGTATTACAGAATTATCTAATGCAGTGCACGGAACGGGCGACGTCTGGCGGCGATTTCACGACAATTAGAAATCGCGGTAGAAATCGGGTGTTTCACCGATTTCTAGCCACAAATCGACCAAGACAGTGAAATTATGGTAATTCCACATTGATTTAATGGTTAAGGATCGGATTCCGGATCCCGCGGATTAGAGAACAGGGATATCCCGCTGACAGCCGGTGTCAACGGCTTCCGCACGGGTGTGACGGCTCACAGGCCTCCGGGCCATGGGCCATAGGTTCTGGGTACCGCTTCAATATGTGGAGTCATACGAGGCAAGGGCTTCGCCCATGTCCCAATGGTGATCTCCATAGCGCTAGACTAAGTCTACCGCACATATAGTGCATGTGGGAGGGCTTACGGAGCGACCCACAAGCGCCACTATCAATTTTCTCATTTTCATGGTGCGTGTCAGAAGGAGGTTCGAAGGTGTCCCTATGCGTCCATGTGGGGATCCAAGTGGGGGGATTGTTTGCAAATGGTCCCAAGCGATTGTGTTTTGAACCATATGTTGATACCATGGGTGAGCGAAGTTATATACTATTGTGATTACTTTGAATTTGGCAATATTTGCATGTTTTTGACCTCATTTTATGCTCATTTTTGTATTTTATGGGCTCAACTGGTCGGCTAACAGTAAGGTGCCTAGAGATCCGTGAACTATGGTATGTTGCTGATATGTTGGCATATGCTTCGGTGTTGTACCTCACAATATGCCGGATCACGTGGTCACTTTGGCGTGGCACACGAGGCCTCACAAAATTAGGTCTCCAATTCGTGAGTTGACTTGTGAAGCATGGCATGTATATATCCGGAGGGGTTTGGGAGCCAATGTTGGGATATTCTTGGGCATGGACGTTTGGTCTATATCACCCTTGTATTTTACATTCCGGTTTGACACATGCATGGAGCATTTGGACATTTGCCGTATGCATTTTTGAGTATATAATTGAATTTTGGGCACTATGTTGTGATTTGCCTAATTTTGCTATGTTGTGAGGTCATCTTCATGGGCACATGGGCATTGGCCTTTGGTCTCTATCCTCCATTAATATTAGACTTCGATTCCACGCATTCTTTGAGCCTTCGGATAAGTGGTAACTTCAATTTTGAGCATATATTTGATATATGGCCAATATGGTGTTAATTGGTAGTTTTTTGGCATGTTATGAGGTCATCTTCATGGGGCAATTCTCCAAGCTCAATCGACTCCAAGTCCAACCAAAGTTATGTCAGGGTAGGGCATGGTCCTGAGTGCCACTCTAGGCCATGACACGCCACCTCCCTTATTGGGCTAGGATTTAGAGGCTTGGGAGTGAACACATTTCTGGGGTTTGTGTAGTGACTTTTGGCACATGGCATTCAGCCATTCTATTCCACTTGGTTCAGGGCATCATGTTGGTGAGTCAAGGGAAGGTCCTGAGTCCAGGGAATGAGGGGTCTATGGCTGTGATTGTGTATGTTTACCTCTTTCCCCACTTTTGCTTCATTTGTGTTCATATGCCAATTTCAGGGCTTTTTTTCCATTATTCTATTGGTGCAATTCTATGTACATGCTCAACGCCCGCGTCTCCGTGTGCACCGTGAGACGACCGGCGTGTTGAAAGGAGTTGTTGAGTGTCAACGTGGGACCTCAAACACCCTTGGAAGCCGTCAGTGTGGATTATTTCGATTGGAGCTATTGTACTTGGGAGTTGGTTATTGCAAGGGATCAGGATTTGTGTGAAGGAGCCATATTTTACTATTTTTTGTGGGAAATTGTGCAGGATGGGGCAAGATCATGCAGAACCTGGTGAGAAGCAAGACCATAGGAGTGACAGGAAATGGTGGAAGGGGTACAGCAGGGGCCGGTCCTGGTAGAGACCTTCTTTATGGTAGCAGAGGATTACCTGCCCCCTACTCGGGCCCTAGTCATGGAATCAATCCAAAAAAAATTTCACAGGTGGGTGGCCCTCAACCAAAACCGGGCTAACGCCCTAGTCCAAGGGGAGTGCGGGGATGCCGAAGGAGAAAATTTTGCATTAGGCGTTTGAGGTAGGTAGGTAGGTATCTTCGGGAGCTCGGGATGCCTCCTTTGACTTTGCAGGAAGAAGGTCTTACCAAGGGGACGTCCTGTCTCTCCCACTGCCCTATGTCAGGTGCCTCTTGAGCCGCTCCCGCATGTGCTTGGGAAGGCATTGTTGCGGCCACCCGGTCCATGTGTCCCAGGTGGGAGGGTGTCCCCACATGTGTCCATGGGTAGGGCCACATGCCCCCTCCTTTGGGCGGCAGCTCTGGGGGGCTGCCCAGCCGTGTGGAGTATCTCTCACCACAAGGGGTATTGCTCCCGCTTGTCTACGGTACGACCGCCTCACCCTTGTGGCTTGAGTTGCGGGGCCACTCTGCTTGGCAGGTGACCCCCTCCTGGACTGTGTACCAGCTCGGCTGTCACCGATTGCTTTCATGGCTCCGGATGACGTTTGCCATGGTCCCCGATGCAGCCTGGCCGGGCTCGGACCAGTGGCCTTGGAGTACCGCTCCTGCCACTGGCCCGGTGGGTCGGCTGGGTCGCCCCAGTGCGTCCGACCCATGGGGTATTGGTTCTTTCCTGTCCCTCGGCCGCCCTACGTGTGTGCAGTGTCCTGGGCCGCTGGGCTCCTGTTCACCGGTGTGCCCGCGCGGTTTGCTGTGTTGCGTCTGCGGTGTCCTGGGCCAGCTGGCTCCTGTTCACCGGTGTGCTCGCTCGGTGTGTTGTGTTGCATGTGCGGTGTCCTGGGCCACAGGGCTCCTGTTCACCGGTCTGCGTGCTGTGTGCGGTGCGCGTGTGCCATGGGTGGTTGTGTCCCTCTTCCTCCCCCCCCTTTTTTTTTTTTAGGGGAAAAAAAACAAACAAAAAAGAGAAAAACAGGGGCGCGCGTACACTGCAGGCACAGGCATGGGCAGCTGGTGCGGCGGTGCAATAGCGTTGTGTCCTCTGGCGTGTGTCGTCGGTGCTGTGACGGCGGTCGCGCCCCAGGGGTGCGGCTCGCGCGTCCTGATGTACACGGGCTTGGGTCAGGGTGGGTTTGGTGAGGTGTCTCTTTGCTTCGGGAGCTGGCTGGTTAGGCGGCTGTGTGGGCTGTGGTTGTGGGCTGTGGTTACCTTGTTCCCTCGGCGGGCTTGGTTAGGAGTCAAGGGTTAGCGGTTTCGGGGTGTGGCTCGGGTTTGATTTGTGCTTGGGTTCTGGCTCGGTTAGGCGGTTGCGACGGTAGCGGGCCTGGGTTCGGTGCCTTTGGGCGTAGTGGTGCTCGTTGTCGTGTGCGTTGGCTTCCTTCGGCGTCCGGTTTGTTTGGTGACTTCTGGGCGGGGCCTGGCGTGGCGCCCCGTGGTGGTGGTTTGCTGGGTAACGGGGTTAGGTGGCGGCGCCGCTGGCCGGGGGGTCAGGCGCGTCGTGTTGTGTGGCGCGCAGGGCTCCTGGGGTGCTGTGGGTGTCGCCGGTGTCGGTGCCCCGACGCTTGTGGGGTGGTGAGGGGGTGTTTTTGTGCGGGGCTGGGCTTTGGGTGATGTCCCAGAGGCGGATGCCGTCTCGCTGCGTCTCCTGGAGGGTCTTCCGCAGGCGCCTGAGGACATACGGGTGGTCCTGGGGCGCGGGGAGGTTGCGGGGTTGGACTCCCAGGGGGTGGAGCGCATCGGCCAGCATGGCTTCCCATGCGGCCTGCGGCATCCACCCCCCCGCCGGCCGGAGGCGGCAGTTCTGCACCGACCCCTTGCGGGGCCGATGGACCAGGCCCTCGAGGAAGGGCTCTCCCGGGGCCGACTTTCGAAGCCCCCAGAGCTGCGTGTGGGTCCAGCGCTGCCACCACTGTTCCTGGGCGGGCCTGCGGTCTTGGGCGGAGGAGTGGGCGTGGGTGGGTGTGACGGGGTTGTGGGGACCTGTGGCGGTGGCGGGCCCCGGGGATTCTTCGTAGTCCTGTTCCCTGGGGGTGCGTGGGGAGTGGGGGCGCGCGCGGATGTGGACCCGCGGGTGTGCGCGTACGGTCTCCGCCTCGGGGTTGGGCGGGGACTCGCGGCGGCGGCGGTAGTGGGGCATGCGCTGTATGTGGGCTGTCATCGAGGGTTGGTAGGGGGGCGGGGACGCTGCTGGCGGACCCTGGCGTCGTTCTGGCCTGGTCGGGGGCGGTCCGTGGGCCTGGGGTGCGGGCTTTGAGAGGTGGCGGGACGAGGTGCGTCGTGCTTCGGCCGCGGCGCGCTCCGCCATGAAGGTGGTGGCGGTGGCGTCGGTGACGGTGGGGGGGCGCCGCGCTGGGCGCTGCTGCCTTCGGGCCTGGGACGGCTGGGGCCGAATGTCATAGAGGACGTCCTCAGGGGGGCTGGGCCCAAACCGGGCTAACGCCCTAGTCCAAGGGGAGTGCGGGGATGCCGAACGAGAAAATTTTGCATTAGGCGTTTGACTTAACATACCAACTGCTACTGGTGGTTCTCAAAACCGTCGGGCCAACCGACTCAGCGTTACAGGACGACCGTGAGCCTGACCGAGACTGCACCTTAGTCTCTTTTTTCATGGAAAAACCTTATCTTATAGCATTAAAAAACACTATCAAATTTACTTTACAATATGCAGAGGTTCGTGAAAGAAAAGTGCAAAACAGATACTGTAATTCTTAATGTACCAATTGGGAGAAATGTGTAGATTAAAGCTTTCATAAAATTCTAAAATAAAAATAATTATTTTACACCTCTTTTGAAAAAGATCAAAATCCAACTGCCTGCTTTCTAGTAGAAACATAACCCTTTTTTTTGGAAAGCTCCAAACTCAATTTGATCTTCAAGATCAGGATCAATTCCCGCAAAAGATTTTCTGCAAGTCCCTGTGGTGCGCGTGATCCAGCAGTGAAGTCCTGCTGAACCTGCGTTCCCTAGTGTGGGGTTTAATGGCTAGGAATTATCCTTTTGCTTCGTCGGGACCAGCTATTCGCCGGTGTTGGGAAAAATTCAGGCTGTGCACGACTTTTCCACTTTCACAGTTGCATGTCTGGATCAAACAAGGCAGAACTAGGGCTGTTGGCTCTCCTGTGTGATATGGTTGCCTCTGCAGGTATGTTTCATTTCGGAGGCGCCATCCAACAAGCGTGTGGGGGTGGGCATTGTTTTTGCCTTGTCTCTGCATGAACATCCTGAGCTGTAGTGTAAGAGACACGTGCTTGTGACGATCATGAGTAGCTCATTTGTTTCAACCTGGTTTGACTCGGGCGCAGCTAGCGTGTGGCCACCCACGGGGTCGTGGAGCGACTACACATGGTGGCTGTACGCCCCTAGTCTTATGAATATTTGTCGTTAGTGTGCATGGGCGTGCCGGAGATGCATGTAGAGACAGGGCAGTGGCCACTCCTTGCCAGCTCTGGCAGGCTTCACACTGAGTCATTACCAGACCGTGACCTGTCTCGCAGAACCCCCCCCCCAACAACAAACACACAATCGCCCTTCGTGAAAGACAGCGACCAGTACTGAAGGCACCGGAACTGAATTTTTCGGGCTTGACATCCACAGCACGACGAGACCCGCCGACCCGACCACAGAATCCAGCGGAAGTAATAATCTTCGCACCCTCCGCTACCCCTGTGGACTCCATCAGAATGTGTGTGGCCCACTTTGGCCGCTTCACCTCAATCATAGCAGGTCGACCACGGATAGTGGCATTCAGGACAACATACAGATTCCGTGAAAGTGCAGTCCTCGCTCACGAGATTGTTTTCGAAATTGCCACACGAGAAGTATGGATACGTGGACAAAAAGACACAACACTGCTACAAAGAATCTCAGCGCACCATTCAGCAGTGGAGGAAGAACCAAAAGAAAGTGATTTGTGGCGTTTCAGACTGGGCAAGCTCTACGGGAGCCAAGAAGCTATAGAGTCAGAGCAAAGCCGACTGACCTTGGGAAACATGGCAAAACTGACAGAAACAGGCACATCACACTCAACCTCACAAGAAATGCAGCAATGTCGACCGCAGCCCCATGCAGGGGCGATATCGGAATGGGATGTGCACGCACGCCTCTTACTCCTCGCACACGACATACACCCCAACCCAGGGCCGCGCACGCACACACCAACATACATATACTTGTTACCGTACTTTGTAATCCTGACAGCAGATGTATCTAACGTAATAAAAGAGCCCCACAGTGCCACGTACACTAGGAGCACCGAACACACGGAAGGAGCGCAGGGAAATGAAAAGCCGATACGTGCGAGTACACAAATGGCACATCAGCCAGGCCTCAAAACCATACCTCTTACTGTTCTTAATGTGCCACCTGTGCTTACACACACACCCACAAGACGTCCCGCCTGCACCAGCCAGAACACACCATACTTACTTACCAACAAGAGACAGACACATCCACACAACACTACTACTCTGGGATTACCAGGCACGATTGATACAATTAAGCAACGACATACACACCAACCCGGGCCCAGCAGCACGACAAACTGACACATGGTGTATCATGTCTCCAAATGTCGGTGGACCACATCTCTCAATAAAAAGGTGGCACTCCCTCCTCATGGAAATATTTCGCCACCGCGCGCACATAGTAGCTTTGAAGGAGGTTAGCTTCAAGTCAGGACAACATCACATAAGCTGGGCTGCAAAAATCTTCTCAGAGTATATACCGATCACACACACACACCGGAACCCTGACAGCATGTTTTTAGTCCACAACACATACGCAAAGTATGTCACACTATACCGGGCAGCGCACAGATATGCCACATGTGTGAAGGTGGCATTGCCAGAGAAACCGGCATTCCATTGTGTCAATGTGCATGGCCGTTTCACGATAACCACCAGGGAAGACCTAGACGGATGGATCTCCCGTATTCCATCGGTAGGAATACTTCTGGGGGATTTCAATGGACAGCATCTGAGCTACGGACAAGGGGAGGAAGAGATGGTTGCATGACAGGCTGACCAACGGCACCATGCATGACCCAGCCACGGCCTACCATCCCAACTCCCAGGCAGACACGCTGCACACCAGGAAAACAGACTCCACGCAATTCTGGTCTCCTCGGACACATGGGACGCTTTGGGAGTATCAGGGTACAAACACACAGTACTATCTCATGCAGGGGACCACAAGGCAGTACTAATGCAAATACCAACCTGCATGCACACAACCACTACACCCGAACAAACGAAGAAAGATGTCCTTGATTATTGCCCTAATAGTTTTGATGAAATCCTGCAGGTTTTGGTGTTGGAAAACAGAACCAAAGCAGCAAGTAGAGCAAGAACAGGATGTGGATCGAATCAATGAATAGTTTTTGAAATCCAGTGTATCACAGAAGGGCTGCAAATAGACAAAGCAGGCATAAGTACAAAGATTCAATCACAAATGGTTAAAACAAATGATTTTTAAGTAAAACTGAGTAAGAAAAAGTCACTGCCATGTCTTTCTTGGAGGCTTGATCCAGGCCAAGCCCCCCTTAAAACCCTTTTGTTGATGCTAAGACTAACTTAAGTATTTTTATCACTCTTTTGAAGCTTTAAGTACATTTTCTCAAAGTAACTAGGGTTATAACCCTAGCCCCCCATGAAGCTCACTCCTACCACTCAACTGAGCGGAGGTATCTTCCTTCATGGAGGATATACCGAAATAAAATAAGCATTTCTTGCTTTAGGCCTTGGAGGTTAAGCCTAGTGGTCTCCCACCCGAAGACCCCTATACTCAATTGTTTCTACCTCTTATTGTGGTTCTAATTTTTAACTGTTTCTGAATTCAGTTGCTTGGCCAAGTCATAATCTGTGTCTGGCCTAACTCCTTTGCCCCATATTCCTAACAAACTCCATTTCATCCAAACGAGTGCACATGAAGTGCTTGATGCTAACTTGGAGGCCAGAGTCAGGCCAGTTTTCACATCAAATCTTTTGTTTTATCCATTTGTGATTGAGTCTTTGTATTTATACCTGCTTTGTCTATCTGCAGCCGTTCTGTGTTACACTGGATTTCAAACTATTCATTGATTCGATCCACATCCTGCTCTTGCTCTACTTGCTCCTTTGGTTTTGGGATTTCAACATCAAAAACGTGCAGGATTTCATCAAAAACTATAGGGCACTAATCAAGGCCATCTTTTCGGTAGCAGAGGCAAACCCTGAGTACCTTTCGAACCGACTCTGAGCAGAAGCACAAGAAAAGCACACTGAGAAGGAGCACATTGAACATGTCCACTCAACTGTCCTCCCGAACCTGGTCGATCAGAAGTGTACAAGTACAACTTGGCAGTGTAGCCCACCCAAAGAGTAAACCGCCACTCAGAGCTGCTTGGGCCCTCATGAGCCCTGCCCAAGGACGCCCCGGGTGCAGATCGTGGAGTCCGTGGAGTCGACGCCGGACTTAGAAGCCCGAGAAGAGCGAAGATGCTCAGGACGGAGGGCCCTTGTAGGACCTGAGCTAGACATGGGGGACCTGGCCTCCATGTGTGAAAGGCGATGCCGCAAGGCTTGCAATCTCCGGTCCGCTGCGGAGGAGTTGGAGGAGACTGGCAGCAACGGCAGGGCCCGGCATTACCGGAAGCGCGGGTCCCCAAAACCCGCGGCGGAAGCCAGGGCGATGGAGACCGATCCCAGCCCGGTCAGGCTGTGGTCAGCTGCAGATTCCGAGGGGCACTCCGAGGGCTATCGGACCGCTTACCCTTCAGAGTCGGAGGAGATGGCCAGACCGACCACAGGGGCGCACACGGCCCCCAAACCCAGCCTGGAGCATGACAACGAGGCGTTGGAGAGGCCTACCAGAGCCAGAACGGCGCCTGTGGCCCGGCACACGGAGCCAACGCCGGATAACATGGGCGACACACCCATGGCGGAGGAGTCCGAGGCGCCGGGAACCGTGGGATGCGCCGGATCAGGTGGAAAGCACGTTGAGTGCCACTGCGAGCACGTATCCTTCCTCATCGGCAAGTACCCAAAGATGGGGATGGACGCCATCGTTCAGCACCTCGACCGCCTGGACAACCAGAGGGACGGCCTAGAGGAGGACATCGCGGCAATCCTGGATGACCGGTCGGAAGCGGAGAGAGACATGGAGGAGCTGCGAGCGGAACGGGACCGGTACCGGGAGAAGCTGGAGATGGCCCTGCAGAAACAGCAGCGAGTGGTGGACAGCCTCCTCCACCTGGTGGAGGACATGTCGGGACGCCTGAAAAGGCTAGAGGAGTTACAACCCCTCGCCTCGGGTCCGGAGCTCCCGGCAACGCCGGCAACGGCAGAGCTGGTGGAGCAGGTTAAGACCCTCAGGAGCGCCATGGAGAAACCCATGGGCGGCCCTGCAGAGGTACCTTACGTGCCTCCGCGTGTGGACCCGGGTGCGCTGCCGTTTGTTCCCATGTTCAGCGAATCCATAATGCTCGGGGAGCATACGGCACCGGCTGGGTCCATGCGAGAAGAGCACGCCACCACGGACCTGAGGAGCCTGACGGTACAGATGTCCCATGCCGCCCAGGATCCACTGACCACTACGACTGCCCATGCAGTTTATGCGGAAGAGGAGATCCATACCATGCAGGGGCGAACCATGGGACGGGCCGACGGACATGGTCGAGGCCATCCAGGCGGAAACCTGTGGGTGAAGGACCCCACTACGGGGATATGGACAGCCCGTGGAGCAAGTCCTTCCCGCATCCCTAACCCCATGGGTTCAGGCCCAACTGGACCGCACTCCATGGAGGAGAGGGATGTACGGGGAGTGTACTCAGACCCCAAGGCCACAGGTGGTATCCGTCTCGGTGGAGTGGTGGCGGCGGACGTCGGAGACGCCATCAGGATTGACGACCTCAGGGGAATCAAAATCCCCTACTACAATGGCAACCCCTCCAACCTGGATGACTTCATCCTGGATTGGGAGGACTTCGCCGAGGCGGTCGTCGGCGAGATGAAGGGAGCGCGAAGGGACAAGTGGGTATGTCGGACATTCCCACACAGGCTGGCGCAGGACCTGAAGGAGGAGCTCAGGGATCAGATCCGCGAGGGATTGATCCAGACGGAGCAGGCCTGCCTCCAGTGGCTGGAGGATGAGGAGCGAGTGGACGCCCCCAACCAGAAGTTGGAAGATTTGTGGTCCATTCCGCTGCCGCTGGAGCGCGGAGAGCTGCGGGTCCGAGAAAGGAGTCGGTACATCCGCAAGTACCGAAGAAGCCTCAAGCTGGTGGAGGACTGGAATGAGTCCAGCGAGATCCGACACCTGCTGAAGGAGGTCCTCCCCGGCCACTGGAAGAGAAGGGTGGAGGACCAGGAGAAGAAGAGAGCAAAGAAGCGCATGGCCGTACGGATCATGGCATCGGAGGACACCCACGCCGGAATAATGGAGTTTTTCCAGCGAAACCTCGGCGAGCCCAGCCGAATGTTGGGGTTGAAGAACGCCGTGTACGTGGAGGTATTCGGCGACACCATGGAGCAAAGGCTAATGCGCCTCAACAACGCGGAGTGGAGGCACGGAGAGCCGCTGAGGATGCAGGTCATCTCTGCCCGCATGAGCCTGGAAGAGATCGTGAAGTACATCACGGTGGAGCTGAAGGTCAACGCCAAGAACGAGGCCCACGTGCAGGATCGACAGGGACATGGACATCGAGGTCATCGGGAAGAACGCCAACACCGAGAGGTCAAGGGTGACACGGTCGGCACCGCGGAGGAAGGGAGTGGAAGCGGCCAAGATCTCTGGACCGCGACCACCCGAGAGGATCATGAAAAAGCCCACTTCTTCGCGTTCGTAGCGCACAATATGAAGGAGCATGGGCAGGACAGGTCCAGGTGGAACCGCCTGGGCCCAAGGGTCAACCAGAAACGCAAGGAACCGCGGAGGATCGGGAACCCGCCGCTCTCGTTCCGCGAGTACAGATCACAGCACGACGGTTGCTGGGTCTGCTACGGCAAGGAGAACAACCATGCACATGACCACCGGCAGTGCAAGGTATATGAGGAGGACAAGAAGACCTACTTCGCCGCCCATCCGGACAAGGAGCCCAAGGAGCAACGAATTGCCGATTGGAAGGCAAAGGGCGGAGACGGTGGAAAAGGCCAAGGAAAGGGCAAAGGGAAAGGCGGAGCAAAAGGCTATGGTGGAGGACCCGGCCCAGACCGACGCGTGAGGTAGATCGAGGAGGTTGCTGAGGACATGTTGAGGACGTTGGAGGAACTCAAAGCCCAGCAACGTGGTGGACAAAGTCTGAGCCGATCGCAGCAGGAGGGAGCTGCGGCAGGCCACGTCTAGAGGAGCCCCCACGGGACTGGGACCTCGGAGGTCTCTCCTCCGAAAATCAGTGGAATCCTAGAGAAAGCGAAGGCACATCGGGTGCGGAAGAAGGCTCCAGAACAGCCAAAACCACTGAGTTTCGCCACTCCCAACCCCTGGAGCGCCCTGCTAAGGGAAGTGTATGTGGGCAAGGGACGTGGCAAGAAAGAAGGAGCGACCACGGAGAGCACCGTGGACGGGCAGCACCAGCCCAAGATCTACACCATCCGTGACCACACCCTCGAAGTCCTGATGCACCCGGATGTGCTAGAGTTGCATGCCGTGAGAGTCGTCCATACACCGCAGGGTGACGAGCGGCAGTTGCACTTGAAGGTGCGTGTACGGTGCGGACAAGAGGAGTTGGTGGTGGATGTGTTGGTGGATACAGGTGCCCAGGTATGCCAGGTCCGGAGAGGGTTGTTCTAGGAGGAATCCCTGCAGCCCAGCCGTAGACCGGTACGCCTGAAGGTGGCCAATGGAGAGATTATGGGTGGTGGCACCCATGAGGCCACTATCAGTATGGAATTCTGGGAGCATGAGCGCTTGAACCGCCCGGATTTGGCGAAGAGAAGCACTCTATCCGGGAACTTCTATGTGGGCGACATTACAGATTGGGATATGATCATGGGGTATGACTTCATGGTGGGAAACGCCATTGGAGCCCTTCCCCATCATGCAACGCTTGTCCGGGAGGATAATGAATGTCTAACATGGCTGTCCACGGACTATGCATGCGGATCATCTCAATGGAATGCTGAGGAAGAGGATCGGATCGTCCAAGCGGTGCAAGCTGTGGGTGCCAAGTCCAGAGGACACCGCGGAGTTCAGCTCACGGAGTATGGAATGGCGCCGCAGGTGTATGCCAGGATGATTCAGACGCTGGGAGCCGAAGCGCCCAAGACGGACGTCTTCGCTTCCCGGGATGCCCCACTTTTGAGGAGGTGTAGGAGGCATTGGCATCGAGGAGACTCAGCCTGGCACAGGCATTGGGGCTTGAAGGAGTGGGGGCCCATGTATTGGCATGGCTCCCGGGAAAATACCAGACGTACGGTGGAGAAGATCGTCGCGGATAGGGCGAAGGGGATCCTGGTCATAACCGGAATAGGATCCACCCCATGTCCGCTGGAAGATCTCAAATCGACGCTGGATTCCATCACCCTGAACGAGATGTCATTCGGGCCAGAGGAGGAGTTGTTCATCGACGCCAAGGGTTTATCAATGCCCTCCCCGGGTCAAGCGTGGGGTACCAAAGCTGTCCTGGTGGATGGGGCACAAGCCCAGCCCACGGGTGATGAAGCATTCAACCGTAGGGTTGAGGCGGTGCCCATGCGGGTCATGTTTGAGCGCAAAGAGGGGACGGATCAGCCAATGGATGGCATTGACGTCCTGTCCCACGCCGAGATCGACCACGTTGTCAACTACATGCGGATGGGGATGCACGACCGTGTGGCAGCCAAGAAGGTGCGGGCCATGGTCACATCTCCGCATTGGTGGGATGACAAGATGTTGGTCACCGGCAAGTACGAGAAGAATGAGTTCGTGGCGAGGGTCATGGATCACATCGCGGACCAATATGATGGTCCGGTTGGGTCGGACCCGCCGACGTGGGATTTTCCAAGAATGGGGGCCGATAGCGACAAGAACCAGGCCGATGCCGCAAGTTTCCGAAGATTATCGGTGGGAAGCGCGCCCCACGACGATGAAGACGGCATGTGGGACGAGGAGAAGTCGGACTCGGACCCAGAAGAGGCCTATACCGCAGTGCGGTCGGTTGTATCGATACCGAAGCAAGCCGCTGAAGAGGCCCAGGAGAACCCGAAGGTCGCCGAGCTGAAGGAGAGGCTGATCAAAGCCTATCCGCGGCTATTCAGTGGCCTCGTCAACAAGAACCCTCCAGATCGTGAGAGGTTTGGCACAGCGAGGATCAAGCTGAAGCCGAACCCCAAGATCTATGGTCATCGGGAGTACCAACTTCAGGGCGATCGGGCCGAGGCCATGAAGAAGTTGTTGGCCGAGTTTATTGAGCGGGGCTGGATGGAACCCTCCGACAGTGAGTGGGCCAGCCCAGCCTTTATCGTGCCCAAGAAGGAGAAGGGCGAGTGGAGGTTGGTGGTTGATTACAGAGGTTTGAACGAGCAAACCGAGCACGACTCGTACTCGCTTCCTCTGATCGACACCATCCTACAAAAACAACAAAAAAAGCGGATCTTCACGGTGTTGGACCTGAAACACGGTTATCACCAGATGCCGCTACACCCGGACTCCAGGCCCTGCACAGCGATGTCGACGCCGCTGGGGCCCATGCAATGGAAAGTGGTGCCTATGGGCGCCAAGAATGGCAACGCCGCTTTCCAGCGCATGATGGAGGACCTACTCAGTCCTGTCCGGGACTGTGCCGACCCCTTTGTGGATGACATCTTCATCGGGTGCGGCACAGAAGACATGACTGAGGACGAGCTCATCGAAGCGCGTGAGAAGGATCTGCGCCGAGTGCTCAGCGAGCTGGACAAGCACAACATGGTGTGCAAGCCCACCAAAGCCTCACTCTTCGTGAGGGAAGTGGAGTTCGCGGGTCACGTGATTGGTCACGGGCAACGCCGTACCATGCCTGGGAAGCTGGCGTCCCTGCACCACTGGGAGAAGCCCCAGACCATCAGCGAACTCCAATCCTTCATGGGGTTCTGCAATTACTATTCAGGCTATGTCTGGATGTATGCAGAACTGTCGGGGCCGCTGCACAAGATGCTGCAGGTGGGCAAGTTCGATGGTCGGAAGGGGAGCAAGAAGAAGCTTGCCTGGACCCCTGAGGCCGAAGATGCGTTCAGCCGCCTGAAGGAGCGACTCCTGGGGCAGCTGGGGCTATTTCTGGTCGACCCGGACAAGGGATTCGTGCTACGGACGGACGCCTCGGACTATGCTGTAGGGGCAGTCCTCGAGCAGGTCCGGGACGACGGGTCGCACGTACCCGTGGCGTTTTGGAGCCGGATCCTGGCCGATGAAGCCGGTTCGGACCCCCGTGGCCATCTTGGGGTCACTTGGGGTGTGTATCTATGTGCCGGCAAGCCGCCATTGGCGGATATCATACTCTCCCATCCACCTGACCTAACCCGATGTGATAGTGTGATAGGTTTGGCCATTCCGGCTATGAGCGGCCATATTCAGTACCGAGGCACCGCCAGCGGAGATTTATATATCGGAATATCAGGAATCAACAGGGTTTTATTATCATAATGTTTCCGTAATTTTTCAGCCTTTCGTTCTGATGGTCAATGTATCGGCCACTGTCAGTTGGCTCGCGATTTTGCGTTAACCGATCGGTTAACTGTTATTTCCAGATATTTTGGCGGATACTCCGTTGAAGGGTCAGATTTCATCAGCAAAGGGTTCGTTGCTTCCGCAATTTTCTAAATAAGCACTCGAAATTTTAATCTGAATTTTTCGCGATGTCGAAATCGGATTTTCGACTTCGACATCGCCGCACTTGATTTGGACTTCTTCGAATGATCATACTCTTTTCCCTATGCCCGAATCAGGTTTCCCTTATACTTGCCACCCATTTGACTTGGAGATATAAGGGAAACAAAAGTGAATCGCGGGACCACTTTGAATGGCCATATCTACGCGCGAGTGTGAGGAAAGAGAATAAGGAAGGTTGGGTTGCAAGTGCCTTACTCTCAACTTAATTTAGGAAGCATCAAACGCCTTTGATGTGTACACATGCCCGGTGTAGCAAGGGATAATGGTCAAGAGGGTATAAAGTGATATATAACTCTTGGACCGTGCAACCGAATATTTTAATGCGACTTTCGAGTGTGCCGCATGAGTGTTGGGGTTGCATAGCAATTTTCCTTGGGTTCCTACGTATTTTCAACGTGAAGTTATGACCATGGAGGGACATGGCATATCATGGTGGGAGCCACATTTTGAAGGTATGTGTTATATGCATGGTATATGTCTTGATATGCTCACGCCCATGTTATATATCTTCGTGTGGCCGAAGAGATGGGGAGCCATACGTGACAAGGGTTTTGCCCATGTCCCAATTGTGGAATTCAAAGCGCTAGACTAAGTCTACCACGTATGTATTGCTCATGGTATGTTGGGCAAAGAGATCCATGAGTGCACTCCCATTTTCATGGGGCATGTAGATACGAGTGGCGAAGGTATCTCCATGCGCCTGATTGGGGATCCAAGTGGGGGAATTGTTCGCAAATGGTTCCAATCATTTGTGTATTGAGCCATGAGCGGATATCATGGGTGAGCATAGAGATATACCATCATGACAACTTTGTGTTTGGTCATATTTTCATGTTTTTGAACTCAATTTTTGCTCATTTTTGCATTTTGTGTACTCACCTGGTCGGCAATCAGCAAGAAGCCTATGGAGAGTCAAACCATGGTATGTTGTTCATATGTTGGCATATGCCTTGGAGTTGAACACCACCATATGCCGGATCGCGTACTCCATTTGGCTTGGCGCACGAGGGATTACAAGAATTGGTCTCAAGATCATGGGCTGACTTGGGCAGTGCGTGGCGACCATATCCGAGGGGTTTCGAGGGTAAAGTGGGGATGTACATGGGCATTGGCCTTTGGTCTCTATCCTCCATTAATATTAGACTTCGATTCCACGCATGCTTTGAGCCTTCGGATAAGTGGTAACTTCAATTTTGAGCATATATTTGATATATGGCCAATATGGTGTGAATTGGCAGTTTTTTGGCATGTTATGAGTTCAAACTCATGGGGCATATCTCCAAGCCCATTTGACTCCAAGTCCAATCAAGGTTATGTCAGGGTAGGGCATGGTCCTGAGTG
The DNA here is from genome assembly GCA_964036045.1 of Eutreptiella sp. 'Long Island Sound 2002'. NCBI lineage: Eukaryota > Euglenozoa > Euglenophyceae > Eutreptiales > Eutreptiaceae > Eutreptiella > Eutreptiella sp. 'Long Island Sound 2002'. The sequence continues at coordinate 4,876,800 of OZ038385.1, forward strand.
CCACTCTAAGCCATGACACGCCACCTCCCCTATTGGGCTAGGATTTAGAGGCTTGGGAGTGAACACATCTTTGGGGTTTATGTAATGACTTTTGATACATGGCATTCAGCCATCTCATTTGACCTGGTTCAGGGCAATATGTTGGTGAGTCAAGGGAAGGTCTCGAGTCCAGGGAATGAGGGGTTTATGGCTGTGAATGTGTACGTTTACCTCCTTCTACAACTTTGCTTTTTTTGTGTTCATATGCCAATTTCAGGGCTTTCCTCCTTGGTGCAATTCTTGTACATGCCCGCCATCGTGAGACCATCGATGTGCTGAACGGAAGCCCGCAGCCCGTATTGGATTGTGAATTGGGCTATTGCTGTATTTGTGGGATCTGGTTGCTGTTCAGGGTTGAAGGAGGATTACATTTTCTATATTTTTGGATTTTGGACCTTGGACTTTGAGGATTTTGAGAAATGCAATCGTTGATCCGGAGTAAATCAGCAGGGGTAACAGGCGGAAGGGGCACAGCGGGGGCCGGTCCTGGTAGGGACCTTCTTTATGGTAGCAGAGGCCTACCTGCTGCCCCTACCTACCGCCGACCCGGGGACTTGGGCCCCTATGAGCCCTGCCCAAGTACGCCCCGGGTGCGTATTGTGGACTCGGTGGAGACCACGCCGGAGATTGGAGCCATAGAAGGACCGAGACGTTCAAGAGCATGGCGAACTCCGGAAGTTGAAGCCCGAAGAGAAGTACGACATTCGGGAAGAGGAGGACGTGACATGGAGGACCTGGTCTCCATGTGTGATCGTCGCTGCCGAAAGGCATGCAACCTCCGCTCCGCCGCGGAGGAATCCGATGAGGCCTGCCACTCAGGCAGCAGTGGAGGACGGGCCCGGCGCTACCGGAAGCGCGGGTCACCCAAGTCCGCGGCAAGGGACGCCGGGGCTATGGACACGGACCCCAGCCCGGTCAGGCTGTGGGAATCCGAGGGGCACTCCGAGGGCTATCGGACAGCCTACGAGCCACCTTCGGAGTCGGAGATGTCCGCGCCGATCGCCAGGGCGCATACGGCCCCCGAGCCCGCCCTGAAGCACGATGCCGAGGGCTTGGAGAGGCCAGCCAGGGCCCGGACGGCACCTGTGCCCCGGCACACGGGACCAGAGACGGACGCCATAGGCGATACGCCTATGGGTGATGAGTGTGAGGTGCCGGGAACCGCGGGATGCGCTGAATCCGGCGGAAAGCACGCTGCGTGCCACTGCGAGCACGTGTCCTTCCTCATGGGCAAGTACCCGAAGATGGGGATGGACGCCATCGTGCATCGCCTTGACCGCCTGGACAACGCCAAGGACGGTCTAGAGGAGGACGTCGCGGGGATCCTGGACGACCAGTCGGCCGCGGAGAAAGACATGGAGAAGCTGCGAGCGGAACGGGACCGGTATCGGGAGAATCTGGAGCTGGCCCTGGAGAAGCAGCAGCGAGTGGTAAACAGCCCCCTCCACCTGGTGGAGGACATGTCGGGATGCCTGAAAAGGCTGGAGGAGCTACAGCCCCTCGCCTCGGGTCCGGAGCTCCCGGCAAAGCCGGCCGCGGCAGAGCTGGTGGAGCGGGTTAAGACCCTCAGGAGCGCCCTGGATAAACCCATGGGCGGCCCTGCAGAGGCACCCTACGCGCCTCCGCGTGTTGACCCGGGTGCGCTGCCGTTTGTTCCCATGTTCAGCGAATCCACAATGCTCGGGGAACACACGGCACCGGCTGGGTCCATGCGGGAAGGGCACGTAACCACGGACCCGAGGAGCCTGACGGTACAGATGTCCCATGCCGCCCAGGATGTACCGATCACGACGAATATGGTAGTCTATGCGGAAGAGAAGATCGAGATCCAGAACCAGACCATGCAGCGGCGAACCATGGGAAGCGCCGACGGACATGGTCGAGGCCATCCAAGCGGAAACCTGTGGGCGAAGGACCCCAATACGGGGATATGGACGGCCCGCATTCCAAACCCCATGGGTTCAGGCCCAACTGGACCGCACTCCATGGAGGAGAGGGATGTACGGGGAGTGTACTCACACCCCCCGGCCACAGGTGGTATCCGTCTCGGTGGAGTGGTGGCTGGAGACGTCGGAGACGCCATCAGGATTGACGACCTCAGGGGAATCAAAATCCCCTATTACGACGGGAACCCGTCCAACCTGGATGACTTCATCCTGGACTGGGAGGACTTCGCCGAGGAGGTCGTCGGCGAGATGCGGGGAGCGCCGCGGGACAAGTGGGTATGCCGGACATTCCCACACCGGCTGGCGCAGGACCTGAAGGAGGAGCTGCGGGATCAGATCCGGAAAGGCCTGATCCGTACGGAGCAGGCCTGCCTCCAGTGGTTGGAGGATGAGGAGCGGGTGGACGCTCCGAATCTGAAGCTGGAGGACCTGTGGTCCATCCCGCTGCCGCTGGACCGCGGTGAGTTGCGGGTCCGGGAGTGGAACCGGTATCTGCGGAAGTACCGCAGATGCATCAAGCTGGTGGAAGACTGGAACGAGGCCAGTGAGATCCGCCACTTGCTGAAGGATGTCCTCCCCGGCAACTGGAAGAGGAGAGTGGAGGACGAGGAGAAGAAGCGCGCCAAGAAGCGGGTGGCGGTGAGGATCATGGCGGCGGAGGATACCCATGCGGGTATCATGGAGTTCTTCAGGAGGAACCTGGGCGAAACCAACCGGATGTTGGGACTGAAGAACGCCGTGTATGTGGAGGTGTTTGGAGACTCCATGGGGCAAAGGTTGCTGCGCCTCAACAACGTGGAGTGGAGGCGCGGGGAGCCGCTGAGGATGCAAGTCATCTTCGCCCGCATGAGCCTTGACGAGATCGTGAAGTACATCACGGTGGAGTTGAAGCTCAATGCGAAGAACGAGGCCCACGTGCAGGATCGACATGGTCATGGACAACGAGGCCACCGAGAAGACCGCCATCATCGGGAGATCCAGGAGGACACGGCCAACTCCGCGGAGGATGGTAGTGGAAGTGGCCAAGACGACTGGACCGGGTCCCGGGAGGATCACGAGGAGGCCCATTTCTTCGCGTTTGTGGCGCACAACGTGAAGAACCATGGGCAGGATCGGTCCAGATGGAGCCAGCTGGGACCCAAAAAGAGCAGAGAGCCAAGGAGGATCGGGAACCCACCGCTCTCGTTCCGAGAGTACAGGTCTCAGCACAACGGGTGCTGGGTCTGTTATGGCAAGGGAAACAACCATGCACACGACCACCGTCAGTGCAAGGTATATGAGGCGGACAAGAAGGCCTATTTCGCCGCCCACCCCGAGAAGAAGCCCAAGGAGCAGCGGATTTCCGATTGGAAAGCGAAGGGCGGAGATGGGGGTAAAGGCCAAGGCAAAGGCCAAGGAAAAGGCGGAGGAAGAGGCTATGGTGGTGGACCTGGCCAAGACCGACGAGTGAGGTCGATCGAGGAGGTTGCTGAGGACATGTTGAGGACGTTGGAGGAACTCAAAGCCCAGCAACGTGGTGGACAAAGTCCTGGCAGATCGCAGCCGGAAGGGGCTGCGGGAAGCAAAGTCTAGAGGAGCCCCCACGGGAGTGGGACCTCGGAGGTCTCTCCTCCGAACATCAGTGGAATCCCAGAGAAAGCGGAGGCACATCGGGTGCCGAAGAAGGCTCCGGAAGAGCCAAAACCACTGAGTTTCGCCACTCCCTACCCCTGGAGCGCCCTGCCAAGGGAAGTACAAGTGGGTACGGGACATGGCAAGAAGGAAGGAGCGACCACGGAGAGCCCCGTGGACGGGCAGGACCAACCCAAGATCTACACCATCCGTGACCATACCCTTGAAGTCCTGATGCACCCGGACGTGCTAGAGTTGCATGCCGTGAGAGTCGTCCATACACCTCATGGCGACGAGCGGCAGTTGCACTTGAAAGTGCGAGTACGGTGCGGACGAGAGGAGAAGGTGGTGGATGTGTTGGTGGATACGGGTGCCCAGGTGAGCCTGGTCCGGAAAGGGTTGTTCAAGGAGGAATTCCTGCAGCCCAGCCGGAGACCGGTCCGCCTGAAGGTCGCCAACGGAGAGATTATGGGTGGTGGCACCCATGAGGCCACTATCAGTATGGAATTCTGGGAGCATGAGCGCTTGAACCGCCCTGATTTGGCGAAGAGAGGCACTCTATCCGGGAACTTCTACGTGGCCGACATTACAGATTGGGATATGATCATGGGGTATGACTTAATGGTGGCAAACGCCATTGGAGCCCTTCCCCATCGTGCAACGCTGGTCCGGGAGGATGATGAATGCCTCACATGGCTGTCCACGGATTATGCATGCGGATCATCCCAATGGAATGCTGAGGAAGAGGATCGGATCGTCCGAGCGGTGCAAGCTGTGGGTGCCAAGTCCAGAGGAGACCGCGGAGTTCAGCTCACGGAGTATGGAATGGCGCCGCAGGTGTATACCAGGATGATCCAGACGCTGGGAGCCGAAGCGCCCGAGACGGACGTCTTCGCTTGCCGGGATGCCCCACTTCTGCGGAAGTGTAGGAGGCATTGGCATCGAGGAGACTCAGCCTGGCACAGGCATTGGGGTTTGAAGGAGTGGGGACCCATGTATTGGCATGGCTCCCTGGACAATACCAGACGTACGGTGGAGAAGATCATCGCGGATAGGGCGAAGGGGATCCTGGTCATAACCGGTATAGGATCGACCCCATGTCCGCTGGAGGGTCTCAAGTCGACGCTGGACTCCATCACCCTGAACGAGATGTCATTCGGGCCAGAGGAGGAGTTGTTCATCGACGCCAAGGGTGTATCAATGCCCTCCCCGGGTCAAGCGTGGGGTACCAAGGCTTTCCTGGTGGATGGGGCGCAAGCCCAGCCCACGGGTGATGAGGCATTCATCCGTAGGGTGGAGGCGGTGCCCATGAAAGTCATGTTTGAGCCCAAGGAGGGGACGGAGCAGACTATTGATGGCATTGACGTCCTGTCCCACGCCGAGATCGACGACGTCGTCAACTACATGCGGATGGGGATGCATGACCGTGTGGCAGCCAAGAAGAGGCGGGCCATGGTCACATCTCCGCATTGGTGGGATGACAAGATGTTGGTCACCGGCAAGTACGAGAAGGATGAGTTCGTGGCGAGGGTCATGGATCACATCGCGGACCAATACGATGGTCCGGTTGGGTCGGACCCACCAACGTGGGGTTTTCCAAGAGTGGGAACCGGTAGCGACGAGCACCAGCCCGAGGCCGCAAATTTTCGAAGATTATCGGTGGGAAGCGCGCCCCACGACGATGAAGACGGCATGTGGGACGAGGAGAAGTCGGACTCGGACCCAGAAGAGGCCTATACCGCAGTGCGGTCGGTTGTATCGATACCGAAGCAAGCGGCTGAAGAGGCCCAGGAGAACCCGAAGGTCGCCGAGCTGAAGGAGAGGCTGATCAAAGCCTATCCGCGGCTATTCAGTGGCGTCGCCAACAAGAACCCTCCAGATCGTGGGAGGTTTGGTACAGCGAAGATCAAGCTGAAGCCGAACCCCAAGATATATCGTCATTGGGAGTACCAACTTCAGGGCGATCGGGCCGAGGCCATGAAGAAGCTGTTGGCCGAGTTCATTGAGCGGGGATGGATCGAACCCTCCGACAGTGAGTGGGCCAGCCCAGCCTTCATAGTGCCCAAGAAGGAGAAGGGCGAATGGAGGTTGGTGGTTGATTACAGAGGTTTGAACGAGCAGACCGAGCATGACTCTTACTCGCTTCCCCTGATCGACTCCATCCTCCAAAAGCAACAGAAAAAGCGGATCTTCACGGTGTTGGACCTGAAACACGGTTATCACCAGATGCCGCTACACCCGGACTCCAGGCCCTGCACAGCGATGTCGTCGCCGCTGGGGCCCATGCAGTGGAAAGTGGTGCCTATGGGCGCCAAGAATGGTAACGCCGCTTTCCAGCGCATGATGGAGGACCTACTCGGTCCTGTCCGGGACTGTGCCGATCCCTTCGTGGATGACATCATCATCGGGTCCGGCACGGAGAACATGACGGAGGACGAGCTCATCGACGCGCATGAGAGGGATCTGCGCCAAGTGCTCAGCGAGTTGGACAAGCACAACATGGTGTGCAAGCCCACCAAAGCCTCACTTTTCGTGAAGGAAGTGGAGTTCGCGGGTCACGTGGTTGGGCACGGGCAACGCCGTCCCATGCCTGGGAAGCTGACGTCCCTGCACCACTGGGAGAAGCCCCAGACCATCAGCGAACTCCGGTCCTTCATGGGGTTCTGCAATTACTATTTGGGCTATGTCTGGATGTATGCAGAACTCTCGGGGCCGCTGCACAAGATGCTGCAGGTGGGGAAGTTCGATGGCCGGAAGGGGAGCAAGAAGAAGCTTGCCTGGACCCCTGAGGCTGAAGATGCGTTCAACCGCCTGAAGGACCGACTCCTGGGGCAGTTGGGGCTATTCCTGGTTGACCCGGACAAGGGATTCGTGCTACGGACAGACGCCTCGGACTATACTGTAGGGGCAGTCCTCGAGCAGATCCGGGACGACGGGTCGCACGTACCCGTGGCGTTTTGGAGTCGGATCCTGGCCGAGGGCCAACGCCGCACCTGGACCGCGAGGGAGAAGGAGACGTACGCCATTGTATGTGCGCTCAGGAAGTGGTCTGGCCACATCGGATTGCAACCGGTGGTGGTTTGCACGGACCATCAGTCCTTGCAGAGCTGGCACAAGGAGCACGTCGACACCCCCTCGGGACCGGCGGCAAGGAGGGCCCGATGGCATGAGACGTTTGCCAAGTTCGACCTCAGCGTCGTATACGTCCCGGGGAAGGACAACACTGTGGCAGATTGCCTCAGTCGATGAGCCTACCCCGCGGGCAAGGCTTGGATGGACATATCCAGCCATGGGGACGCCGAGGAAACCGAGGAGGCCAAGCGTATCATCGAGATGGAGAAGGCCATGGAGCAAGAGGGGGTCAAGTGCTTTGTGGTGATGGCAAACCGTACAGACCTGGCCAAGTTCCGGGGTGCTCGCGTCCAAGCTATTCGAGAGGAAACCCTCGAGCAGTGGATGGTGGCCCCTGTAGAGCTAGTCAGGTCGGTGCTCACAGAGGACTGGTCGGATGACTACGCGGCATCCGAGCACTGGAGCAAGTACTGGAATGCCGTGAGCGCCCCGTCGGACGACGAGTGGCCTGAGGGCTTGACCAAGGATGGGGACAAGTTGTTCCTCAAGGACAAGCTGCTGGTGCCCGAGAACCGAGTGGAGGAGCTCATTGACCATTGGCACAACGCTCAGCTCATGCACCCTGGCCGAGACAAGATGCAGCAGGACCTGGAGTGGCGTTTCAAGTTCCCGCCGGGGTACTACGCCATCCTGGATAGGTACTGCAGCGACTGTGCCGTGTGTCGGGCCACGAAGAGCCCCAACCACTCCACAGCGGGCAACCCGGTGTATACGGCTATACCGGAGGCCCCTATGCGGTCCGTGGCCATGGATGTATTCGCCATGCCTGAGGTCACCGTGGAAGGAGAGACCTACGACTGTGTCATCCTGGCGGTGGATAGGCACAGTGGGTATATCGTGGCGGTTCCTGGCAAGAAGTCCAAGAAGAAGGACAAGAAGGACAAGCATGGAGTGGGGCTGCAGGCCAAGACCGTCGCTAATGCCATGATCAGGCATTGGCTGACGATTTTTGATGTCCCAGCTGTCATCTGCAGCGATCGGGGCAGTCAATTTGTGGGGACGTGGTTCAAGACGATGTGCAAGCACATGGGCATTCGACACGCCAAGACCGTGGCGTACCACAGCCGGTCGAATGGCCGGGCTGAGGTGGCCGGGCGGCAGATGTTCGAGAAGTTCCGCCAGCTGCACATCGACGAACCGGGCCGGAACTGGTACAATTCGCTGTGGAGAGTGCTCCAAGCGTACCATGACCTTCCGGGACCCACTGGACTGTCGCCCCATCGTATCCTGTTCCTACGGGATCGTGTGTCACGCACTCTCCCGTGGTTGACCCATGGCAAAGTGGCCCGGGATGCGAACGCTATGATGGCTGAGGCGGACGACACGGCGGCCAAGGTGTGCAAGGCACTTCAGGACGAGCATGACAAGAGGGCCAAGTACTTCAAGCAGGGAAAGGTCCAGAAGTATGCTCTCCAAGACACCGTGTGGGTGCAGCGGCAAAAAGAATGTCCTGTCCAGGCATCGGCAGGCATCTTGGTATGTGCCGGGGGTAGTCGTGCGGAAGGTCGGGCAGGACGTGTACGCGGTTCGTGTGGGGGATAACAAGATCCTGGAACGCGACCACACCCAGCTTCGTCCCCGAGCACCAGACCCCAGCGGACGTCCCGTCACCTTCGAGTTCACGGCCGGCGATGTGGACTCGGACGACGAGGGTGAGGACGACGACTTCACCGCCGAGAGAATCCTGGCGGACAAGCCGGACCCGGGGACGCCTGGGGGCAGGCTTTATAAAGTCTGTTGGAAGGGATTCACTGCATCCAGGGACTCGTGGGAGCCTCCGAGCAGTTTCGTGCCGGGGTATACCACGGTCTGGATGGACTACCTGAAGAAAAGGAATATTTCTTTGGATGTCAAGGACGTGTTGGTCCATTTGGTTGCTGCTGTAGCACCGTAATGGATCCCCCCTTGGCATTTTGTTTGTTTCTGTGATTGAGGAGACGGGTGAGGGCGTTCATCCGGGGATTTTTCGGCCTTGATTGGCCATATACCCCCTTCACTCGATCTCCACATATATATTTCATTGTGGTATACTTATTTAGGTCGACCGACGACGTTTTTCTATCTTTGATCCCCTTGGTCCATGTTGTAGGTCAAGAGGAGACCGGATATGGCGTAGGGCACCGATTATCAGTGTCCTCACCCCTCCCTTGGGGCATGGGGGACGCCTACGACGTGTGTGGGGCCTCCATGTGTCCTTGGGACATGGGGGGGGGGGTTGGAGCCCATTGGGGTCCTCCCGTTCTCTCTTCAATGACTTCCGAGCGGTAACAACGCTCTGAGAAGGGGGGTGAAGCCGGTTCGGACCCCCGTGGCCATCTTGGGGTCACTTGGGGTGTGTATCTATGTGCCGGCAAGCCGCCATTGGCTGATATCATACTCTCCCATCCACCTGACCTAACCCGATGTGATAGTGTGATAGGTTTGGCCATTCCGGCTATGAGCGGCCATATTCAGTACCGAGGCACCGCCAGCGGAGATTTATATATCGGAATATCAGGAATCAACAGGGTTTTATTATCATAATGTTTCCGTAATTTTTCAGCCTTTCATTCTGATGGTCAATGTATCGGCAACTGTCAGTTGGCTCGCGATTTTGCGTTAACCGATTGGTTAACTGTTATTTCCAGATATTTTGGCGGATACTCCGTTGAAGGGTCAGATTTCATCAGCAAAGGGTTCGTTGCTTCCGCAATTTTCTAAATAAGCACTCGAAATTTTAATCTGAATTTTTCGCGATGTCGAAATCGGATTTTCGACTTCGACATCGCCGCACTTGATTTGGACTTCTTCGAGTGATCGTACTCTTTTCCCTATGCCCGAATCAGGTTTTCTTATACTTGCCACCCATTTGACTTGGAGATATAAGGGAAACAAAAGTGAATCGCGGGACCACTTTGAATGGCCATATCTACGCGCGAGTGTGAGGAAAGAGAATAAGGAAGGTTGGGTTGCAAGTGCCTTACTCTCAACTTAATTTAGGAAGCATCAAACGCCTTTGATGTGTACACATGCCCGGTGTAGCAAGGGATAATGGTCAAGAGGGTATAAAGTGATATAAAACTCTTGGACCGTGCAACCGAATATTTTAATGCAACTTTCGAGTGTGCCGCATGAGTGTTGGGGTTGCATAGCAATTTTCCTTGGGTTCCTACGTATTTTCAACGTGAAGTTATGACCATGGAGGGACATGGCATATCATGGTGGGAGCCACATTTTGAGGGTATGTGTTATATGCATGGTATATGTCTTGATATGCCCACGCCCATGTTATATATCTTCGTGTGGCCGAAGAGATGGGGAGCCATACGTGACAAGGGTTTTGCCCATGTCCCAATTGTGGAATTCAAAGCGCTAGACTAAGTCTACCGCGTATGTATTGCTCATGGTATGTTGGGCAAAGAGATCCATGAGTGCACTCCCATTTTCATGGGGCATGTAGATACGAGTGGCGAAGGTATCTCCATGCGCCAGATTGGGGATCCAAGTGGGGGAATTGTTCGCAAATGGTTCCAATCATTTGTGTATTGAGCCATGAGCGGATATCATGGGTGAGCATAGAGATATACTATCATGACAACTTTGTGTTTGGTCATATTTTCATGTTTTTGAACTCAATTTTTGCTCATTTTTGCATTTTGTGTACTCACCTGGTCGGCAATCAGCAAGAAGCCTATGGAGAGTCGAACCATGGTATGATGCTCATATGTTGGCATATGCTTTGGAGTTGAACACCACCATATGCCGGATCGCGTACTCCATTTGGATTGGCGCACGAGGGATTACAAGAATTGGTCTCAAGATCATGGGCTGACTTGGGCAGTGCGTGGCGACCATATCCGAGGGGTTTCGAGGGTAAAGTGGGGATGTACATGGGCATTGGCCTTTGGTCTCTATCCTCCATGAATATTAGACTTCGATTCCACGCATGCTTTGAGCCTTCAGATAAGTGGTAACTTCAATTTTGAGCATATATTTGATATATGGCCAATATGGTGTGAATTGGCAGTTTTTTGGCATGTTATGAGTTCAAACTCATGGGGCATATCTCAAAGCCCATTCGACTCCAAGTCCAATCAAGGTTATGTCAGGGTAGGGCATGATCCTGAGTGCCACTCTAGGCCATGACACGCCACCTCCCCTATTGGGCTAGGATTTAGAGGCTTGGGAGTGAACACATCTTTGGGGTTTATGTAATGACTTTTGATACATGGCATTCAGCCATCTCATTTGACCTGGTTCAGGGCAATATGTTGGTGAGTCAAGGGAAGGTCTCGAGTCCAGGGAATGAGGGTTTATGGCTGTGAATGTGTACGTTTACCTCTTTCCCCAACTTTGCTTTATTTGTGTTCATATGCCAATTTCAGGGCTTTCTTCCTTGGTGCAATTCTTGTACATGCCAACGTCGAACCTGGACCGCGAGGGAGAAGGAGACGTACGCCATTGTTTGTGCGCTCAGGAAGTGGTCTGGCCACATCGGATTACAACCGGTGGTGGTTTGTACGGACCATCAGTCCTTACAGAGCTGGCACAAGGAGCACGTCGACACCCCCTCGGGACCGGCGGCAAGGAGGGCCCGATGGCATGAGACGTTTGCCAAGTTCGACCTCAGCGTCGTATATGTCCCGGGGAAGGACAACACTCTGGCAGATTGCCTCAGTCGATGGGCCTACCCCGCGGGCAAGGCATGGATGGACATATGCAGCCATGGGGACGCCGAGGAGACCAAGGAGGCCAAGCGCATCATCGAGATGGAGAAGGCCATGGAGCAAGAGGGGGTCAAGTGCTTTGTGGTGATGGCAAACCGTACAGACCTGGCCAAGTTCCGGGGCGCCCGAGTCCAAGCTATTCGAGAGGAAACCCTCGAGCAATGGATGGTGGCCCCCGTAGAGCTAGTCAGGTCGGTGCTAACAGAGGACTAGTCGGATGACTACGCGGCATCCGACCACTGGAGCAGGTACTGGAATGCCGTGAGCGCCCCGTCGGACGACGAAAGGCCTGAGGGCTTGACCAAGGATGGGGATAAATTATTCCTCAAGGACAAGCTATTGGTCCCTGAGAACCGAATGGAGGAGCTCATTGACCACTGGCATAACACCCAGCTCATGCATCCTGGTCGGGACAAGATGCAGCAGGACCTGGAGTGGCGTTTCAAGTTCCCTCCGGGGTACTACGCCATCCTGGACAAGTACTGCAGCAACTGCGCCGTGTGTCGGGCCACGAAGAGCCCCAACCACTCCACGGCTGGCAACCCGGTGTATACGGCTATACCGGAGGCCCCTATGCGGTCCGGGGCCATGGATGTATTCGCCATGCCTGAGGTCACCGTGGAAGGAGAGACCTACAACTGTGTCATCCTGGCGGTGGATAGGCACAGCGGGTATATCGTGGCGGTCCCTGGCAAGAAGTCCAAGAAGAAGGACAAGAAGGACAAGCATGGAGTGGGTCTGCAGGCCAAGACCGTCGCTAATGCCAGGTTCAGGCATTGGCTGACGATTTTTGATGTCCCAGCTGTCATCTGCAGCGATCGGGGCAGTCAATTTGTGGGGACGTGGTTCAAGACGATGTGCAAGCACATGGGGATTCGGCACGCCAAGACCGTGGCGTACCACAGCCGGTCGAATGGCCGGGCTGAGGTGGCCGGGCGGCAGATGTTCGAAAAGTTCCGCCAGTTGCACATTGACGAACCGGGCCGGAATTGGTATAACTCGCTGTGGAGAGTACTCCAGGCGTACCACGACCTTCCGGGGCCCACTGGACTGTCGCCCCATCGTATTCTGTTCCTACGCAATCCAGTGTCACGCACTCTCCCGTGGTTGAACCATGGCAAAGTGGCCCGGGATGCGAGTGCTATGATGGCTGAGGCGGACGACACGGCGGCCAAGGTGTGCAAAGCACTTCAGGACGAGCATGAGAAGAGGGCCAAGTACTTCAAGCAGGGAAAAGTCCAGAAATATGCTCTCAGAGACACCGTATGGGTGGAGCAGCACCACAAGGATGTCCTGTCCAGGCATCGTCAGGCGTCTTGGTATGTGCCGGGGGTAATCGTTCCGAAGGTCGGGCAGGATGTGTATGATGTTCGTGTGGGGGATAACAGGATCCTGGAACGCGACCATACCCAGCTTCGTCCCCGAGCACCAGACCCCAGCAGACGTCCCGTCACCTTCGAGTTCACAGCCGGCGATGTGGACTCGGATGACGAGGGTGAGGACGACGACTTCACCGCCGAGAGGATCCTGATGGACAAGCCGGGCCCGGGGACGCCTGGGGGAAGGCTGTATAAAGTCCGTTGGAAGGGATTCACCGCATCCAGGGATTCGTGGGAGCCTCCCAGCAGTTTTGTGCCGAGGTATACCACGGTCTGGCTGGATTATCTAAAGAAAAAGAACATTCCTTTCGATGTCAAGGACGTGTTGGTCGGTTTGGTGGCTGCTCAAGCACCGTAATGGATCCCCCTTGGCGTTTTTGTTTGTTTTTGTGCTTCAGAGACGGGTGAGGGCGTTCATCCGGGGATTTTTGGGCCTTGATTGGCCATATACCCCCTTCACTCGATCTCCACATATATATTTCATTGTGGTATACGAATTTAGGTCGACCGACGATGTTTCTCTATCTTTGATTGCCTTGGTCCATGTTGTAGATCAAGAGGAGACCGGATATGGCGGAGGGCACCGATTATGAGTGTCCTGTCCCTTCCCTTGGGGCATGGGGGACGCCTACGCCGTATGTGGTGCCTCCATGTGTCCTTGGGACATGGGGGGGGGGCTGGAGCCCATTGGGGTCCTCCCGTCCTCTCTTCAATGACTTCCGAGCGGATACAACGCTCTGAGAAGGGGGGTGAAGCCGGTTCGGACCCCCGTAGCCATCTTTGGGTCACTTGGGGTGTGTATCTATGGGCCGGCAAGCCGCCATTGGCTGATATCATACTCTCCCATCCACCTGACCGAACCTGATGTGATAGTGTGATAGGCTTAGCCATTCCAGCTATGAGCGGCCATATTCAATACTGAGGCGCCGCCGGCTGAGATTTATATATCTAAATATCAGGAATCAACAGGGTTTTTTTATCATAATGTTTCCGTAATTTTTCAGCTATCCGTTCTGATTGTCAATGTATCGGCGACTGTCAGTTGGCTCGCGATTTTGCGGTAACCGATTGGTTAACTGTTATTTCCAGATATTTTAGCGGAAACCCCGATGAAGGGTTAAATTTCATCAGAAAAGGGTTCGTTGCTTCCGCAATTTTCATGTTATACACTCGCAAAAGTAATCCGATTTTTTCAGACATTCAGAATCGGATTTTCGACTTCGAGGTCGCCGCACTGGATATGATGAATTTCGAGTGGTCCTACATTTTTCCCGATCACGAATCAACCTTCCTTTTGTTGTCTCCTTCATTTTTCTTGGAGATATAGGCGAAACAAAATTGATTTGTGAGGCCACTTTGAAAAGTCATATCCCCGGCTCACTGCGAGGTGTTACAATTTTGAGATATGGGCTGGAATCGCCTTGATCTCAACTTAATTTAGGAAGCGTCAAACGCCTTTGATGTGTACACATGCCCGGTGTAGCAAGGGATAATCGTCAAGAGGGTAGAAAGTGAGTTATAACTCTTGAACCATGCAACCGAACATTTTAATGCGACTTTCGAGTGTACCGCATGAGTGTTGGTGTTGCATAGAAACTTTCCTTGCGTTCCTACGTATTTTTAACGTGAAGTTATGTCCATGGAGGGGCATGTCATACCATGGTGGGAGCCACTTTTTAAGGGTATGTGTTATATGGATGGTATGTGCTTCGCTATGCTCACGCCCATGTTATATATCTCCGTTCGTAGGAAGACATGTGGAGTCATACGTGGCAAGTGCCTTGCCCATGTCCCAATGGTGAGCTCCATAGCGCTAGACTAAGTCTACCGCACATATAGTGCATGTGGGAGGGCTTACGGAGCGACCCACAAGCGCCACTCTCAATTTTCTCATTTTCATGGTGCGTGTCGGGAGGAGGTTCGAAGGTGTCCCTATGCGTCCATGTGGGGATCCAACTGGGGGGATTGTTTGCAAATGGTCCCAAGCAATTGTGTTTTGAACCATATGTTGATACCATGGGTGAGCGAAGTTATATACTATTCTGATTACTTTGAATTTGGCAATATTTGCATGTTTTTGACCTCATTTTATGCTCATTTTTGTATTTTATGTGCTCAACTGGTCGGCTAACAGTAAAGTGCCTAGAGATCCGTGAACTATGGTATGTTGCTTATATGTTGGCATATGCTTCGGTGTTGTACCTCACCATATGCCGGATCACGTGGTCACTTTTGAATTACTTTGGCGTGGCACACGAGGCCTCACAAAATTAGGTCTCCAATTCGTGAGTTGACTTGTGAAGCATGGCATGTATATATCCGGAGGGGTTTGGGAGCCAATGTTGGGATATTCTTGGGCATGGACGATTGGTCTATATCACCCTTGTATATTACATTCCGGTTTGACACATGCATGGAGCATTTGGACATTTGCCGTATGCATTTTTGAGTATATAATTGAATTTTGGGCACTATGGTGTGATTTGCCTAATTTTGCTATGTTGTGAGGTCATCTTCATGGGGCAATTCTCCAAGCCCAATCGACTCCAAGTCCAACCAAAGTTATGTCAGGGTAGGGCATGGTCCTGAGTGCCACTCTAGGCCATGACACGCCACCTCCCCTATTGGGCTAGGATTTAGAGGCTTGGGAGTGAACATATTTTTCCGGGTTTGTGTAGTGACTTTTGGCACATGGCATTTAGCCATCTTATTTGACTTGGTTCAGGGCATCATGTTGGTGAGTCAAGGGAAGGTCCTGAGTCCAGGGAATGAGGGGTCTATGGCTGTGATTATGTACGTTTACCTCTTTCCCCACTTTTGCTTCATTTGTGTTCATATGCCAATTTCAGGGCTTTTTTTCCATTATTGTATTGGTGCAATTCTATGTACATGCCCAATGCCCGTGTCTCCGTGTGCACCGTGAGACGACCGGCGTGTTGAAAGAAGTTGTTGAGTGTCAACGCGGGACCTCAAACACCCTTGGAAGCCCTCAGTGTGGATTATTTGAATTGGAGCTATTGTACTTGGGAGTTGGTTATTGCAAGGGATCAGGATTTGTGTGAAGGAGCCATATTTTACTATTTTTTGTGGGAAATTGTGCAGGATAGGGCAAGATCATGCAGAACCTGGTGAGAAGCAAGACCATAGGAGTGACAGGAAATGGTGAAAGGGGTACAGCAGGGGCCGGTCGTGGTAGAGACCTTCTTTTAGTCTGAAGAGACCATCGCGAACCTGAACCTGATGCATGATCATCCTGATTATAATGATCAGGATCTGAACGACAACGAGATCACTGAACGTCAAAGCAGCAGCACTGAGGAGACTTTCCACTCCAGCAGAAGTGGCAGGCGTCGCAAGGTACTGTCGCGCCTTTCTACTCAGGTTGGGAAAAGTGGTGATTGTAATGATCAGAATCTGAACAACAAATACGCACGCTTAAGGATAACAATACAAAGTGTGCGTGTAGTTGTATGCGGCGAGCAACCTGCAGCCGAGCGTTTCCTCTTTCATAGCGTGCGCGAGATCACCAAACGTCAAACCAGCAGCTGAAGAGCCGTTCTACTCCAGCAGAAGTGGCAAGCGTCGCAAGGTACTGTCGCGCCATCCTACTCAGGTTGGGAAAATCAGTTCGGTGTCGACGCCACCATTCCATGACATTCGTCTGCATGCTTTCTACTGGCAGTGCCATATATGCTGACAGTTCGTTGTCAGGTTGCAAATCTGGAACATGAACACGTGGACCTGCTGCCTCTTCGAATTCACCCTGAAGAAGAGCTGACAGTCCTGTCTTCTTTTGTGCTGCAGGTTTTGGTTGAGGGCGTTCAGCATGCTGAGGCTGCCACTTCTGTGTCCATTGCGCCCTGAAGGCTTCAACAGCAGTGTCCCTCTGTCCCTGTGAAAGAAACCTGAAGGACTTCAATCGAGGATCAAGAAGTGTGGCAATACTATATTGTTCAAAGACATGGTCTGGCAGAGCCTTAATGAAGCGATCCTCCAAAGCTGTTCGCAGGTTTGCACGTGCTGCTCTGACCTCTGGTGTAGTTTGTTGTGGTTGAACAACTGAGTCGTCCCTATTGCACACTATCTCACCTTTGCGAACCTTGTGGATGAGCATGTACACACTGGGTAATACAAGCGATGCTGTCACATACTGAGTACCTTCAATGTCATTCACCACTGTGGCTGCTGGATAAAGTACTGCCACAGAGTGCTCATTCACCTTCCAATCATTGTAGTCCATGTGACTGTCAGCATAGGGTCCATTTTCATGTCGCGCTTCAGCACCATAGTTGATATCATAGTTCTGAACAATCACTTTCTGCTCCCGGAACCAATTCATGGAGTCATGTGTGTAGTGCCATCGAACAGAGTTGCCTGTTTGTGGTGGCTTCCTTTGAGGCATGTCAAACCGTTTCTGTAAGTCCGCCAGCCGGTCAAGACGGTTCCCTGAACTATGAAAATATGTCGTCATCCCTTTGGCCTTCTGCACGACGTCAGAAATTCCTTCACTTTGCAGGTATTCCTTCACTGCCAGTTCTATGGTGTGACCAACGCAGTAACCACCCGGCAATCCACCCCAGGCCTTTTTAATATTACTTCCTTGATCGGAAACTTTGGCGTGAATGTCCTCAAACGTCAGTCCAACAGTAAGAAGATCCTCCATGGTTTGCTTTCGAATGTTTTCGCCAGTATGCCGTTCACCAGTGAAACCTGTACGGCCAATGAGCATGGCGTGCAGGTTCTCCCAGTCTTCGTCAATGTAGTATAAAAAGGTATGTACAGGTACCCATCAGTGATACATCGCTGTCACTCCAAATATCAGAGGCCATGCTCGGCTTCACTTTCTGCTCCTTCAACTGTGTGATGATCCTGCGATTGTTGACCCTGCCAGCTGCAACCATCTCCAAAGTTTGCTTCAGTACCTCCTTCTCAGAACAGGGCCGATACTTGCTGCATGAAATTTCATCACAAAAATCCTTGAACTCTTCGTCAGTGACCAAGTGTGGTGCACGTTTCCGGCGGCACAGCCAGTAGCTCAGTTTTTTATTGTACAGATGTATCTTCTGCGCAGTCCACTTTGGTGTTGTTTGCAATTCGATAGCACCAGTGCCATTTGCCACCAATTTGTCCTGCATGTCACACTTTTTTTCCGTCTCCTGAATGAACCACTCCTTGTGGTGTGCCATCAGATGTGCACGCAGATTCGTAGTGCCACTGCAGTGTTTGATTCGAATGCCGCAGACTCCATTTCCTCTGTGCAGGACACATCTGGCAAACCCTGGGTCCTCACCGTCTTCTGTGAAAGCTGTCCAGACAACCGAACTTCGCCGACCTGTTTGAGCCTGCAGTGGTGCTGACGTGGCAGAATCTAATGAGGCAGTCCCAGACTCTGATTTTTGCTTCTTCTGGCGCTCTTCTTCCTCTGCATCTCTTGTTCTCTTGCGCTTCTCGAGGTCAGCCCGTACATTTGCTTCACGCTCCTCGTTGAACCGCGCGATGAAGGCCTCACAGCCACTGAGATTCTCAAGCGGCTCCCATGTTTGGGCGGAGGCAGGGAAACCCTTCCACTGGACCAGCCATTGCTTTTCGCTGTTGCCTTTGTCGTTCTTTGCCATGCGTTCTGCAATAATATCTTCAACATCGTAGGTATCACACAGGCCCGCAGGGTCTGCAATGTGTTGTGGAGTGCGGCGAGGTCGCCCCGGTTTTCCTTTGGCTGGCAGTTTGGTTGCAGGTGCCTTTGGCTTTGGTTTCACACCACGGTTTCCCATGATTTTGCCTGCAAGGAGACAAAAATAAGTAGTACAACAAGTAGTGCAGCCTGACTGGGTGTCTAGAAAGTCGGACCATGCCTCCCCTGGTGGCCTGCCACCAATAGGTGAGTTTGGCAAGCCACCGAGTGTGGAAGCCAGCATGGCTCTGATGGCCTGGCCCTGACGGCTGATTAGATGTAAAGTGTTTGGAATTATGGTACCATGATGACGTCATCGTGATGACGTCATCAGTGATACCGTGATGACGTCATCGTGGTGACATCATCAGTGATGGCATGATGATAAGGAAAGATGTCATCATCACAGAAAATCCTAGTGAATTTTTTATGTGCAATAAAATTTTTGTTGCAAAATGAAAGATCCAAAAATGAAAAAAAACACACTGTGGGAAATAACCCATGCAACCAGGCAGATGGGTACCTCTGGGTGTGGACAAGAAGGCAAAAAATTAAAAAAGGGCATAATTGTTTCCAAATCGATTCTTTTGATGGCAACAATCACAAAAAACTGATTATTTGAAGGGGCAATAATCGGAAGAATCGGTTATTTTTTGCAAAACGATCGGAAAGAACTGATTATTTGAAGAGGCAATAATCGGAACAATCGGTTATTTTTTGAAAAACGATCGGAAAAAACTGATTATTTTTTTTGAAACCGATTCCGAACCTTACCTGCGCATCCTATCCTCTGCCACAGCACACCACAAACCTGAAAGAGGCCGTCGCTTGGGTTGCCGCTGGGCGGGGATCATTGAAACAAGGCATGAGGCTTTTCACCGTGGACAAGAAGACCATCAAGAAGAACCTGCTCCGCTTCATGAACAGTGAGCCTATGCTGATGGGACGGCCTGGGCCGCCGCCCAGAGCGCGAGACGACCACATGAGAAAGTGGTTGGAGCAGCAGCTGCTGAGTTCCTGGACCCCATACAAGGTGGACATTGTGGAGGAGGCACGCAGACATGCAGAGGAGCACAGGTTCAAGCTAGGGTCCGGCAACGAGTGGTGGCGACTATTCAAAGCACGCAACACGGACGTGGTCAGCCGTACCCCAAGCGTGGTGGAGAGTGAGCGTGCTGACAGTCGCTTGGACGAAGAACAGTGGCGAGACTTCTTTGCTGAAGCCTCCAAGGCCCTTGCAGAGGTGGACTACGACGGCCGGTACATCGTGAACATGGATGAGACCTCCTTCCATCAGAACTTCATCACCAGGGCAGCGGCACGCAAGGTGTACAACATCAAGATTCGGAGATCGGTGCCGCGGCTGCAGGGGTATCAGCGGAAGGCTGTGACTGCGATTGCGGCAGTGGTTGCCAGTGGAGAGGCTCTACAGCCCACCTTGTTGTTTGACACCAAGACTGTGAAGGGGGGTCATCTAAGGTACTGCGACCGAGAGGTGATCCTCAAAGGTGCGGGAACTGGGTGGTCCAGTAGTGAGATATTTGTTGAATTGGTGGAGCAAGTCCTGATTCCGAGATTGAATCCGCTCTTTAATCTGTACAACAAGATCGTGCTGTTCTCTGACGGGTCAAGGACACATCTTGGAGTGAGAGGTCTGACTGTGTGCAAGAAGGCCGGTGTTTCCGTCGTCCTCTTCACAAGTCACGCTACAGACATAATCCAACCTCTTGACCGTGCACTGTTTTGTGGTGTCAAGTGCCGGTACCGGCAGCTGCAGGACAACTTCATCAAGAGCAACCTTGGGAGGAGCCTGGGTGTGGCCAGATTCGTTTCCTTTGTTGAGCAGGCGTGGTATCAAACATGCACCGGTGAGAAGGTCTGTACAGCATTCCGCGTTACAGGCCTTGTACCGCACAGCGTGGGGACCTTCTTACGCCACGCCCCTGAGGAACGTCTGCACCCTAAACAGGAGGAGGCAGATGCCAAGTCCTTGGAGCTTCTTGCGCAGCTGGCTTCCCGTATTGTACCTGCAAGTAACATGTGTCCCGCATCTCAAGAGTCCTCCGCATCCCAAGACTCCCCAGTTCCCACCAGAGAAATGGGATCCCAAGCAACCGAACGGACCATCACCATGGAAACAAAGGATGATGCAACGACGCTGCGCCTTGGCGGATTGGTCACGAAGACCAGCTTTCTTGCAGCCGCGCAGGCTGCGCAGCAAGAAAGTGATCAGCAAGAGGAAGCCAAGGCGCGCCGCAAATCTTTCAAGCAAGCAAGACACAGAGGCACACACGCTCAGGCACGGCAAACGGAGCCCGTTGCTAAACGGGCACGCACATTTGCCGAAGCACCTGCTGCACCACACACCACTAGCAGGCTGAGACGCGCCCACACTAACGCCTTCGCCGGAGGGTCACGAAATGAAAAGCGTGCCCGTCAGTGTGATGAACAGTCTGAGCGTGCTGCGAAGCGTCAAGTGACGGATAGCGACACGTTTAGCGACTACGAAACTAATGCCTCCGCATTCGCGTGCTACGCGACGCATGACAGTGGTTGGTCCATGGACATCGACTCAGAGTAAAACCGTGCATCTAATGTCCTCTCCTTCCCTAATGCCACTGTGCTATGCATGGCATGGCTATTAGATTGTGTATCTTTTGTACATCGCATATATAGTATATATGTCATGGGATACATTGGCACACTTAGAATGATTGTGCTTTTAGGCGCGGTCATCAATAGTGCAAAGCCATGCACTTTCAGCCAGGTACACGTTTATGTTCATAAGCTTTCTCATTGCTTTAAGTACCTTTACAACAGGTGTATGGGAGCATTCAAAAACTGTCACCGTGTTGCTCTGTGCAAGTGTGCTAGGGAGACAGTGCATAGTTTGCCACGCTTTACAGAAGAAAAAAACATTCTTCGATTTTGAAATTCAAGCATTGCATGGTTTTACAAAAGAGAATACTGCAACCTTTTGCAAGAACAAAACATTGCACGGTTTTAAATAAACGAACACGCTGCATGGGTTTACCAAATCGGAGACATCCCCCTTTTGCAAGAAACAAAACTGTACACATTTTTTCAAAAAAATCAAACCTTGCTTGTTTTTCGAAAACCTTTTGCACAAGAAACAAACATTGCATGGTTTTACAAAAAATTAAACGTTGCATGGTTTTAAAAAAAATTAAACGTTGCATGGTTTTACAAAATAGAAGACGGCAACCTCCTACATAAAAACACATTACAAGGTTTTCAAAAATAATAAAACATTACATGGCTGTACAAAACAGAGGCCATCACCCTTTTGCAAGTGAATGAAATAGTACATGGTTGTAAAAAACAAAAACAAACATTGCATACTTTTACAAAACAAAAGTCATCAACTTTTTGCACGAAGAAATCACATTGCAAGGTTTTAAGAAATGTAACCCTCTGCATGGTTTTACAAAAGAAAAGAGTGCAACCTTTTACAACAAACAAAAACATTAATTAAGGAGGTTCACGGGCCTAGCGGACCTCATTTCCAAGAAACATCTAAATTTTGCCTTATTTCTTGGTGAGAGCCAAAAAAGGGAAAATTATTATAGGGGCCCCCTAGGAGCTTGCTTGACCCAAACTTGTGTTAGACAATCGGATTTAGGTGCAACCAAACATACCCCAATGGTAAGGCACCCTTTAGTATTCCTAAATCCTACAATAAACACTAAGTTTTCATGTAGAAAGTGTGAAAAACTTATGGTGGTACAACAACTAGTGCCTGGTACAAAAACTGGCTCCTTTACCTTACACGGTTTGTAAAGGAAAACAGGTGACACATGTTTTTTAGGATTTTAAGTCCTTTAGGGTGTGCCCTTTTTATCCCCAGGGGTTGTCGTATTCATCCCCACCTTGCCCTGATGATCCCCAGGATGGGGCTGAACTGGCCGCCGGGGATGAACCGGTCCCTTTGCCTTAAGCATATGGAATGTGACTATTCATGTATGGCTACTAATGTATCCTAGATCTCTGCTCTCTGTAGTGTACCTAAGAGCAGTAGAGTCTAGCAGTAAGCTATAGGCTTCAAATATCAGCCAAATATGAGCAAATATCCTAGTGTCTTAGGATCTTGAAGCCCTGAGGGGCCTTGTAAAGATCCCCTAGAAAGCTTCTGAGAGGCCCAAATGCTCCAACTTATTACACATTGCCCGAAATCGTATAATGCTGCCCGATCGTATGAGAAGAAACCACACTGGTGTCGCAATACTTAACATAAAGTTGTCTTTTTAGTAATGCTAGGTAAGAAAGTAGGTTCGCGCATCTTCTTTCTCGCAATACTTTGTGCAGCTGCGGCTGTAATGCAGTGTTGAGGCAGGGAGCAAGGTATCAGAATGGAAGTTAGGATTGGCCCCAGCTCGTGGTTTTGAATATTTGTCCATTTGAGTTCTCAATTCATAATTCCGCTGTGCATAGCAGCTTGTGGCATTGACATAGTATGAGACATCATAGATGCGTTGTTCATTGTGAAGGACGTTTGCAATTTTTTGTCTGTTTGATTTGATTTTTCGCACGGTTGAGACTTGCGCACTTTTATCCTGCTTTAGCCCATTCTGTCAACTCTGAGCGTCCCGGTGAACTTGCTGAATTCATTGTTCATTTTGGAGAAAATAAAAGTCAACGGATTACTTCCAATTAGAATTTACGATGATCGAAAGCAATGAACCCCTTCAAGGACATATCAGCGGCATTTCAACGAATAAGACTGCAGTTTAATCACAACCTTGCGACAATTAAGACGGCGACTCCTCCACTATGCACTGTTAGGTCCGTATGGGCAGTTGCGCGCTACGCAAGGGAAAAATTAGCAACAGTTGATGTCTCATACGCAGCTTTTCTGCGGCATGAAAGAAACCGACCCCCGTGACTGCAAGTTGTGAAGCATACCTTGGTTCATTAACTACAAAAACAGAAAAGATTGAAAAGCTGAAGGCTTTATGTTCAACCGGCACATCCCAAAATTTCATTGAACACAACCACCTAGCGATTGAAAGCTCGGCCTAATGTTTTTCTTGCTCTCTACGGTTTTTGTGTTACGGCCGTTGGGGAAAGACCCTTGAAGAAGAGTGTACTGAGATTGCATCTGAGAGTATACATAGGCACCATCGCAAAACTTGTCAAGGCTCGCAACCGTCTCCTACAAGATGGGTTAGGTTAGGGTTAGGTTTTTTTTGCAAAATGTAGCTCAACTCCAGCACGCTTTTGGCTCCGTACACACTTGGGCCCAAAAACAGCCTCATTTCTGCACTACTGCGGTCGAGGAGATATTCTTGAAAAACACTGCACTCATAAGCAACACCAACCTCAATACATAAGCACCACCACCAGATCAAACATGTACAATATTTTCCATGTTGGTGAACACAGAGTCAAGCACATGTCCCTGGCCAGGTTGTGCATCTTGGTGGGTCGCTGGCCAATAGCATAGTGAAGTGCACATGCCGAAGCTAACCCAGCGTTTTGAAGCCTCCGATAATGTGCAATTGTACAGAGTCATATTGACCAATAGCTTGATAAGAAACACATCCATCTTCAACAATTGGTTAAAATAGTAAGAAGGCCAGAAGCTACACAGTGAACCAAGGGCGCTAGGCCGACCGCTGGGCACATTGCACTTTCGGTCAGTCTATTTCGACATAGGGAACTTTCGCGGTAGCGGTAGCGCTCGACCATCAGCCACCCTATCAGCGGGGTTTTCCCTGACCGAAGGCTCAGTCCAGACCCGTCTTGTGCCTCTCCTTCCCCTTCTCCTCT
This sequence comes from Eutreptiella sp. 'Long Island Sound 2002', assembly GCA_964036045.1. NCBI lineage: Eukaryota > Euglenozoa > Euglenophyceae > Eutreptiales > Eutreptiaceae > Eutreptiella > Eutreptiella sp. 'Long Island Sound 2002'. The sequence continues at coordinate 4,901,074 of OZ038385.1, forward strand.
TCCCTTGGCATGTTCATTTAAGGGAGTAGTCAAGTCACTCGCTCTTGAGCTGCAGCTGCTCGTTGTAGTGCTCCTCATTGTCGCAGAATGGGTGCAATGAGGGATGGACGTTGATGCGTCTGACGACGATCGCCAATGATAGCCATATGTGGATGCGAGACCAAGTGAGTCGGTTTTGGTGAATGTCGGCCTTGTGTGGGTTCGGAGCAGAAAGCACCCTTGTCATATGTTCAATATAGTGTCTTTTTTGGATTTCCACTGAAGACGCTTTGTGCCTTTCACCACTTGGCTGCGCGCTTCTGTAGCAGAGTATCGAAGAAGAAAACAAAGCATCAAAAAGAAGAATCCCAACGCACATGGCCAAACGGCCGAACACGCCCCTATCCACGCCGGTTGTTCCGTCATTCTTTGGTTCATGAGAGTTGAAGCGAATAGCATCCGTGTTGCACTGCCGGCAATTTGATGGCGTTGCGAGACCCGCCCATGCACGGCAAGGGGCAAAACACCCCCATGTTATGTTGCACATGCTTTTTCAAGTGTTTGTATAGCAGTTGTGTGGTGACGAACACTTTACTCAAAATGAAGATTATTAAGCTGAAAGAATTGAAAGAATTAAGTTATTCAGTAAATTGAATTACGTTAACTTGTCAAAAGCGAGTCACCGTCACCGAAAAAACCGCCCCGTGACCATTCCCCAAAATCGCGTGCCCCTTATTGTGATTCCTTGTGGGTCATCCCCGTGTGGTTGTGATAGGAACACACGTGACAATACATTTTCGAGTTGGGTATTCGGTGACCGGCTTTTTGCAGCTTTCAATGCTTCCTCAAACTCCTGAATTAAATGCTCCGGACATTCGCATCAGCATAGTCCCACCGAGGCTTGCGAGCACATGAGGGCATCGTCGACTTGTGACTAGCGCGATCCCTACGCCTCGCGCGGTCCAGGATGAACATGCTCAGAACACGTCACGGCAAATTTTGCTTGTCATAAAGTAATACCATGGGAATTTTACACTGATGTGTAGGTCATCCATATCCGTGCCCAGATATTCCAGACTTTCGTAGTGAGATTTTGGGAGACTTTGGGAGTCCAAAACGCCCCACCAAGAGACCTTGCGCATTAGAGAGGGCGATGAAAAGGTTGCCGCACCCTTGGCGTCTCATGTCGCGAGGGGGTGCCCTTTTGCTTGCCCCCATAGGTTTTCAGCCACACTATTTCAAACGGTCATGTTGCCCCTTGCCGTCCATGGGCGGGTCTCGCAACCAAGATAACCAAGATGACCGTGGCCACGATTGCACATTGCCCTTTAGTGCTCTCATGTGCTCGCAAGCCCCATTGGGATTATGCTCAGTCCAATGTCGGCATTTATTTCAAGGATTCAAGGAAGCATTGAAAGCTACGAAAAGCGCGGTCACGTGACACCCAACTCTTCACTGTATTGTCACGTGTGTGCTTTTCTTTATCTTCATATTGTGTCGCCAATATGTTATGATGGCTATTCTAAGACCTACTTGCGTGACGAAGTTCATCCCTCTTTTGTGTGTCTAACTAACTTGGGGTATCAAGATGTTGTCGTGTTTTTGCATGTTTTGTTTGGGTGCTTGGATCTTTTATATCAAGGCGGTTCCGGGAAATACACGGATTAAATGACCACACCGAGCAATGCATTTTTCGTTCTCTTAAAAGCACCCCCAAAATGCACCAAACTTTGGTCTGCGCACCGTGATGTCCGGGCCACCTTCACTTTCAACGGTCCGTGTTTGTACGGGGTAGTGGTCCGGGTGGTGGTGTGACGGAGGGGTAGAATCGGAGTAGCCGTGCCGGTGCAAGGATGGTGAACGCGATGGAGAACGTGCACACGTTTGCGGACCACTTCGGAACACCTACAGGTTTGTTCGCCGCGGAACTAGTATGTGACGGTGTGGGGTGGGGATCATCACACATCCGTGGTCATGTTTGTGTGCAAACCTTCGGTCCTTTCCGAGAGGGTACAATTCTTGATTACACAGCCAACTTCTAGTGGTGGTGTGGACCGCTTTTTCTCACGGTGTGGCATTATTTCCAAGCGGTAGCACAAATTGGATGACAACATCCCCCGCCTTGGGTTCATGCTTCGATTCCATGCTGATATTGAGGGTCGCCTATCAATGTGAAACCCCATGGAACTTGTTGTACGACACAAAGAAAAAATCCGAGCTACCTGTCCACAAGTGTTGCACTTTGATGCTTCAGGAGGGGTGCTTGCGGTGTCGCCATTTTTCGGCAATTTTTCGCAATTGGATTCGATCCTCCTTGACCGCAATTGACCCCCCCCACCGCGTAGAGTGAGTTTGCCTCATGTCACCTCTCCAAGCAGCAATGGCGGTTAGGGAACTTTTTTCCTAGTGCTCACGTTTTCACACAAAAAAAGAAATCAAACACGTGTGCTCGCGGTGACACTCAAAAAGAAAATAGAGAAGAGTCTATTTTCAACGCTCGGTTGACACTTTCCCAAAAGCACTCCACCGACCTTTGAGCCCGTGCACAAGCCACTGCCCGCACTAGGGGTTGGTGGTTCGCAGTGGGCGGGGATCCTCCGGCCCATTTTTTCAAACCCCGCGCCTTTAGGGCGGTGGCCTAAAGCCTTCTATGCAAGCCTGTAGCCTAAACGGTCCCCTCGTTTCTGCAGAGGTTTACGCAGTTATCGTCATCTTGGCACTTGTGGTTTGGTCAGTGATCTGGACAATTGTGCGAGGGCTCTTGGAGAGCGTGCTCGAAACTTTGTACCCCGTGGAAGACTCCGACCGCTTGCGCAAAGCGCATGCATCCTTGGCGGGTAGCGACGGAGCTGCTGCAGACGCAGAGGGGGCAGAGGATTGGGATGACGGTGTGTATCTCTGAGTGTCATGCTTCCGCCAATCATGATAAAGGGCAAAAAGCAGCCTGGCACGCCATCCACCCAAGAAAGCCCACCCTTTTTGAGCCATGGATGAACGGACTGAATGTAGCAAACGGTACGTTCATGTCCAATGCTCTGCTGCCGAGCACACACCTTTGCCCTGAGGGATAGAGGACCGTCTAGGTCATTGTGGGTCCGCGTGGGTCCGTCTATATTGTCCCTTGGCGCTACAGTGGTGAGCCTTTTCTTAGATCCCCCGTTAGCCCGGCGCACTGCGCGTTTAAACGACCAGTATGTTTTCGATGTTGTGGCAATAAGAGGCCACTGCGGTTGTGGCAAACGAAACCACTCAAAACACTGCAATTGTTTGGTTCGAAACTTGAATGCCGGTGCTGTCCCCGACAGCCTCAGCAAACGTGTACAAGTACCTGTGCGATTGGAATTCAACAAAAGCAATGTGTGTCACGACCATCAACAACATTGCAATTTTGATGTCCGATCACCAAAACGTATGGCCCCCACAGTCGTGTTACAATTTTCGTTGGCTTTTTGTTGGGATATCAAGATGGTCGGTAAACTGAACTGGATGCCCGCTAAATGCACTTCTAATCCATTGTACTTTAGGCGACTGTCCTAGTGCTCCTTGCGCCTGAGCTCTCTTGCTGCTCACCTATACTTTCTTTGAAATCGCTTTTGGGCTTGGGGGGGGGGGGGGGCAGATATGTTTTCCCTAGAAAAACGGAGGAATGGGGATGACCCACCCTCCCGCCTTCAGAGTCAGGTAGGGCTGACGCACCACTCAGCAAGGTCCCCCTCTCAGGTTCAGCCACCGAGGGACGCAGAAGCCCTTTGTTCCCTCGGTTGGGCGGGGTGTCAATGTTAGGGAAGGGGGGTCGACAGAACCCCCTGGCCGGACCTGGTCCCCAAAAGGAGCTCGATTGACGCGGCCTAACCAAATCCTACTGAGGCTAACCCAGGGCCCCGGAGGTGACCGGGGCCCAAAATTCGGAAAGAAAATAAATAAAAATGGTATTTTTTGGAATCAGCGCGTCGAGGGAGTTCCGAAAAGTCATCATTTGCCTTGTACTTTTTTGGTGGGGTTCAGAAAAATGAGGGGGACGAGGGCCAAAAGGATGGGAACCACCTGAACCTGCGCATGGGCGCCGAATCACTGGGGACCTCTCGCTTTTCGTATGGAGGCTTTGGGGCCCCGCCGCGGCGGGAGCTCAGTGGCACCACTGCCTCCAACCCCAAGGCACTCAAAGGCTGAGGCTGCTGATGTGGAAACATTTGCCGTTGGTCAGCACCGCAATGCGCAGGAAATCCTGCAACGGACATGAGCATTGCAAACCTGGGGTGAGTGGAGGATGGCCATTGCTGTAAAAGGGGATTGGAGGGGCCCCAATGGCCTATGGTCGACTGGAAGGAGCCAGTGCACGGCACATGCAGGGCTCGCACACGTGGGAAGCATGGCAACTGCTCTGCGCTAACAGGGGTGACCAGGGGCACGGACGGACTGTGCGGGATTCACAGTCCGCACTCACAGTCGCTGCAGTGCCGGGTCCCTGACACGCAGCTGCGGTGGCAAGCCCTTGTGCTTGTTGACTGTGGGACCACGTGGGAAAGACGGATGTCTATCGGGGACCCCCACTGCTTCGGCACGACAGTGTGCCAGAATGCAACGGCCCCCGACGGGTTAGGGGGGAGTGGACAACCCAGAAGGAAATAGCCCAAACTGACCGGTACATCCCACGTAGTGGCCGGTCGAGTGCGTCGCTTCGTGAAGATACCCAGGCTTCCGAATATCAGGGGTGAATGGGGTTGCCTGGTACACCTCGGCGGTGGCTGCCACACGCAGGGTAACAGGATCAACTCGCCATGCCCTTGCCTTTGGCTTCGCGAGCGAGCGAGCGAGCGCGCGCGCGGGGGCGAAAAAAGAAACACGAAACTGAGACTGCGACCATTTGCCAGCCAGATTCAACCCTCATGGGGCAGTCTGCCCCAGCAAACAGAGTTTGGCATGGCCTCGGGTCGATTTTCCCTCACTTGATACCCCCAATACCTTTTGGTGTCGAATACTTCGGCGTTCATAACTTGAGCGGATTGCACCAAAACCCTTCACAGCTCTCCACGCCCTCGACATCCTGTACCACCCTGGGCAACCCTCAACCACCAGCCTCAATGCCCTTTCCCCCCTTTACCTTCAGAGCTCTTTTGCTACGGCTGCAGTGGCTTTCGCGGAACCAAAATCCAGGAAATTAAGGCTGCTGAAGACTCTGCACATGGTCAGGTAACACAGCTGCAACTCACCCCCTTAAAAGAGTTCTATGCATGATTCGCGGTGTGGGGTTGTCATCTGATGGAGAATGCGTAGGGCTATGCTGTGGCTTCCTGTGTATTCAGTTGGTATGGCACTGCACCTTATCTGTGTTTGGTCACTGGATGCCACTGTTTGTTGAATGTGTGAGTAAGCATGAAATGATTCTTAGTGGAAGGCCCTTCGCTGCTCACCCCATGCCCCTGTGGAGTTTCCCTCGCGTCATCTTTGCAGGCTCATATCTGCAAGAATTGCAAGAGTTTCGTCCATTCTGAGGTGTGATGGGGATGCTGTTTGGGTCGCTCTGGCTTGAGCAGGGATCTTGTACAGTGCTTATGAGCCAGGGATGTATATCATAGTGACGCATTTATTTTGATGGGGTGGGGGCTGGGGGCGACGACGGCATACAGTGCCTATCGTTGTGCAACACCTGCCCGTGTCTTTTCTGTGTCCACACCAAAGGCCACCTTTGCTTTATCTGTGGCAGAAAGATTCCTGTGGTCTTTTGGGCCACTGACGAGCCAGTTTTCCTTCTGTGTTGTGTGCTGATCGATGCTTGTGCCACTCTGAGTCACAAAGCACTGCATATGAAAAAATGATGGAAAATAAACTGTTACGGACATTTGATAGGCACACTTCGCCAAAATCCGAAGGATTTCAGCCTCATCACTGTTTGAGCTGGAATCAAACAGTTCATTCAGCACCACATACCACGCGCAGCTCATACGGGCGAAGAGGTTGGCAGTGACGTTGGAAATTTGGTAATCGTCATTTTGTCATCCCCTCAGCAGACCCCTTCACTCCTGAAGGAAGTCTGTGTTAAAGCACAGAGGGAGTGCTGCAGGTGTTACCATGTACTGACAAGAGTCAATCTCGTGGTCGTCATTTTGTCATCGAAAGGGGGAGGGGGGCACCCCACCCTCCTTATGTCCAACCCTGCTGTGAGCATTGTTTGAGATTGCTCTGATTGTAGAAGGTTGCAGAAGGCCGTGAGGCGTGAGTGAAAGGGTTTGGTAGAGCAGTATGGGTTTTTTTCGGAGTCAGTGCGCTCCTGAACAACAACCACATACAACTTCACACCAACAGTCAGCACCGCGCTGGATCGTCTGCAAGCCACAGCCTGCTAAACCTGACCCCCTCAAGCTATTGCGTACTGCAGTCCTGCTTTTCAGAAACACTGGGTCTCAGAAGTGACATTGCTGGTGGAGGATTACAAGCAGGTCAAAGACGAGCTCGAACAAAAAAGTGCGCCCCTGAACCTGAACAGCGCTTTTCCCATGGTGCAGTTTATGAGCCTCTCAGAGGCCTGGACCTTCACGTACAAAGTGGTCACGGCCCTGGCCAACATCACTTTGGTGACGTACTTCTTTGTGAATGTGATCCGCGTATGCTCTCCTCCTTTTCCCTCATCGCCCTCCCACCCGAGGTCTCGCATATCCGTTGGTGGTTATCCTGCCTTTCCTCTTCTCCACAGTTGGTCTGGCCTGAGGCACTCAGGCATGACATCCCGTCCTCTCCCGTCGGTTCCCAGCTACACGTAAATCCAAGGAACCCCGACCCCTGGCGTCAGTGCACTTGTCAGGGGGGGGTTCCTGAGAAACCAGATATGATGAGGGGGTTTGCACAACCCCCCCCCCCTCCCCAAATTATAACTGCTCTGCGGGGTGGTGGTTTTAGGACAGTTTACGGCACAAACCCCCCCTTTTTTCAAAATAGTGCCCATGGTGACAAAAGTTTTGATCTCTGATTAGGATGCTCCAGCAGGGCAGGGGTTATGAACCCATTTCTGATGCCTCCCCACTTTGGGCTGGGGAAGGTTCAATTTGCCTTGCCCTCAGTTGCTGTGCGACCCCGTTCAGTTTTCCCCCAAGCCCCGGTTATACCCCCACGCAGCGAAAAAACCCCTTAAACCCCCCCCCCCGACCCATCCCCTGCCAAATTTTGGCCTGGAGGGGGTTTGATCATGTCATCCGATTTCCGAGACCCCCCCCCCCTGGTTCTAGTAAACGAATGCTACATGCCACACATCAACCACCTGCCTCAGTGCCACTGGCCAACGGTGGCCTTCTGTTTTCCATTCACGGTTAGACCTGCAGCACCATGTGGTGAAGCACCCACCATTTCCCTGCAACAAAATTGGTGGGCGGGAGCTGGGTGGGTCGCCAGGCAGGAATGGCAGGCTGCCGCTAGAAGGGGGTGAGGGGGGCCCCTTCTTTGGGTACCCCTCACCCACTCAGCCCTGCTAATCGCCTCTGTCTGCCCCCAACCCTCTGCCCTCTCACCGGTTCGTCCCCTCATTGTCCCTACCGCTTTTCCAACCGCCGATCACCGCTTTGGCAATAACTCTGGGACCCTCCCCTTCGAGTGCATCCATGGGGGCAGGGTTAGGAACCTGGTACCAATGCATGCAGTGCAAAGCTTTTGTGTCGCTGGAAGTACTGGGACCCTATTTTTCAGCCTTTTTCTACAAAATGCGGAATGTAGTGTTGTACGTTTCTACCCATGGGCAATCTCCAAATTCCCCGTACCTCCAAGGTAGACAGGCATGTCAGGGAGCCTCATTTGAGCTGTCTGCAACCCGCAAGGAGTAGAACGAGCGCGTTGAAAAGTGTGAACCTCAGATCCATGATACATCCCAGAAGCATCAATGGCGTCATCTGGGTCACCTTCGTCTTCGTCCTCATCATCAGCAATGTTGGAGGCCACTTGGAGGACTAGGCATGTTCATATATTGGAGCAGAGCAAGTTTGTGGAACATAAGTGTTCGAGGTGGCACATCTTGAGGTAACCGTGAGCAAATTTGGCAACAGTAATGAGTCATCAGATGAGTACGGGCTTGTGATGAATTGTGAACAAAGACCCCCCCCCCCAGCTCAGCCAGTGATTGTCTGACTAACTGTAGTCAGACATGATGTTCTGTTTTCTGTTTCAGACACAGTGTGTGTCTTGAGGTTCAACCAGGTTTGGCATAGAGAATAAAGATGCACTTATGCCTGACTGTGGAGTGCATTACCTCTGGTTTGCATTTGTCTGTTTTTTAATTAGGTCACACCCCCCCAGCTCAGCCAGCCTCCGCCTTTATGGCACCCCCCTCCCACCCCACCCCACCCCACCCCAACCCCGCTCCTGAGCCCCCCTGCCAAGCCCTCCTGATTCAACACCTCAGGGAAATCTGTTTTGGTGATTCAAAGTGCGCCGCCCCCACCCCCTCCTCAGGCACTCGCTCCTCCTGAGGAAGTAGCCCATGCCACCCTCAGTTTGCACGTTCACTGGGCTTCCGGCGCCTCGCGGGATGCCGCGGGCCGGTGGGCACTGGGGGCATGCCCTCCTCTCTCTGGGTGGCCAGGCTCGGGAAGTACTCGCCGGAGGCCGGGAGTCTGGGACCCGACTTTCGCGGTGCACTGCCAGGCGTCCGCCGCAAGTGCCCCGGGAAAGGCGTTCACCGAAGGGGCTTGGGGTCCGCAGGGGACTGCCTGCAGACTCTCAATTTGTTATCCCACAGAACCCCTTTAACGAACGGCGGCAGTACGATTTTCTGTTCCGGTTAGTGGCCAGTGTGGAGTTCTGTGCGGTGCTCGTCTTTCTTCTGCGCAACGCCACGCTCGCTGTGGTGTGGGCCCGGAGGTACAAGCGGACCCACACGCCGCGGGTGTTTTGTGGTATATTCCTGACGCTGTTTCCCAGGTATCTCAGCGTGCTGTCAACAGGTGGCAGGGCGTTCCAGGGAGTGGGCCATATGCAAAGCCGCGGTTGCTGCTCCGTTGCTGGCTGCTGTTGCAGTCGCGGCTCTGGTTGCAGTTCTGGTTGCCGCTCGGTTGCACCGGATGGACTGGAGATCGTGAGGCGAAGGGCAGTTGGGTGTTTGCGGCTTTGACGAGGACGTTGGGGGAGGTGAAGGAAAGCACCGCGTTGGGGCAGAGGCAATGCCACTGCCACCGCCACCCAGCCCCTATCTCTACTCTCCCGTCCATTGATCTTGCTCCCCTTTGCCGTTGCCTCGTGCCCCTCTAGCTCGCTACTCTCCCATTGTCTTCCCACTGATTTTGCAGTGCTCCCCCAGTGCCCACTCCTCTCCTTTATCCATCCGACGTTGCTCTCGCTGCCCTCCGATTCCCCTGTGTATTCCCTCCCACGCCCCTCCCACTCCCTCTTCATTTCCTCCCACTGCCCCAGACATGACACTGGCGTCCGGCAGGGAAACTGGTTCTCAGTAGGAACTGGCCCGATATCAAAGGCCAGTAATACCCGCCCCCCGCACCACCAGAACTCAGTAGGAACGTGCTGCGTCCAGTGTGTGGCTCAGTAGGACCCTGCTCAATCTGATCATGTCTCAGCTGGCAGACGCTAGTGGTAAGTCTGCACTGCCCCCTACCCCCGTCCCCCGCCACTCCTCTCCCATTTCCCTTCCATTGTCCCACTCTCCTCCCACTTCCCTCCCACCTCCTGGCGACCAGTATGTGCGGAGCTCCTGATAAAGCCCCCTTGAGTCTCACCGCAGAGATCTCCTGCCCATTTGTAGATACACCCGACGGAGGGATGCCTCAGGACTTGTTGGGATATCCCGTTGTTGAGGAAGGAGACAAGGGAACCGCTCGCTAAGCACCAATGGTCTCCAAGAAAAATTTGCCTAAAGAAAAATTTGCTGTGCTGCAACATGCTTCAAGCCGTAGGTGGGGGTACCCAAATTTTCTAGAAGCTGAGACCTCACCCTAACCTAAGGCAGGCAGGCATAGGAACCATCTGGTTGTCTCTTGTTTTCACCGAAAACCCTTCAAGATGGCCCGCCGGATTTAACCGTACCTGGGTTCGGCGTACCTATCGGCTCGGCGTACTTATCGGCTCGGCGTACTTTCGGCCGGCCGAAAGTCCGGCCGTACCTTCGGCCCGCCGACTCGGCCGGCCGGAGGTACGGTTTAATCCGTCACCCCCCCTTGTACTACTACCCCCAAATACTAACACCCCCCCCCCTATTATTAGTAACAAGACTCCGTCACCCCCCCCCCTTTTTGGCATACTACAAATTCCCCCACCCCCCGTTCGGGCGGTACACACAAAAGGCGGTGCACACAAAAGGCAGTCTGTGGCCACCGCAGGAGTCATGTTATTAAGGGGGCCACAGGCAAGGCGGTACACACAAAAGGCGGTGCACACACAAGGCGGAACACACAAAAGGCAGTCTGTGGCCACCGCAGGAGTCATGTTATTAAAGGGGCCACAGGCAAGGCGGTACACACAGAAGGCGGTGCACACAAAAGGCGGAACACACAAAAGGCGGTCTATAGCCACCGCAGGAGTCATGTTATTTAAGGGGCCACAGGCAAGGCGGTACACACAGAAGGCGGTGCACACACAAGGCGGAACACACAAAAGGCGGTCTGTGGCCACCGCAGGAGTCATGTTATTAAAGGGGCCACAGGCAAGGCGGTACACACAGAAGGCGGTACACACAGAAGGCGGGACACACAAAAGGCGGTCTGTGGCCACCGCAGGAGTCATGTTATTAAAGGGGCCACAGGCAAGGCGGTACACACAGAAGGCGGTACACACAAAAGGCGGAACACACAAAAGGCGGTCTATAGCCACCGCAGGAGTCATGTTATTTAAGGGGCCACAGGCAAGGCGGTACACACAGAAGGCGGTGCACACACAAGGCGGAACACACAAAAGGCGGTCTGTGGCCACCGCAGGAGTCATGTTATTAAAGGGGCCACAGGCAAGGCGGTACACACAGAAGGCGGTACACACAGAAGGCGGGACACACAAAAGGCGGCCTGTGGCCACCGCAGGAGTCATGTTATTTAAGGGGCCACAGGCAAGGCGGTACACACAGAAGGCGGTGCACACACAAGGCGGAACACACAAAAGGCGGCCTGTGGCCACCGCAGGAGTCATGTTATTGAAGGGGCCACAGGCAAGGTGGTACACACAAAAGGCGGTACACACAAAAGGCGGAACACACAAAAGGCGGTCTGTGGCCACCGCAGGAGTCTTGTTATTAAAGGGGCCACAGGCAAGGCGGTACACACAGAAGGCGGTGCACACAAAAGGCGGTCTGTGGCCACTGCAGGCGTCCTGTTATTAATATACAGGGGGGGGGTTGTTAGTATATGGGGGTATTACTACAAGGGGGGCTGACGGATTAAACCGTACCTTCGGCCGGCCGACTCGGCCGGCCGGAGGTACGGCCGTACTTTCGGCCGGCCGACTCGTCCGGCAAGAGGTACGGCCGTACTTTCGGCCGGCCGAAGGTACGGCCGGACTTTCGGCTGGCCGAGCCGGCCGGCCGAAGGTACGGCCGTACCTTCGGCCAAAACAAGGGGGGGTGACGGATTAAACCGTACTTTCGGCCGGCCGATCGGCCGGCCGAAAGTACGCCGAGCCGATAAGTACGCCGAGCCGACAGGTACGCCGAACCCCAGGTACGGTTTAATCCGGTGAGCTCTTCAAGATGGCACCTTTTGATGACAGCCAAACTGCACATAAAACACAATACAATTTCCTTCAAAGGTTCTGCTCGATGCCTTCTCTGATTGCCCACTGCAAACAGTCTGACAATCTGTAGTACTCCCAGTTGTCTCCTTGTTCCTCTTGGGTTGTGTTGTCCCCTCCTCAGTGGGTTCAACAAGAGACTTCAGAAGGCAAAAAAAAAATGATATGTCAAAGCACAGCACAGCAAAAAAAACAAAGAAAAACCAGGTTGGACTATGTGCCCCTGCTCCTGCCCCTGCCAGGGTTGTTGCAGATTACCGCTCCCTGGACTGAAACCAGAGTCCTCTCAATCACAGATGCACCATTTAACCACTAGAGTACTGTCCATCTCTGACGAGCTAGTGCACAGGGATGGGATTGATATTTTGGTCCGTCCCCCCCGTCACCTCCCAGTCCTCCCACTCTCCCAATACCCCCCCCCTCCCTCTCCCCTCTCATTTCCCTCCCTCTGCACTCCCCAGTCCCCCCCCAGCTCTGTCCCACCCCCCTCTCATTTCCCTCCCACTGCCCTCCGATTCCCCCCCAATTCCCTCCTACTGCCGTCCCAATTTCCTCCCACTCCCCTCCCACTCCCCTCCTACTCCCCTCCTACTCCCCTCCAATCCCATATCATTTCCCTGCCACCGCGCTGCCACTCCCTCCCACTGCCCTCCTCCCTTCCCAACTCCCTCCTACTGCCCTCCCACTCCCCTACTCCTCCTTTGCACCTGTGGTCCCAGACTGGCCATCGTCAACGGCATCGGGATTATCCGACTCTGGGACCTGAACTACGTGTGGGCTCTGCTGTTGAACGACACGGACTCATTCATGTTTGGCGTCGCCCAGCGGAAAACTCACGGAGGCCTGTGGGGTACGGTGCTGAAGGTCCTGGACATACTGTGCAAGATCCCACTGCTGCTGCTGGTGGTGCTGATCCCTATGTTCTCGGTCTTGGCACGGATGGTCATGCTCCGTGTCTGCACCACAGTCTTCATTTCGGACTGGACTGCCAGTGCGTGGCTGCTCTTCATCAAGTTCCTGGTCGACATCTCGGTGTTGGTTGAGGTGCCCGTGGCGATGCACGCCCTTGGCCATCACTTGTTCAGAAACGAGGTAGAGCACCACCCACCACCCCACCCAACGGTAGCAGCGCATAATCAAGCACCACTTGTGGAAGTCACCCCAATCCCCACACCGACGGGAGCATGCGCAACTCAAGGTTGAAAGGTGACTTGTTCGCCGCGGTACCGGCAGCAGAGCAGATAGGTGAAGGGAAGCTCTCCAGGGTCCCGCGCCAGAAGACATGTCCACCGGGTGGTATGTCAAGCGATTTGAGGGAGTATGCTCAAGTCCTTGGGATTGGCGATAATGAGCCAGTGTCAACACCCTCCAGTTCTCTTGGAGTGGCAATGCAGAGAAGCAAAACAACCCGCACAACAAAACCGAATACTCATTGTCGACAACTAGCATCCAGCACTCCTCGGGTCCTTTTGCTCACCGGCGTTGCTTTAACGGTAGACACGAAGCTACCGAAGCTTTGTGGATAGGCGCAAACCAATGGTGCACCGTAGTTGTTTGCTTCACCAGGGTCCTTCCATGGAGCCTATGCAGGTACGTGCTTTCATTGTTTTGGTTCACGAGGGCCCTGCAGTGGGGCACAAGTAGTCTTGCGGTTCAGGTGGAGGTTCAATGGGCAATACACATACCAGAGTAGTGGGATGAGGTGATGCTGTTCCCCCGGGGCCACCAAGTCACAAGAATGCTATCCTAGCAGGCTCCAACAAGACCGGCCATCAACGAAATCTTGCTACATCCATTACTTTGGGAAGCAGCAAATGTGATGAAGGCATTTCGGGTGGTTGGTGGCTTCGTTCGGGTTAACTCCCCCCAGTACTTGGCACTGTGCCCGCGCTGTGCACATCCTGTGGCGCAAACGCCCCCTGTGCCTGGACCAGTTCAAGGACATTTGCTTACTGGAGAGGCAATGGCACCATCACACAAAATCACCTCGAAGAGAGGTTGTTAGATCAAGCGCAGGCGCGGGCGTCATATGCCCCCCTTTTTGGGGGTCATTCGCGTAGCATACCCCAAGGCATGATATTGGACGTCCAACCCCTTGTAAAATCATTATTTTGCCCAATAAGACCATCCCCCAATGGATTTTTTGATTTTGAGGCCTCTACCCCCTAAAACTGGATATCACTTTTTTGAGGGGGGGGTGGGGGGGGTGGGGGTGGGGGGGGGGGGTCAAAAGTTTTGCTTAATAGGCTACAAGCAGTGGGGACGCAAGATGCTGGTAACACGGCTAGCGGTCCAATGGTAACGCAGCGGATGCCAGATTTGCGGGCGTCGGTTCGGATCCTGATTTGCTGACTTTTAGCGCCGCCGCCAGCGGCGGCGGCAAAGTGGCCACACTAGGGTTCGAACCGCCGACCGCCGGACGGCTGCATTACCACTTGGCCACTGCTTGGATTGCAGTGTATAGTCTCCCTGCTGCTTGGGGCCGCATCTGCCACTGACAAAAAACCCAAACTGTGTGTATCTGTCTGACTGCCTGCTTGCTGGCTCAGGGACTGATTGGCTGACTGTCAAGCTCTCTTCGAGGTGCACTGCCGAAGGCAATAGAATCACCTCGCAGAGGTTGTTAGATCAAAGCCAGGCAGGCGTATATATGGGGAAAACGCCACATACCCCCCATTTTGGCCTTTTTGGGCCTATTCGCGTACCCTACCCCAAGGGGTTGAATTGTTTGTTTAACCCCCTTGTAAAATCATTATTTTGTCCAATAAACGCATCCCCCAATGAGTTTTTGGTCCGGACCCCCCTAGACCCCCCCCACTTGAAACCCACTTTTTTGCGGTTTTGAGGGAGGGGGGTGGGGGTGGGGGGGCGGTCAAAAAATGACCCCCCTTTTTTTTGGTCGAAAATCATGAATCTTTTGGTTTTTTTCGATTTTGAGCCGAAAAAGTGTTTCTGGGTCCCGACTCCATAGGGTTTGTATGGGGCGGAGTGGGACGAGCGCTTATGCAGTTCATGCACTTTTCAGCCATTTTTGCTATGTTGGCGGTTTTGGCGACCTCGGTGACCTCGTGGTACCCACTTTGAGGGGTGCGAGTGGGGATGTTGTGACAGTATATGCCTACTAGGATATAGAAGGACATTTTTTGTAGTGTCTAGCCTTGCTTAGGGCCGTTCACAACCTGTGCCAAAGAGGCGAAATGGCTGTTTCCAGCAATAATAGGCTAGTCGATGGGCCGGTACACAACCTGCTTATGCAGTTTTTCACCCTGGGCAGCTCAAAAATCGAAGTTTTCGAAACTTGTTTTTTTGATATTGTGACCACCTAAAATGACCATCCAAGGTGTGTAAAGCATGTTTTAGGCCGTATTTACATGTTTTTCACCCTATTTGGGTATTAGGTCCGGGGGGGGGGGTCTCCCAAGGGATTGGTACACAACCTGCTCATGCAGTTTTTCACCCCGGGCGGCTCAAAAATCGAAGTTTTCGAAACTTTTTTTTTTGATGTTCTGACCACCTAAAATGACCATCCAAGGTATGTAAAGCATGTTTCAGGCCGTATTTACATGTTTTTCACCCTACTTGGGTATTAGCTCCGGGGGGGGGGTGTCTCCCAAGGGATTGGTACACAACCTGCTTATGCAGTTTATCACCCCGGGCGGCTCAAAAATCGAAGTTTCGAAACTTGTTTTTTTGATGTTCTGACCACCTAAAATGACCATCCAAGGTATATAAAGCATATTTTAGGCCGTATTTGCGTGTTTTTCATCCTATTTGGGTATTAGGTCCGGGGGGGGGGGGGGGGCTCCCAAGGGATTGGTACACAACCTGCTCATGCGGTTTTTCACTCTGGACAGCTCAAAAATCGAAGTTTTCGAAACTGATTTTTTCGATATTGTGACCACTTAAAATGACCATCCAAGGTATGTAAAGCATGTTTTAGGCCGTATTTACGTGTTTTTCACCCTATTTGGGTATTGGGTTGGGTTGGGGGGGGGGGTCTCCCAAGGGATTGGTACACAACCTGCTTATGCAGTTTTTCAACCTGGGCAGCTCAAAAATCGAAGTTTTCAAAAATCGAAGTCACCTCTTAAAATGACCATCCAAGGTATGTAAAGCATGTTTTAGGCCGTATTTACGTGTTTGTCACCTTATTTGGGTATTAGGTCCGGGGGGGGGGGGGTGGCTCCCAAGGGATTGGTACACAACCTGCTTATGCAGTTTTCACCCCGGGCAGCTCAAAAATCGAAGTTTTCAAAACTGGTTTTTATGATATTGTGATCACCCAAAATGACCATCCAAGGTATGTAAAGCATTTTTTAGGCCGTATTTATGTAGTTTTTACCCTAGTTAGGGTGTGTGTGGCTTGGGGTAGATTCTCTGCGAGGTGGACTTGCCGAAGGCAATAGAATTTTTTGTGGCCTTCGCTCCCATTGTCCCGTGGTGCCAGTTGGACCTCGAACTTGGCGATGCTATCCCACAAACATTGCACAGGCAAGTCTGTAAATGACAAAAACGCGCAGCAATGCATTGAACAAAGGGCAATTTAAAATTCAACAAAGATGTGGGGGTGTAGTCAATGATTCGAAAGCAAGGAAGCAACAAATAGAAGTAAACCACATGGGAAACGGGAGAATGGAAAAACGTGCAGCGAAACTGGTGGTGGGAAAAAGTCATATGTTAACCCTGCTCCAAAAAAGTTGACACAACCACCAAGCAGATGCGGATTCCCTCATTTCCACTTGTATTTTGGAGGAGGTTGTTGTTTTCCTCAAGTCTAAGATAAGATGATATATTTGGGTTCCAAATATCCCCCCACATGAGAATCTTTTCTACCACCTTCATTTAGGCTTGGTACCGCCCTAATCCCAAGATTTCCATGCAGGACAGGTCTGCACACGCCGGCGTCCACGGCGGGACTCGAAGAGGATGAATCACGCCAGCCAGCTAACGAGCCAACCAAAACCCACCCACAGCCCCGTTTCCGTGCCCCTGCACCTGTTTTGTCAAGCAAGAAATGTCTGCTGGAGTTGGTGTCTTCGACACATCCCCTGGCCATTCCCGTAACGTCTAATGCCTGCGGATGCCATCAATGGCGGTTGGCGATTACCCAACAGCAGTCGCTGGTCCACTAACTGTGATTGATTTTAAGTGACGGGCAGTGCATGGCCGATGGACGTTGGTTTGCGGTAACCAACAGCGTTTGCTGGTCAGCCGGCAGCTTGGGGCCTGGTGCAACAAAGTCCACCAGCCTCCTTCTTGTCCTGTCTTGTCAAGGACAGCCCTGGGGTTCAGAAGTGCATCTCCCATCCCATTTTCCCCAGACTCTGCGCCTGTGGATGCCTCCTCTGCACTTTCTCAGCTGCTGCTGATATCCGCGGAGGTGTTTGACCATTTGCCGGGCCCCGTCAATTTCTTGGCCTCCGTGGTGGTGTTTTACACCAGCAGTGTCATGGAGTGCTATGAGATATTCAAGCCAGGATCGAGCATTTGGCGCCCATTGGGAGCCAGGCCACGCGGCGGAGGGCCAATGAAGGCCGTCAAGGGCGCGGCGCCGAAGTGTGAAACGCTGCCCTCTTCTTCCAGCGGCCTTTGTAACCGACAACGGCCGCTCCGAGCCCTTTTGCCAGCCCCCTCCAACCGCCTCCTCAACCGCTCCTGACACCCCCGCGACAGCCCCCGCGCCTGCCAATGCATACCAGTCGCAGACCCTCGTGTTTGCGCGCTTAACGGGCAGGGCGTGGGCAGGAGGGCGGCAGGATCAAGTGTGCTCCTCCGAGAGAGGACGCCCGGTTTGCAAGGGTGCCCCGTCCCATATTCCCCGTTTATGGCCCCACTCAAAACCTACAGTGGAGGCGGGTTTCCACAACGGACAAGGGCCCTCTTTTTTTTCTGGTTCGTTCCGGTTCTGGCCGCAACTGCCGCAACTGACGGCCGTTTGCGGTCAACCGATAGCGGTCCTGTTCCTTTTCTGGTGCACTCCTGTGCAGGCCCACGCTGCTGAGTCCAAGGCCCAAAGGGAAGCCGCCGCGCAGATTCGGTGGCCCTTTGGCAGCAAATGCGGCTGCAGTGGATGTGCCAAAGGACGTGGCCGTAAGCGATGGGGCGGAACGCGACCTTGCGGATTCCGTATGCTTCGCCTTCCATGAACTCCCTCTGTCTGCGCTTTCTCTATCACCCCTCCCCGAGGGGGCGGTTGTGGTTGGGGGTGGGGCCTGTTCCATGAAGCGCCAAAATGACTTGTCACGATATGTGTGTAGGCGTACACATCTCACCATGACATCCCAATCACAGACGAGCCTCCGGCGACACGCGTTGATCACAGCGTTTCACTTCTGCATCTGCAACGAGTGTGGCCTTACGCACAGACCCTGCACTGGGCACTCAACCCCTGCATGCTTTTCACAACACCTATGCTCTGTATGGTAGATCCTGTTCTCCTGATGGCAGTGCAGTATTGGAGGCATCGTTGTGTGCTGCAAGACAGACTACGTGTAACAAGGCATTGTACCTCAGCGTTGCAACACCGGTGTGGGAAGTGGACACATTGTGGTGAAGACTGGGGCCCTAACACAGGTCCATTTAGACTAGGGCACGATTTTGGACAAGCGAGCGAGGTCCAATTGATTTGGGTGAGACCAAACCCTCAATCGGCTGAGAACAGCAACCAGCAGCAGAAAATTGGACTCCTCGGGGAACGGACCTTTGGACGTTCAAGCCCCTTTTGCGGAATGATGAACTGGGGGGGGGGCAAATTCTGTGGACCTCAAATGGCCTGCAATCTGCGGCAAATTTTGTGAAATTGATTTCTCCTGTCAGGTTTTTTTTTTGGATGAGGGTGGGTAAGTGTCCTCCCTGGGGGTGGGTGGGTCACTCGCCAGGCAGCCTGGGGCGAGAGAGATGGAAAACCAAGGCGGTGTCCAGTTTTCAGAGGACGCATATCCGCTTATTGGAATCCAATCAGACACCAGCCCGGACATTCCCCGGGACACTGGCACGAGCAATGGTGTACTCCTTCCGCTGCCCTTGAATCATTCCCGGCAGTGCCATCGCCACAGTCTTCACCGATCTCTCTCTCTCTCTCTCTCTCTCTCTCTCTCTCTCTCTCTCTCTCTCTCTCTGCTTCTGTCTTTCCCCTCCCAACCTCCATCGCTCGCCCTATCCTTTCCTCGTTCGCTCCCTCCCTCCCTCTCCTTACTTGCTTGTACAATTGTTGGATTCAGTCAAAGGATGGGAATAGCTACGGCACGTTCATTTTGCTCTTCTCAAGCACAATCATGACTTCAAGTAGCATTCAAGACTCAGGTATAGGAACGGAAAAACAAGTTAAACGGAGACAAAAGATAAGCATGGAGAGCCAGCTCCGGAAGGTGGTGAAGAAGAAAATCTCACAGAGGGGTTCTTTCATGTGCTCTAAGGGGCTGCACAAATTGTCAATTCCCCATGGTATCAGCCCTGCTGACGGATGTGATTCTTGACGCTACCGCTGGCCGCCGCGTCATAGGAGGATCAACCCTGCAGACTGCACCTTCTGTGGAGGGTCAGGGTTGGGGGCAGGGGGCTCCCCAAGTGCCGTTGCAAGTTCAGATGGAATCACCTCGCAGAGGTTGTTAGATCAAAG
Source organism: Eutreptiella sp. 'Long Island Sound 2002' (assembly GCA_964036045.1). Lineage (NCBI taxonomy): Eukaryota > Euglenozoa > Euglenophyceae > Eutreptiales > Eutreptiaceae > Eutreptiella > Eutreptiella sp. 'Long Island Sound 2002'. Next base: position 4,920,377 of record OZ038385.1, read on the forward strand.
CCAGGCAGGCGTATATATGGGGAAAACGCCACATAGCCCCCCATTTTGACCTTTTTGGGCCTATTCGCGTACCCTACCCCAAGGGGTTGAATTGTTAGTTTAACCCCTTGTAAAATCATTATTTTGTCCAATAAACGCATCCCCCAATGAGTTTTTGGTCCGGACACCCCCAGTCCCCCCCCACTTGAAACCCACTTTTTTGCGGTTTTGAGGGAGGGGGGTGGGGGTGGGGGGGTGGGGGGGGGGTGGGGGGCGGTCAAAAAATGACCCCCCCCCTTTTTTTGGTCGAAAATCATGAATCTTTTGGTTTTTTTCGATTTTGAGCCGAAAAAGTGTTTCTGGGTCCCGACTCCATAGGGTTTGTATGGGGCGGAGTGGGACGAGCGCTTATGCAGTTCATGCGCTTTTCAGCCATTTTTGCTATGTTGGCGGTTTTGGCGACCTCGGTGACCTCGTGGTACCCACTTTGAGGGGTGCGAGTGGGGATGTTGTGACAGTATATGCCTACTAGGATATAGAAGGACATTTTTTGTAGTGTCTAGCCTTGCTTAGGGCCGTTCACAACCCGTGCCAAAGAGGCGAAATGGCTGTTTCCAGCAATAATAGGCTAGTCGATGGGCCGGTACACAACCTGCTTATGCAGTTTTTCACCCTGGGCAGCTCAAAAATCGAAGTTTTCGAAACTTGTTTTTTTTGATATTGTGACCACCTAAAATGACCATCCAAGGTGTGTAAAGCATGTTTTAGGCCGTATTTACATGTTTTTCACCCTATTTGGGTATTAGGTCCGGGGGGGGGGGGCTCCCAAGGGATTGGTACACAACCTGCTTATGTAGTTTTTCACCCCGGGCGGCTCAAAAATCGAAGTTTTCGAAACTGATTTTTTCTGATGTTCTGACCACCTAAAATGACCATCCAAGGTATGTAAAGCATGTTTCAGGCCGTATTTACATGTTTTTCACCCTACTTGGGTATTAGCTCCGGGGGGGGGGGTGTCTCCCAAGGGATTGGAATGCTGCCATTATAGACTTGGTAGCAGATGACCCTATTTTGTGCTATGTTGCACTTAGTCGGGTTCGATCCTCTTCGGATTTGCTCATCTATCGCCTTTTTCCTAAGGAAATCTTCCAACGTGGTGACCCGCTTGGTCCTACATTCCTTCTAAAGAGACTCCGTGAAAAAACTTTGACCTACATCACCACAAGGCGTCTTATTTCAATGCAAGTTGCTGCATCTTGTGTGCAGTGTGGTTGCCAAGACTACCATCATATTGCATCATCCGATCTACCTAATCCCCCACTTTTCACTTGTAATGATTGTGCACATGATGTCACAAAAATGAAGTTTTGCAACAGATGTGGACTCCCCAAGCCAATGCCAAGCTTTTCTCCTTCTCAGTGGCAAATGCCTTTTGAAGAGCGCCGTTGCAAACAATGTTACAAACAAGTGGCAAACAAGGTCATTTGCCCTTCTTGCCAACAACAACGCATGGTATCCGAAATTAGTGCAAGAGGTACATGCAACCGATGTACCAAGGTCACTTGCCCTTCTTGCCAACAAGAGCGCATGGAATCAGAAATCAGTGCAAGGGGTACATGCAACCGATGTACCAAGGTCACATGCCCTTCTTGCCAACAAGAGCGCATGGAATCAGAAATCACAGCAAGAGGTACATGCAAACGATGCACCAAGGTCACTTGCCCTTCTTGCCAACAAGAACGCATGGTATCAGAAATGAGTGCAAGAGGTACATGCAACCGATGTACCAAGGTCACTTGCCCTTCTTGCCAACAAGAGCGCATGGAATCAGAAATCAGTGCAAGGGGTACATGCAACCGATGTACCAAGGTCACATGCCCTTCTTGCCAACAAGAGCGCATGGAATCCGAAATCACAGCAAGAGGTACATGCAAACGATGCACCAAGGTCACTTGCCTTTCTTGCCAACAAGAACGCATGGCATCAGAAATGAGTGCAAGGGGTACATGCAACCGATGTACCAAGGTCACTTGCCCTTCTTGCCAACAAGAGCGCATGGAATCAGAAATTAGTGCAAGAGGTACATGCAACCGATGTACCAAGGTCACATGCCCTTCTTGCCAACAAGAACGCATGGCATCAAAAATGAGTGCAAGGGGTACATGCAACCGATGTACCAAGGTCACTTGCCCTTCTTGCCAACAAGAGCGCATGGCATCCGAAATTAGTGCAAAAGGTACATGCAAGCGATGCACCAAGGTCACTTGCCCTTCTTGCCAACAAGAGCGCATGGCATCAGAAATGAGTGCAAAAGGTACATGCAACCGATGTACCAAGGTCACGTGCCCTTCTTGCCAACATGAGCGCATGGCATCACAAATTACTGCAAATGGGACATGCCAGCAATGCACCAAAGTCACTTGTCCTTCTTGCCAGCAAGAGCGTGTGCACTCCGAATTTGGTAAACATGCAACGTGCCAACGTTGTAGAACTATCTGCTGCCCATGTTGCAACCTTGAAAGAATGCCTTGTGAATTCAATGCTGGAGGTGCTGACCAAAGATGTGTGCATTGTCAAGCCGCGGGACTACAATGTGCTTCCTGCAATGAATTAAAGCCAAAAATATCCTTTACCGCTACCCAAATAGCATTAGGCAGCAACGGAAGATGCATAGATTGCTCACAAAAACAAAAGAAGCCCACCAAACGTTCATTGCAAGATGCACTACAATGCTTCTCTTGTGGTATTCAGCGGTTGCGTGCAGACTTTACAAAGAGCCAATGGAAACTTGGTACCAAAAAGCGTTGTTCTTCCTGTGTTGCTTCAAAAAGTTTCAATCAACTTGACAAACATGAGAAAGGCAAGGAGCAATCGTCACACAAAGGTCTCAACGAAAAGCAAACAACCAACATTCGACCACAAGTCATCACTAGTGATGATGAAGAATATGCATTACCCCCGAGAAAAAAGAGGCATGCTATTCACCAAGAGGAGTCAACTGGTCATCAGCCCAAACTTTTCACCAATGACGATGAAGAGCATATATCACATACAAAGCGAGTTAAGAAGAACCAGGCCAAAAAACGGCTTCATGACGATCTACAACCTAAATCTCCCCACAAGCGCAAACCACAAAAAAACCAAGACACTGCATCATCATCCAACATGACCAAAGCACAATGCCTGCTTGATCTCCCCATTGCTTCATATCCGGCAATGTATGAATATTTGGACAAGAACAATTTTGAAGTTGGCATGCAATTGCTTGGGGCCACAAACAAGGCTAACATCCGCAAGCAATATCTTCACCTATCTGTAAAGCTTCACCCGGACAAAGATCAAACGAACGTTCATGCCACTGAACGATTTGCATTACTTCTTAGGACATATGAGCTGTGGCAAAAAATGCCATAATGCTGCACACTATTAGGCACATCCAAAGTAGTAATGGTGTGCATGCCAGTAGTCAACGGCAATGTCATGCGTTACGCATGTAAGATGTGCGTCACGTGAGGTGACCGGACTCAAGTGGGATCCATGACTTGAGCTTCGCAACCGGTGGCGCCGGTAGCAATATGGTCATTGGTTTCGCTTGCCGAAGGCCGAAGGGTGATTCCCATTTTGCTTTTGCAAGTCTACCCTTAAAAGTCTTTTTGCGTATGCATCAACAGCATTATGATGTAAACCTAGCAACATTGGCTAGCAAGCGGCGGGCAAATCAAAAGAGCTTGTGTGTGTGTGTGTGTGTGTGTGTGTGTGTGTGTGTGTGTGTGTGTGTGTGTGTGTGTATGTGGTACTGTGGCACTGCGGTACACCACCTCCATCAACAACCAGAACCCGGTGTTGTGGGGATTTTGGACAATGTCTAGTCCTGTTAATCGGATTTTGGCGACCACCTCCACCATCAACCAAGATCCGGCGCTGTGGGGATTTTGGATCATGTCTACTCCTGGTAGTCGGTTTCTTGACCTCTTGAACACGGTCTACATACAAGCAATACCGACGCTTTGAGGATTTTGCATCATGTCACGTCCTGTTAGTCGTGTGCTTGTAATCCTCTATACAACAACGGCGACCACCTCCACCATCAACCAAGATCCGGCGCTGTGGGGATTTTGGATCATGTCTAATCCTGGTAGTCGGTTTCTTGACTTCTTGAACACGGTCTACATACAAGCAATACCGACGCTTTGGGGATTTTGCATCGTGTCACGTCCTGTTAGTCGTGTGCTTGTAATCCTCTATACAACAACGCCGCAACCAAATACACCCACCAGCTACTTACTTGCCTGCCGCTTCCGGAGATGGGTAGGGCTACTGGCGAGGACACTCCGGGGCTTTCCAAATCAAATCAAAAGTCCGGCCATTCGGCCCCCGCAAGTCGGGAACGACGGCAAGGCGGGGCCTCCAGGGTACGTCGGAAAGACCGCCACTAAACCCCCCTATCCTTGGTTCTCCAAGTACATTTTGCGTTGAGTAATTTACCATCATCTTAAAACCCAAATTGGAATGAGACCAATTTTTTTTAGGATGCTCATAATAAAACAAGGCAAGTTTCTGTGAATTTGGGCAATTTAATTTTCATAGCGAGATCCCCATCAACAGCTCATCACTCAAGTGTGCATTGCTGACGGCAATTCTCTGCGAGGTGGACATGCCGAAGGCAATAGAATTTTCAGAATTTGACCTCTCCCTGGGTATAAGGTATTGACACCCCTGTGCCAACCAAATCCTTGTGTGATCTTTCCCTGCAGCAGCCAACAGTGACAGAAGGCTGGGCCAGGAGGTCTGTGATTGGTCTTGACTTAAAGAGTGGTGACCCTTGAGGGTATCCTCCGCTTGTGGGTAATGACCTGGAATCGCAGCACCACCACCACCTACTCCTCCTCCTCCTCCTCCTCCTTGCCCCCTTTGCAAGAGTACGAGGAAAGAGCTTCGCGCGCGCGTGTGTACCCCCCTCCCTCCCCTCTCCCTGTTGTCTTTCTCTCCCTCTCCTGCTTCAATTTCCACGTCAGGATTTATGTGTGCACCCCAGGGCTGCAGCGCGGCAGCCCCTGCCGGCCCTCAACGAGTCCCAGGTGCCATGTACAGCCACTCTGCGGTCCATGTTTGCCTCCATGCCGGCGGCCGTGTCCCCTCATCACCCCCTGGAACAGCCACACACACACCCACAGGCCATGTTTGCAGCCATGCCTGCGGCCGTCTCCCCTCACCACCCCGTGGAGCAGCCACACGCACAGCCCCAGGCCCCAGGCCCAACTGCCCCTTCTGCGCCCGCTGAGAATGCAGGCAGTCCTGATGCAGGGACACATAGGCAGGTCAGCACAAGCACGACAGAGGAAAGGGTCTCTGCTGGGCCCAACACTGGCGTGCGTCCTCTTGAGGGACCCTTCTTCGCGCCCCCACCGCGGAAACTGTTGAGCCGTGCAAATTGTGGAGCTGTGCAAGAGTAGCAGGGCATGCCCAATCCTCGCAAACGTCCGTCATTGGCAGTCGTTCGTGCATTCGCTAGACCCCGTTCCCGCCCCACCACAGCGTGATCTGCACTCCGGAGAGTTAGCAGAGGACAGATCTCCCACAGATCGAGGGACAGTGACCAGCCGAAACGTGCTGTCTTGGGCTAGTGTGGTACCAACTCCCAGAGACTGTGCGGAACTGTGCGGATTTACAAGGACCCGGAGGGGACAGCTTTGCAGCCCCGGAAACAAGAGGCCGAATGAAAAAAGTGGCAATGGCGAGCAGTGGGACAAGCATTCCACTTTTGCCCACCGAAATGCATCCCCCTCCCATTCCGCCACCTCACAAATCACCTCATCCCACAAGCAAATCACGGAAAAGACATGGTACTGGTCATCGGTTGTAAATTGTGGGGCCCCCCGCCCCCCACACACATTCACACTAACCGCGAAGGGACTGTGGTCAAGGGACAGTGGATGCACCTTGACGCGTCCCTACGCCCTTTGGGCCATCGGAACGAGTGTCCCCAGTGCAATGGTTCGGCACAATAAACCCCTGCAGCCGGAGTCATGGGCTCCCTGAGCTCCATTCATTGCAAGGGCATCGGCTGTTGTGCGGAGAGGGAGGAGGAGGGGAATTTGGTGCTGGTTCGTACCCATGCCGCCACATGCATTTCCAGCTGCTGCCTCACCCAGCAGGCAATGTCCCTGGTTCGCGGTTTCTTTTTCGTTTTTACCTAAAACTATGTCGGCCACCCCGTATTTTTTGTGTTGTTTTCACGGGTTGTTCTGGCATACTTGTCGTCGCAATTTCGCTGAGCCATGGGGTTTGGGGGGGGGGGGGGGTGCATTGGTGAAAGCTCCCGAGGAAAAATGGGGGGAAATGGGGGGAAATGGGGCAAAACGGGGAAACCAAACCCGTGCACCCTAGCCCCACAATTTTTGTTATTTGCCCCCACCTGCCCCCATAACACCCCATTTCCCCCCCATTTCCCCCCTATTTCCCCCCATTTCCCCCCATTCCCCCCCATTTTTCCTGGTACTGGGTTCATTGCGGGTACGTTGCTGGGTGTATTACCACCCACCTCGTCTGGGTATTTCTGAGGCCTGCAATTGATTCCCCCCAACCCAAGCATTTTGAAAGCCTGCTTTCCCCCGTGTGTGGGTTTTAGATCTTACCTCACTTAACCCTTAGCTCTTGTGCTCTTGTTTTACCCTGACTGTGTATCCTCCTTTACCTCTGGTAGATGTCTCCTCTGATGACCACTTTCCTACTGCCCCCCCCCCCCCACAGCCGTTGTATCATTGTTACCCGACCGCAGCACTTGTGCTCCTGTCCAGGAGGCCGCCCTATTAACGTCTCCAATGCACCAAGAACAGGTCTGGTTGCGACCAACACTGCCAAGAAGATTTCACAACAGCAACAGTGTGGATGCAACCAGTGTCCCACAGTCTACAGCCTCATGGACCACCCGTGTGAGGGCGCTGGCATTGTTAGGTCTCACAGGTCCGGACAATTACAGGAACCTGCTCACAGGCTGTCACATGCACCCGCGCAGTCCCAGACCCGGTGGTCCAGGTTTGATGTCTGTGGCATACAGCACACAGCTGTTGTGGGAGGGGTTGCCAGGTGCTTCCTTCGGACCCCCCGACCCCCCTCTTCCCCCCACAGCCATTGTGGAACACCCCCCTGGGCCTTCTCACCCTTTAGAAATTTACATTCCCCATGCAATTGTGGACAGCCCCGTTCCACCGTCATGAAAGATCAGCTTCCTCAACAGAAGGAGACAGTGTTTGCTGAAGTGTAGATTCAGCTTTCAGCCACTGAGGCTGCTCCTGTGGTGCTTCACAGTGTGAGGGGGGCAGGGCGGCTTCGCCTAAGAGCTCCTTTTTTCCTGCTGTTTCCCCCGCTCTGAAGCGTTGGGGATCTCCCGGACAGCAACAGTTATGTTGCCAATCCACCCACTTGTGGGTCACTGCTGATTCTGTCCCCCGCTTTGAAGCGTTGGGAGACTCCGAAATCTGCAAGGGTTATGTAGCCAATCCGCCCATTTGTGGGCAACTGCTGATTTTGTCGCCCGCTTTGAAGCATTGGGGACCCCCCCAGACGGCAAGGGTTATGTAGCCAATCTGCCCACTTGGGCCACTGCTGATTTTGTCCCCCATTGTGAAGTGTTGGTGACCCCCCAAACGGCAGGGGTTATGCAGCTAGTCCGCCACTTGTTGGCCACTGCTGATTTTGTACCCCGCTATGAAGCGTTGGGGACCCCCCAAACCGGCAAGGGTCATGTAGGCAATCCACGCATTTGTGGGCCACCGCGGACTTTGTACCCCACACGGTAGGGGTTTTGTCGCCAATCTGCCCACTTGTGGGCCACTGCTAATTTTGTCCCGTGCTCTGAAGCATTGGACCCCCCAAGTCCGGCAAGGGTTATGTAGCCAATCCACACACTTGTGGGCCACTTCTGGCTTTGTACGCACCCCGCTATGAAGCGTTGGGGAGCCCCAATACACTAAGGGTTATGTAGCCAATCATCACATTTTTTGGGCCAATGCTAATTTCGTCCCCTACTGTGAAGCATTGGGGACCCCCCAAACGGCAAGGGTTATGCAGCGAATCTGCCCAACTTTGGGCCTCCTCAAGATTTTGTACCCATACATGAAGCGTTGGGGACCCCCCAAGCCGGCAAGGGTTATGTAGCCAATCTGCGCATTTGTGGACCACTGCTGACCTTGTACCGCGGTATGAAGGGTTGCGGACCCCCGAGAGCGCAGGGGTTATGTAGCCGATCCGCCCACTTGTGGGGCACTTCTGATTTTGTACCCTTGCTCTAAAGCGTTGGGGACCCCGATAGAGAGCGGGGGTTATGTAGCCAATGCGCCCACTTGTCGACTGTCGACTTTGTCCCCTACTCTGAAGCAAAGGGGGCCCCCACACTGCAAGAGTTATGTTGCCAATCCGCCCTGTTGTGGTCCATTGCTGATTTTTTACCCTGTTATGAAGTGTTGGTGACCCCCCAAGGCCATAAGGGGTATGTAGCCAATCTGCGCAATTGTGGGCCAACGCCTACTTTGTCCCCCGCTATGACACGTTGGGGACCCCCCAAACGGCAGGGGTTATGTAGCAGATCCGCCCAATTGTGGGCCACTGCTGATTTTGTACCCCGCTATGAAGCGTTGAGGAACCCCCAGGCAGCAGGGGTTATTTTATTTAGCCAATCTGTCCATTTTTGGGGCCATTGATGACTTTGTCCTCCGTTCTGCAATACTGGGGACCTCTCCAATGGTACGGGTTATGTAGCCAATCTGCCCATGTCGTAGGTCACTGCTGATATTGTCCTCCGCTTTGAAGCATTGGGGACCGCCGAGACCGCAGGGTTTATGTAGCCAATGCGCCCACTTGTGGGCCTGTTCTGATGTGTCCCCCGCTCTGAAGCGTTTACAGACCCCCTAAGCTAGCAACGGTTATGTAGCCCGTCTACCCACTTGTGCGCCACTGCCAATTTTGTCCCCCGCTCCGAAGCGTTGGCGACCCCCCCAGACCGTAGGGGTTATGTAGCCAATTAGCCCTCTTATGTCCCATTTTCTGATTTTGCCTCCGCGCTCTGAAGTGTTGGGGGACGCCCCGGGCAGCAAGGGTTACACAGCCAATTAGCCCTCTTATGGGCAACTTCTGATTTTGTCTCTCCGCTCTATTGCGTTTGGGGATGCCTCAGACGGCCAGGTTTATGTAGCCACTCCGCCCATTTGTGGGCCAATGCTCACTTCCCTTTGGAGTCCATGGGTGCTGAAGGCGCCCGACGCTCCACGGGCACCAAAGCTGCCCAAAGGAAAATTTTGTCCACTTTGCACCCCAACACAACCATGACCCTACCACCCACCTTAACCCTCAACCTAGTCCTAACCCTACCCCACTCCTACCCCTACCCCTAGCCCTAAGCCTAGCCCTAGCCCTAACCCTAACGAGGATTGAATATTGGGACCGAGCTGGTGGGGGTAGGAACATCGTCTAGGAGACATCAATGAGACAAATGAGGTACGCACTGGAAAGTGGATGGGAGCGGCTCAAAAGGGGATGTATTCATCCGCCTGGGCACCACAACTGGACTAGGTTCATTTTTGGAAAACCATGGTTTTGACCCATTTTTGAGCTAGTGGTCGCAAATTGGCCCATTTTCAAGGCCCTTTCAGCCTTGAGAGGGGCCAAAAATGCTCCACATGGGCTAAAAATGGGCTCATTCCATTTGTTTGTGCACCCCAAATAGTATATTTGAAAAGGCACATTTTGATCCATTTTTGACTGATTTTTCGTCCCAAAACGGCCCATTTTCAGGGCATTTTGTGACTCCGGAGTGGCCAAAATGGCTTGCAATGGGCTCAAAATGGACTCGTTTCACTTGTTTAGGCACCCCAAATGGTGTAGGATCATTTTTGGAAAACACATTTTTGACCTATTTTTGATGCACTTTTTGTCCCAAAACAACAACCCATTTTCAACACATTTTGTGACTTTGGAGGGGCCAAAATGGCTTGCAAAGGGCTCAAAATGGGCTCATTTCACTTTTTAGGCACCCCAAATGGTCTAGGATCATTTTTGGAAAAAACCCATTTTTGACCCATTTTTTACCCACTTTTTGGACCCAAAACAGCCCATTTTCAAGGCATTTTGGGGTTTTAGGAGGGCCAAAATGGGCCACCACGAGCTCACAACGCGCCACAAACACTTGTTTAGGCATTCTTTGTGGTCCAAGATCATTTTTGAAAAAAAAAGTCTTTTTTTTTTACACCTGTTGGATCTTGTTGACCCATTTTGGCACCCACCTCTTTGGGTTACCTCCTGCAGCTTGCCGCAGCCCACTGGGCCTAGGTACGGGGGTGTAGGCGTCGGTCAGGGCAATTTTGAGGGGTGGAAACCGCCAAAAGTGGGTGGTTATGGGCGGATTAGGTGCGCTCGAAATCACGTATTGAGCCACGTCGCCCAAGGTATGGTTCGTTTTTGGTTTGGGGTTGTCGGCGGTCGATTTGGAAAAATTCGGGGGTTTTTGGGGGTCTTTTGGGGGCGGTCCGCGGACATCTTGTGGAGTTAGCGGGCGCTAGAGGGCCCTTCGGCACGGGGAAGTCTAGCTGCATGTGTAGATTAGCCACTATTTCCCTTCATTTGGCCGTTTTCAGTACGTTCCAGTGCGCTTTTGGGGAAAAGAAGGCCGATTTTTGGCCCTAAATGGCAGCCTTGGGGGCATGTACCCCCCCAAATTGCCCCCCCCCCCCGCCCCCCGCCCCCCCCCCCATCCCAAGTGAACCCTCCCGCACCCCCCCCACCCCGGGCAACAGCCCCCCCCCCGATCCCCCTCCATCGCGGCTCCCACATGCCCCCCCCCCAAGGGGGCGTCCGGCCAACAGTTCGTTGGGGGGTAGTTGGCGTCCACAACCGAGGAGTCGCCCTCGTCGGGGTTTTCCCCCATTGGGAAGTGTTGGGGAGCCCCTAGACGGCAGGGGTTATGTAGCCATCCATTCCTGGACCACCTCTGATTTTGTCTTCCTGCTGTGAACCGTTTGGGACCCCCCATAAGGTAGGGGTTATGTAGTCAATCCGCCCACTTGTGGGCCACTGCTAACTTTCTCCCCCGCTATGAGGCTTTTCGCACCCCCCAAACAATTGGCGTAATGTTGCCTATCTTCCATCTTGTGGGCCATTGCTGACTTTGTCCCCCGCTTTGAAGCATTGGGGACCCCCTAGACGGCAGGGGTTATGTAGCCAATGCGCCCACCTGTGGGCCAGTTCTGATTTTGTCCCCTGCTCTTGAGATTGGGAGATACCCCATACGGCATGTAACCAATCCGCCCACTTGAGGACCGCTACTGACTTCGTCCCCCGCCCCGAAGCGTTTGCGACCCCCTAGACGGCAGGGGTTATCAAACCAATCCGCCCACATGTTGGCCACTTCTGATTTTGTCTCTCTGCTCTAAAGCATTGGGGGACCACGCAGACGGCAAGGCTTGTGTAGCCACTTCTGATTTTGTCTCCCAGCCCTCAGACGTTGGGGAACCCCCAGACGGCAGGGGTGATGCAGCCAATTCGCCCACTTATGGGCCAGTGCTGACGTTGTCCCCGGCTCTAAAGTGTCCGGGATCCCTTAGATCGCACGGGTTTTGTAGCCAATCTGCCCACTTGTGGGGTACCTCTGATGTTGTCCCCCGCTTCGAAGCGTTGAGAGACCCCCATGCCGGCAAGGGTGATGTACCCCATCTGCCCCTTTGTACGCCAGTGCTGACTTTGTCCCCCGCTGCGAAGCGTTGGCAACCCCCCCAGACGGCAGGGGTTATGTAGCCAATTAGCCCTCTTCTGTCCCATTTCTGATTTTGCCTCCGCGCTCTGAAGCGTTGGGGTCACCCCGGAGGGCAAGGCTTATGTAGCCACTTCGCTCACTTGTGGGCCACTACTGGCTTTTTTCCCCGCTCCTAGGCGTTGCGGACCTCCAGATGGCAGGGGTTATGTAGCCAATTTGCCCTCTTATGGGCCACTAGTGATTTTGTCCTTTGTTCTAAAGCGTTGGGGATCCCCTAGCGTTGGGGACCCCCTAGAAGGTAGGCGTTATGTGGCCAATCTGCCCTCTTGTTGGCCACTGCTAACTTTGTCCCCCTGTGAAGCATTGCCCCCCAGCCCCCCACCCCCGGACGGCAGGGGTTGTGGAGCCAATCAACCCACTTATGGGCCACTGCTAATTTTGTCTGCCATTGTGAGTGTTGTTGACCCCCTAGACGGCAGGGGTTATGTAGCCAATCCGCCCTCTTGCGGGCCTGCCAACTTACTCCTCGCTATGAAGTGTTTGGCACCCGTGCCAAACGGTAGGCGCTATGTAGCAAGTCTGCCCTCTTGTGGGCTATTTCTGACGTTGTCCCGTGCTGTGAAGCATTGGGGACCCCCTAAGAGGCAGGCGTTATGCACCATTCTGCCCACTTGTGGGCCACTGCTGATTTTGCCCCCCGCTGTGACGTGTTGGTGACGCCCTAGGCTGCAGGGGTTGTGTCGCCAATCCGCCCACACATGGGCCACTCTGATTTCATCCCCCACTCTAAAGCATGGGGGACCCCCCCAGATGGCAGAGGTTATCCCTAGGTGCGTGCTAGAAAACCCAATTTTGTTGCAACCTAGAACGGCTAGAATGAGTAGAACGGAAAAAAGTGGTGGTTACCCCGACCCATCGGCATACGGGGTTGGGGGTATGAAGGGTGCACCCTTGGAACGCAGAGACTGTTCGCGGGTCCATACCTCTTTTTTTTTTATTTTTAGAAAAGCACGTTTTTGAACCGAAATTCAACGACAATAAAAAACTGCTCTTCTGCGACGTTCTAGCGATGTTCTAGCGAGGGCCGCTACCGCTCGCTAGAACGTTGGTAGAATGCTCCACAACTCCTCAAAGAGAAGCTGCCCCGGCTACCATGGCCAGCCGTGGCCAATCACAGGGTCCCGATGCTAGACGCAACTCACGGACCCCCCCCCCCCCCGTGCACCCGGTTAACCCCCCCAACCCCAACCCCATAGGTCATTTGGAGGGTCACTTAGTGGGCAAGCGCCGGGTCACTTGGTGAAGGGTTAGCCCGATTAGCGCGGTTAGCCTCCTAGCCCCCGCTCATGAATTGCGACACACAGGTCACCCCTCCTGCGTGGTGGGGGATTGCCGCGGCACCAAGCCGCCCACTTGTGGTCCACTGCTAATTTTGTCCCCCATTGTGAAGTGTTGGTGACCCCCTAGACGGCACGGGCTATATAGCCAATATGCCCACTTGTGGGCCACTGCTGATTTTGTCCCCCACTGTGAAGTGTTGGTCACCCCCTAGACGGCAAGGGTTATGTAGCCAATCCATCCATTTGTGGGCCCCTTGTGATTGTGTGCCCCTACTCTGAAGCGTTTGTGACCCCCCTCAAGATAGGGGTTGTGAAATCCATCCGCCCACATGTGGGCTGGTAACTTTTCCCCCCGTCCGAAGCGTTGGGGACCCTCCAAATGGCAAGGGTTATGTAGCCAATCCGCCCACTTGTGGGCCAGTGCTGATTTTGTCCCCCTTGAAGAATTGGGGACCCCCTGGGTGGCAGTCATTATGTAGCTAATCCGCCCATTTGTGGGTCATTAATCATTTTGTCCCTCTTGAAGCGTTGGGGACCCCCACCCCCGATGGTAGGGGTTTTTTAGCGAATCCGCCCAATTGTGGGCCACCTCTAGTTTTGTCCCCCGCTTTGAAGTGTTGGGGACCCCCAAAAAGGCATGGGTTATGCAGCCAAGGCGCCCACATGTGGGGCACTGCTGATTTTGTACCGTGCTATGAAGTGTGGGGGACCCTCAAGAGGGCAAGGGTTATGTAGCCATTTGTGGGTCACTGCTGACTTTGTTCCCCATTACAAAGCGTTGGGAACTCCCCAGACGACAAGGTTATGTAGCCAATCTGCCCAATTTTTGGTCACTGATAACTTTGTCTCCCGCTATGAAGCGTTGGGAACCCCCAAGAAGGCAGGCATTATGTAGCCAATCCGCCCACATGTAGGGCAACACTGATTTTGTACCGCGCACAAAGCGTTGGGCACCCCCAAGAGGGCACGGGCAATGTAGCCAATTTGCGCACTTGCGAGCCACGGCTAACTTTGTCGCCCGCTTTGAAGCATCGGGAACTCCCCAAACGACAAGGGTTATGTAGCCAATGCGCCCATTTGTGGACTGGTGCTTCGTTTATACCCCGTTGTGAAGCGCTAGTGACCCAAAGGGCAGGGGTTGTGTAGCTAATCCGCCCACCTTTGGGCCAGTTCTCATTTTGTCCCGTGCTCCGAAGCCTTGGGGACCCCCTAAACGGCACTGGTCATGTGGCCAATCCACCCACTTGTGGGCCGGAGCCGGTTTTGTTCCCCGCCTTGCAGCATAGGGGACCCCCTAAACGGCAGGGGTTATGTAGCCAATCCGCCCATTGGTGGGACACTACTTCGTTTGTACCCCACTATGAAGCGGTGGTGATCCAAATGACAGGGGTTATGTAGCCAATCCACCCTCTTGTGGGCCACTGCTGACTTAGTCCCCGTCTTAGGGACTCCACAAACGGCGGGGGGTTTGTGTTTAGTCCGCCCACGTGAGCATAGGGGACCCCCCCGGATGGCAGGGGTCATGTAAACAATCCGCCCACGTGTGGGCCACTTCTGATTTTGTCCCCCGCTCAATAGCGCAGGGGACCCCCCCAGGCGGTAGGGGTTATGTAGCCCGTCCGCCCACTCGTGTGCAATTTCTGATTTTGTTTCCCCGCTCTGAAGTGATGGGTGCCCCCCACACGGTGGGGTTTACGTGGCCAATCCCCCGTTTTGTGAGCCACTGTTGATTTTGGCCCCCTCTGTGCAGTGTTGGGGACCCCTCAAGCGGCACGGGTTATGTAGCCAATCCGCCCACTTGTGGGCCATTTCTGATTTTGTCCAATGCTGTGACGCATTCGGGACCATCCAGATGCCATAGGTTGTGTAGCCCATCCACCCACTTGTGGGCCAACGCTCACGTTGTCTACTGCTTTGAACCCTTGCAGACCCCCTATACAGCATGTGTTTTGTGTCCAATCCACCCACTTGTCGGCCACGCATGATTTTGTCCTCCCCCTCTGAAGCAGTGGGAGACCCCCGAGAAGGTAAGGGTTATGTAGCCACTCTGCCCACCTGTCGGCTACTTCTCTCTTTGTGCCCCACTTTGAAGCGTTGGGGACCCCCCACATGGCAGGGGTTATGTAGCCAAGCCCACTTCCGGGCCACTACTAACTTTGTTCCCCGCTCTGAAAACTTCGGGACGCCCACTGGTGGGCAATGGTAGATTTGCATTCGGGATCCGGCATCCGGGACACGGCAGGGGTTAGGCGGCCAATCCGCAATTTGAGGGCCCTTGCTAGTTTTGTCCTCCATTTTAGAAGTTTGGAGAACGCCTAGAGGGGAGGGGTTATATGGCCCATCCGCCCACCCGAGCATAAGGGACCCCCAGATGGCAGGGCTTATGTAACCCATCTGCCCACATGTGGGCCACTTCTGATTTTGTCCCCCGCTCATTAGCGTTGGGACCCCCTAGACGGCAGGGGCCGTGTAGCCCTCCACCCACCTGTGGGGCACTTCTGATTTTGTCCCCCTCTCTAAAGCGTTTGGGACCCCAGACGGCATGGGTTATGCTGCCAATATGCCTCATTGTCGGCCACTTCTGATTTTGTCCTTGGTCTAAAGCGTTGGGGACCCCCCACATGGCGGGGTGTTATGTAGCCAATCCACCCCATTGCCAGCCCCTTCTGATTTTGTCCCCCGCTCTGAAGCGTTGGGAATCCCCCCATGCCCCCCGGACGGAACGGCTTATGTAGCCAATCACACCCCTTGCGCACCACCGTTGATTTCCCCCCGCTTTGAAGCGTTGGGAACACCCAAGACGGGACGGGTTAGGTAGCCAATCCGCCCTCTTGTGGGGCATTTGTGATGTTCCCCCTTGCTCTAAAGTGATGTAGGCAATCCGGCCACTTATTGGCCACTTCTGACTTGATCCTTTGATCCGAAGCGTTCAGGAACTGCTAGACGGTGAGGGTTATGTAGCCAATCCGCCCCGCTGTGGGCTGCTGCTCATTTTTTGTCCCTCGCTCTAAAACGTTGGGGACCCCCAAGATGGCAAATATTATATTGCCAATTTGCCCACATGTGTGCCAATGCTGATGTTGTCCCCCGCGCTAAAGGGTTGGGGAGCCCCCAAACGGCAAGGGTTGTGTTAGCAATCCGCCCACCATTGACTTTGACCTCGCCTTCAAGCGTTCAGGATCCCCGAGACGGCCAGGGATATGCAGCCAATTCGCCGCATTGTCAGCCATTTCTGATTTTGTACCCCGCTCTTAAGCATTGGGGACCCCCTGGATAGTATGCACGAAGTCGCCCCCCCCCCCTACCTCCCCCCCCCCTACCTACCCCCCCCTAACCACCCCCCTACCCCCCCCCAACCGGCACCCCAGGCGTCTCCAACGAGACCGTCCGCTGCCGCCTCTACAAGGGGAAACCTACCAAGCCCCTCCCCCGACACCTCATGCGCTCCTTCCGCCCTGTCGAGGTGGAGTCGGGCGTCTCTGGCGCAGCCTCCGGCATCGCCACGACCCGCCTATCCGCCGACCTCGAGCTCACCTCCACCTACACCCCCGCCTCCTTCCCCTACTGCCCGGGCCACTCTGCCCTAGGCCTCGCCCTCGTAGCCCGCGCCGCCACCTACACAGCCCTCTTCACCCACGGCACCTGCGCCATCTGCGACTGGGACGAGTCTCACGCGTACCTCAGGGTGCTGCGCCAAGACAACTCCCGCCTCTGCTCCCACCTCTGCGCCACTTGGGACTTTGGCCCCTGGGAAGACGGCTTCTACAGCCGCCTCGTCATCCGCGTGGCCACCCGCGAAGGGTTCGCCCACCCCTTCAGCACCGAGGAGGGGGGCAACCAAGGCGACGGGTTCGCCCAACTCCACTACCAGGCACCCAGCCTGGTCATCACTAGGGCCATGCGCCCCAACACTTCCAGCACCCTCCCCCTCACCATCCCCGGCCACTCCGCGTCCCTTCCCGCCACCCACCTCTCGTACAGCGACGACCGTCGCTTCATCACCCCCTCCCTCAATGACGTGGCAGCCATGGCCACCGACTGCCGCGAGTGCTCTCGCCGCGCCGGCCGCATCATCCACCCCGACAAACAGGAATTCTCCCTCATAGATTCCCGCCCTGGCCGGCCCACCCTCGTCACCGCCGACGTCCCACAACACACCGGCACCACCACCACCGCGCCCCCGGAGGTCGTCGGCATCACCATCCTCCCCGAGCTCCCCCTCCTCCGCGTCATCAACAAGTCCCGCACGTCCCTCGACCGGGCGCGCAAGGCCAGCCGCAACCGCGAGGCCTGCCCCATACTCCAGCTCCGCTCCCTGCACGCCTTTGGCCTCTCCCCCCTCGACTACGTCACCTCAGGCGTCCTCATTCCCCCCCCCTTCCCTCCGCCCCCATCAGACCGCCATCAACAACGCATACCGCCACGCCTTCCGTCTGCCCCCCTGGGCACACACGGCCTTCCTCCACCTCCCCCTCCAGCAGGGCGGCCCCGGCGCCCCCCTCTTGGCGTACCGGGCCCCCCTCAACCTCCTCCGAACCTACCTCCGCGCCTCCTAGGGCCCCAACACCCTCGCGGTGGCCGCCACGGCGTCCCTCGTCTCCCCACGCCGCCCCACCCCCTGGCTCACCGAAGGTCCCGCCCTGGCACAGGCTCTCGCCCCCCTCGACATCACCGTCCACCTCCTCCCCTCCCCCCACGTGCGCCCCGCTCCGCAGCACCACACCGGCTCACTGGCCCCCCTCCGCTCCCTCCCCTACGTCGTGGTCGCGTGCGACGGAAGCCAAGAGGGCACCCGCCTCGGCGCCGGCTTCCTCCTCTGGCACCCCCAACACGGCACTCTCTACCGCGGCTGGCTTGGCCTCCACGCCCTCGCCGGCCACTCCACCGACGCCGAATGGATCGCCAAGATAGCCGCCATGTTCGCCCTCCGCGGCTGGTCCGGCGAAGCCCTCTTCGCCTCAGACTCCACCGCCTCCCAACTCTGCGACCTCACCCGCGGTCCACCCGCCTCCTCCGCCCTCTCCATCCCGTACCGAGCGGCCCTCCTCTCCGCCTCCTTCCGCATGCACGAGGCCTGGCTCCCCGCGCAACACGACTCCGGCTCCGCCAGCCACCTCGCCACTCTCAACGCCGAGGCCGACACCCTAGCCCGCCGCGGACTCCACACCGCCTCCCCGTGGACCCTCCCCTGGTCCGCACTCTTCCACGGCCGCATCGTGGCGCTCCGTGAAGGCGCGGTCTTCCTGAGCCCCGCGCGCGCCGCAGAGGCAGCGTATGCAGCCACCACCACCCGCACCCACGCGTTGCACCTCCGGCCCCTGCCCCCAGGCTGGTCCTCTCACCTACTCCGCCTTGCGTATGAGCGCGCCGCGATCCCAGCGCTGGCCCTACACCGCATCATGCACCTCCGGCAACTACGCTCCCAGGACCAGCCCCCCGGCTACGGAGGAGTAACGTGCCCCTTCTGTCACCGCCCCTACCCGGACTCCGCCGCCCACCTCCAGTACCACTGCCCCCCCCACTACGCCCTGCAGTTGCTCCTCGCGTGGCGCCTGTTCACGCACCCACCGGTTATGGCAGCCACGGCCGGCCACTCCCCCCACCTCATCTCCCCTTTTGAACTCCGCACGGCCACCGCCGCCCTGTACCTCTCCGACCACCTCCCAGCCGCCCCGCGACCCGGCCCCCCGACGCAGTTGGGGTTCAGTATGCTGGGCATGTGGCACTCCACCTCCCCCCACACCCCCCCCCCCTGCTGGACAGCGCCGGCCGCGAAGGACTCTTCCGCGAGCTCCTTACCACCCTCAGCACGACGCACACGTCGCTCGCGTCACTCCTCCGCCGGGCCCCCTCCCACGTCGCCGCCCCCCCCCCCCCCCCTCCCACCGCACGTCCCCGCGCCGCCCTGCACCCTGCCCCTCACACTGCACCACAGCATCGCCCTGGTCTGGCACCTCCGCCACTGCGCCACGTGGCGCCTCACGGTGGACCGCCAACCTGTGGTCCCAGTCCCCCCGGCGCCTCTCCCGGGGCCGCACCCGGCCCACGTCGTGTTCGCCCCCGCGTCACGAGCCTCGGACATCCTCCCGCTCCTCGCCGCCGCCCCCCCCGGGCAACGCATCCTGCTTGCCGCGAACCCCTCGGTCCTCAGTGAGGTCCTCATCGGGCACGCCGACGCCCTGCACGTGCGCCCTCTACTGTCCGACCTGCACGTCGCGTACGCCCCCGGCACGCCCGTCGACCCCTCCGTGTGGGACTCTCAGTGAGGCCACCGGCCACCGGCCGGCCCGCACACGCCGCCCCGCACCCGCCTCGGGCACCCGAGCCCGTCGTCGCCGCTTCCGCCTAGGCCGCCCGCCGCTACCCACGCGCCCGGCCCCGGCCTCGACCCCCAGGCAACGCTTCCAGCTTGCCGCAGGTCCGACGGCTCACAGTGGGCCCTCATCGGGCACGCCGACGCCCTAGCGCATGTGCCCCCCGCAGCTTGACCTGCGCGACGCACATGCCCCCGGCGCGCCCACCGACCCCACAGTGTGGGGCACTCGGGGCCACCGCCGGCCGCCGGCCGGTCCACCCGCACCGCCCCGCGACCGCCAAGGGCCCCGCACCCGCATGGCGCCGCCTCCGCCTCGGCCGCCCGCCGCTACCCATGCGCCCGGCCCAGGCCTCGACCCCCCCGCCGGCCGTGCCGCGCGGCCTCCCGCAAGCGGGACACAGGGACAGGCACCAGGGCACAGCACTTGAACCGTACACAACACGCCAGCAACCGTATACCCATGATAGTGCTCTTGTGCTCCCGCCCTTGTGCCCTCCCTCCCCAATGACCGACGCGCGCGCGCGCCCGCACCACCGGGGACGAGGCGGCCACACCACAACACTTGTAAAGGTGACTAGGCGCCGGCAGAAAGCAACTCCCGGGCCTCCCCTCGCCCCCGCAGAAGGCTAGACGCACGGGCCAGCGCCCCCGGCCACGCCACGGCCACACACGAGGAACGGCCACCTCGGCGGGATGTTCGGGCAAGGCGCGGAGTGACCGCGGACCCGGGCGTGCCTTCCCCACCCCAAGGTCCCCGCCCCGCCCTCCACCCCCTCCACAGCCGCTTCGCACAGGTCGGGTCACTCTCCCCCCGCGAGACGGGGGAGGGCACCAGGGTAACTCGCAGGTGGCCCCTCCCTTCCCCACGCACACGCCCCCCCCCCCCCCCCACACCATGGCGCCCCCCCCCCCCCCTCGGTCGTCGTCAGCACACGCCCGGCCAGCGTGACGCCGGCCGACTGCTCCCTTGCGCCCTGCCCAGGGAGAGCGTGTCTGGCAATTTCTCCCGCCGGCACGTGCTGGGTGCCACAACAACAACAACAACAACAACAACAACAACAACAACAACAACAACAACAACAACAACAACAACAACCCCTTAACCTCCCCCCAACCCCCCCCAACCCCCCCCCATACCCCCCCCCTACCTCCCCCCCCTACCTCCCCCCCCCTACCTCCCCCCCTACCTTCGGCTCGCTTCGCTCGAGAGACGGCTCGCTTCGCTCGACGCGGGGGCCAGCCCCCGCACCCCCCTTAAATTACGTGACTCCTGCGGTGGCCACAGACCGCCTTTTGTGTGCACCGCCTTGTGTGTGCACCGCCTTTTGTGTGTACCGCCTTGCCTGTGGCCCCTTAAATAACAAGACTCCTGCGGTGGCCACAGACCGCCTTTTGTGTGTTCCGCCTTGCGTGTGCACCGCCTTCTGTGTGTACCGCCTTGCCTGTGGCCCTTTAAATAACAAGACTCTTGCGGTGGCTACAAACCGCCTTTTGTGTGTTCCGCCTTGTGTGTGCACCGCCTTCTGTATGCACCGCCTTGCCTGTGGCCCCTTAAATAACATCACTCCTGCGGTGGCCACAGGCCGCCTTTTGTGTGTTCCGCCTTGTGTGTGCACCGCCTTTTGTGTGTACCGCCTTGCCTGTGGCCCCTTAAATAACAAGACTCCTGCGGTGGCTACAGACCGCCTTTTGTGTGTTCCGCCTTTTGTGTGTTCCGCCTTGTGTGTGCACCGCCTTCTGTGTGTACCGCCTTGCCTGTGCCCCCTTAAATAACAAGACTCCCGCGGTGGCTACAGACCGCCTTTTTTGTGTTCCGCCTTTTGTGTGCACCGCCTTCTGTGTGCACCGCCTTGCCTGTGGCCCCTTAAATAACAAGACTCCTGCGATGGCCACAAGCCGCCTTTTGTCTGTTCCGCCTTGTGTGTGCACCGCCTTCCCCCCCCTACCCCCCCCCTACCTTCTCGACCCCCCCCTACCCCCCCCTACCCCCCCCCTACATCCCCCCCCTACCCCCCCCTACCTCCCCCCCCTACCTCCCCCCCCCCTACCCCCCCCCCTACCCCCCCCAACCCCCCTGTCGGCTCAAATCTTAGCCACCACAAAGCGAGGGTGCAGGCCGTGGGCTGGACCCCCGTTGGGGACCAGTAAACCGGGGGCGAGCCATTTAGCCGCCCCCACCCCCCCCACGGGGCCCAACCACCAAAAGCACCCCCCCCCCCCCCGGGCCCCGCCCAGCCCCCACCCCAGCAAACCCTCTCACCCCCTCCACTGCCCTCTCCCCTGCAGGCCTGAAGAAAGATAAGCCGGCCCACCTCCGGTGGCGGCTTTGTACACCCAGGGCCTGCCTTGTCCCTCCCCCCCGACCCCTGCCCTGCCTCCACAGGTCAACCGCTCGCGGGTAGGAAACGGGCCGTGGTGGTGGCGGCGAGCGCCCCGCACCGGGGGCGCCCATCCTGGGCGGCGCAAGCGAGGTCGACGCGCCTCCCAAGCCGCCCACCGCTGCATGGGCTGCCGCGGACAGGGCACCGCCCGGATCGGCACATCAGCGGCGGGTAAGGGAACCTTCAGGCGGGTACAGAGACCCGCCCCAGGCACAATTTGCCCCCCCCCCCCCCCCCAGCCAGCGCCAGCGCCCCCGGGCAGCCGCGGCCTGGGAAAGGGCCAGAGCCCACCGCTACGGTGCTCACTGCGCCGAGGCAATGGCACCTACCTCGCGCTGCGCTGCCCCCCCCCCCCCCCAGCCAGCCCCCCGCGCAGAAGTGACGGAACCGCGGGGAAAGCCCGCGGTTTGATGCGAGCTCAGAGCGGGTACAACCCCCCAACAGGAGGTGGCGTGGCCCCGCTAGTCAGCGGTTCGAGGTCACGCCGCCCAGCACTGCCCATAAACACACGTAAATGAGCGAAGCACGCTGCCGAACACTAGAGGCACTGAGCGCGCACACCCAACGGCAGGGCCCGGAGGTACACACCCGCCCGGAGGGCATCACAGGGTGTGGGCCTCGCGGTGGCGGCCTTGGGGCACGTGGTGAGAGCGAGCCACACGCGTACCACACACACGAGAGCTCCCACACACTACCCACGGACATACAACAAACGCCATGTCCCGAACAGGGAATGCCTGGTGTGTGCACGTCAATTGCACAGAATATGACCCTGCCAGTTATACACACCGCCCATCGTGCTACTGATGGCAGGATTATAAAGCCCTCAGGTACTCAAGCTGATTGGCAGTGGTGCACATCAATGTCCTTTCAAGGAATTGAGCGATGTTCTGTTGCTGGAGGAAGCAAGAGTTGTAACAAGGTTGCTGTAGGTGAACCTGCAGCAGGAACATTGTCGAAGCTGCAGCGCCACCTGCTGGCCCACCAGTGGGTGCGGTCTGCAGCCAGCCCTATGCGATGTGTATGTATCAAGTAATGTAAGTGTATAAGCAATGAACCTCAGTATTTGTATAATGTAAACCCCCGGCCAACAACCAGGGAGGGCCGGGGGAACGGGTAACAGCCCCGGACCCCCCAACGGCAGCCCCAATGGTGAGCGCACCACCGGATGGGGCATGTCAGCGGGGTAAACATTGCGCCGAGTAACTAACGTAATAAATAGTGCTACTGCCGTAACTAACGCTTAACGGGTAAGTGGCCTCCCCCAAGGCCAGTTAAGTGCGCCAGAGCCGGACCCGGCCGGCCGTGCTGAGGCGCCCCCAGCGATGGGTATGACAGGCCAGACTTTAAGTGCCGGCAGCCACGCCTCAGTACACTCCGCGGGCTTAAAAGGCCCAAGGGGGCCCTAAATTCCGTAACGTTCGGGAGTTAAGCCCCGGCGGGATTTAGGGTTGTTCTGGTTAAGAGGACTCACGTTGAGTCCCTGCTACTGCTGCCCCGGAGTTATGACCTCCGGTAGTGCCTGCCTACCACGCCTGCTGCTGCTCGGGTGCAGGAGGGAGCAGGGGACACCGCCTGTAGGTCAGCCCATAAGGGGGCGGGGCGTTAGTACGGTCGGCAGACCGGAAAACCCAGCCCAAGGCGCTACAGAGGGGGGTGCCCGATGCAGGGTGCGCCGCGGGGGGGTCCAAAGCAACGGCCGCCAGGGGGGCGGGGCCCAGGCCCCCCCCAGGAGACGAGTCGCGCTGCTGCGAACCACAACCCCCTGCGGGAAGGAGCAGAGGACACCCCCCGTAGGGCAGCCCACAAGGGGGCGGGGCGTTAGTACGGTCGGCAGACCGGAAAACCCAGCCCAGGGCGCTACAGAGGGGGGTGCCCAATGCAGGGTGCGCAGCCAGGGAGGCCTCAACAACGGCCGCCAGCGGGGCGGGGCTCAGCCCCCCCCCCCCCCACCAGGCGGGCCGCGCAGCTGTAAACCACAACCCCATGCGGGAGGGAGCACACGACACCCCCCGTAGGTCAGCCCACAAGGGGGCGGGGCGTTAGTACGGTCGGCAGACCGGAAATCTCAGCCCAGGGCGCTAGAGAGGGGGGGTGCCGGATGCATGGTGCGCCGCAGGAGAGGCCTCAGCAATGGCCGCCAGCGGGGCGGGGCCCGACCCACCCCCCCCCCCCCCCCCACCTGGCGGGCCGCGCTGCTCCGGACCACGACCCCCAGCGGACGCCAAACACCACGGCCACCCGGTGCAGCGGGCCTCCCCACCCAATGGCTCGCAGGAGCGGGGCGTTAGTACGGTCCCCAGGACCAGAGGACCCAGCCTGGAGCCAACAGGGCACGACCAGGGCGCGCTGCCCAGTCCAGCGCCCCACCTCCCGCCCCGGCGTGCGCCAACAGGCCACGACCAGGGCGCGCTGCCCTGTCCAGCGCCCCACCTCCCGCCCCGGCGTGCGCCAACGGGCCACGAACAGGGCGCGCTGCCCTGTCCAGCGCCCAACCTCCCGCCCCGGCGTGCGCCAACATGCCACGACCAGGGCGCGCTGCCCTGTTCAGCGCCCCACCTCCAGCCCCGGCGTGCGCCAACGGGCCACGACCAGGGCGCGCTGCCCTGTCCGGTGGCCCACCTCACGCCCCGGCGTGCGCAAACAGGCCACGACCAGGGCGCGCTGACCCATCCAGCGTCCCACCTCCCACCCCGGCGTGCGCCAACAGGCCACGACCAGGGCGCGCTGCCCTGTCCAGCGCCCCACCTCCCGCCCCGGCGTGCGCCAACAGGCCGCGACCAGGGCGCGCTGCCCTGTCCAGCGCCCCACCTCCCGCCCCGGCGTGCGCCAACAGGCCACGACCAGGGCGAGCCGCCCTGTCCAGCACCCAACCTCCCGCCCCGGCGTGCGCCAACGTGCCACGACCAGGGCGCGCTGCCCTGTCCAGCGCCCAACCTCCCGCCCCGGCGCGCGCCAGCAGGCCACGACCAGGGCGCGCAGCGCTGTCCAGCACCCAACCACCCGCCCCGGCGTGCGCCAGCAGGCCACGACCAGGGCGTGCTGCCCTGTCTAGCGCCCAACCACCCGCCCCGGCGTGCGCCAACAGGCCACGACCAGGGCGCGCTGCCTTGTCTAGCGCCCAACCACCCGCCCCGGCGTGCGCCAACAGGCCACGACCAGGGCGCGCTGCCCTGTGCGGCGCCCAACCTCCCGCCCCAGCGTGCGCCAACAGGCAACGACCAGGGCGCGCTGCCCTATCCAGCGCCCCACCTCCCGCCCCGGCGTGCGCCAACAGGCCACGACCAGGGCGCGCTGCCCTGTCCAGCGTCCCACCTCCCACCCCGGCGTGCGCCAACAGGCCACGACCAGGGCGCGCTGCCCAGTCAAGCGCCCCACCTCCCGCCCCGGCGTGCGCCAACAGGCCGCGACCAGGGCGCGCTCCCCTGTCCAGCGCCCCACCTCCCGCCCCGGCGTGCGCCAACGGGCCACGACCAGGGCGCGCTGCCCTGTCCGGTGGCCCACCTCATGCCCCGGCGTGCGCCAACAGGCCACGACCAGGGCGCGCTGCCCCATCCAGCGTCCCACCTCCCACCCCGGCGTGTGCCAACAGGCCACGACCAGGGCGCGCTGCCCAGTCAAGCGCCCCACCTCCCGCCCCGGCGTGCGCCAACAGGCCGCGACCAGGGCGCGCTGCCCTGTCTAGCGCCCCACCTCCCGCCCCGGCGTGCGCCAACAGGCCACGACCAGGGCGAGCCGCCCTGTCCAGCACCCAACCTCCCGCCCCGGCGCGCGCCAGCAGGCCACGACCAGGGCGCGCTGCCCCGTCCAGCACCCAACCACCCGCCCCGGCGTGCGCCAACAGGCCACGACCAGGTCGCGCTGCCTTGTCTAGCGCCCAACCACCCGCCCCGGCGTGCGCCAACAGGCCACGACCAGGGCGCGCTGCCCTGTGCGGCGCCCAACCTCCCGCCCCAGCGTGCGCCAACAGGCCACGACCAGGGCGCGCTGCCCCGTCCGGCAGCCCGCCTCCCGCCCCGGCGTGCGCCAACAGGCCACGACCAGGGCGCGCTGCCCAGTCCAGCGCCCAACGTCCCGCCCCGGCGTGCGCCAACAGGCCACGACCGGGGCGCGCTCCCCAGTCCGGCAGCCCGCCTCCCGCCCCGGCGGGCGCCAACAGGCTACGACCGGCGCGCGTTGCCCAGTCCAGCGCCCAACCTCCCGCCCCGGTGTGCGCCAACAGGCCACGACCAGGGCGTGCTGCCCTGTCCCGCGCCCAACCTCCCGCCCTGGCGTGCGCCAACAGGCTACGACCGGCGCGCGCTGCCCAGTCCAGCGCCCAACCTCCCGCCCCGGTGTGCGCCAACAGGCCACGACCAGGGCGCGCTGCCCTGTGCGGCGCCCAACCCCCCGCCCCAGCGTGCGCCAACAGGCCACGACCAGGGCGCGCTGCCCCGTCCGGCAGCATGCCTCCCGCCCCGGCGTGCGCCAACAGGCCACGACCAGGGCGCGCTGCTCAGTCCAGCGCCCAACGTCCCGCCCCGGCGTGCGCCAACAGGCCACGACCAAGGCGCGCTTCCCAGTCCGGCAGCCCGCCTCCCGCCCCGGCGTGCGCCAACAGGCCACGACCGGGGCGCGCTGCCCAGTCCATCGCCCAACCTCCCGCCCCGGTGTGCGCCAACAGGCCACGACCAGGGCGTGCTGCCCTGTCCCGCGCCCAACCTCCCGCCCTGGCGTGCGCCAACAGGCTACGACCAGGGCGCGCTGCCCAGTCCGGCAGCCCGCCTCACGCCCCGGTGTGCACCAACAGCCCACGACCAGGGCGCGCTGCCCTGTCCGGCGGCCCACCTCCCGCCCCGGCGGGCGCCAACAGGCCACGACCAGGGCGCGCTGCCCTGTCCAGCGCCCCACCTCCCGCCCCGGCGTGCGCCAGCAGGCCACGACCAGGGCGCGCTGCCCAGTCTGGCAGCCCGCCTCCCGACCCGGCGTGCGCCAACAGGCCACCACCAGGCCGCGCGGCCCTATCCAGCGCCCAGCCTCCCGCCCCGGCGTGCGCCAACAGGCCATGACCAGGGCGCGCTGCCCTGTCTAGCGCCCAACCACCCGCCCCGGCGTGCGCCAACAGGCCACGACCAGGGCGCGCTGCCCCGTCCGGCAGCCCGCCTCCCGCCCCGGCGTGCGCCAACAGGCCACGACCAGGGCGCGCTGCCCAGTCCAGCGCCCAACGTCCCGCCCCGGCGTGCGCCAACAGGCCACGACTAGGGCGCGCTGCCCTGTGTAGCGCCCAACCTCCCGGCCCAGCGTGCGCCACGGGCCACGACCAGGGCGCGCTGCGCACTCCAGCGCCCATCCACCCGCCCCGGCGTGCGCCAACAGGCCACGACCAGGGCGTGCTGCCCAGTCCGGCAGCCCGCCTCCCGCCCCGGCGTGCGCCAACAAGCCACAACCACGGCGCGCTGCCCTCTCCGGCGGCCCACCTCCCGCCCCGGTCCGCCAATAGGCCAAGACCAGGGCGCGCTGCCCTGTCCAGCGCCCAACCTCCCGCCCAGCGTGCGCCAACAGGCCACGACCAGGGCGCACTGCCCTGTCCAGCGCCCCACCTCCGGCCCCGGCGTGCGCCAACAGGCCACGACCAGGGCGCGCTGCCCTGTCCGGCGGCCCACCTCCCGCCCTGGCGTGCGCCAACAGGCCACGACCAGGGCGTGCTGCCCTGTCCAGCGCCCAACCTCCCGCCCCGGCGTGCGCCAACAGGCCATGACCAGGGCGCGCTGCCCTGTCTAGCGCCCAACCACCCGCCCCGGCGTGCGCCAACAGGCCACGACCAGATCGCGCTGCCTCGTGCGGCGCCCAACCTCCCGCCCCAGCGTGCGCCAACAGGCCACGACCAGGGGGCGCTGCCCCGTCCGGCAGCCCGCCTCCCGCCCCGGCGTGCGCCAACAGGCCACGACCAGGGCGCGCTGCCCTGTGCAGCGCCCAACCACCCGCCCCAGCGTGCGCCAACAGGCCACGACCAGGGCGCGCTGCCCTGTCCAGCGCCCCACCTCGGGCCCCGGCGTGCGCCAACAGGCCACGACCAGGGCGCGCTGCCCTGTCCGGCGGCCCACCTCCCGCCCCGGCGTGCGCCAACAGGCCACGACCAGGGCGTGCTGCCCTATCCAGCGCCCAACCTCCCGCCCCGGCATGCGCCAACAGGCCACGACCAGGGCGCGCTGCTTAGACCAGCTCCCATCCTCCCGCCCCGGCGTGCGCCAACAGGCCACGACCAGGGCGCGCTGCCCTGTCCAGCGCCCCACCTCCCGCCCCGGCGTGCGCCAATAGGCCACGACCAGGGCGCGCTGCTTAGACCAGCTCCCATCCTCCCGCCCCGGCGTGCGCCAACAGGCCACGACCAGGGCGCGCTGCCCTGTCCAGCGCCCCACCTCCCGCCCCGGCGTGCGCCAACAGGCCACGACCAGGGCGCGCCGCCCTCTGCGGGGCCCAACCTCCCGCCCCGGCGTGTGCCAACAGGCCACGACCAGGGCGCGCTACCAAGACCAGCTCCCATCCTCCCGCCCCGGTGTGCGCCAACAGGCCACGACCAGGGCGCGCTGCCCTGTCCAGCGCCCCACCTCCCGCCCCGGCGTGCGCCAATAGGCCACGACCAGGGCGCGCTGCCCTGTGCAGCGCCCAACCTCCCGCCCCAGCGTGCGCCAACAGGCCACGACCAGGGCGCGCTGCCCTGTCCAGCGCCCAACCTCCCGCCCCGGCGTGCGCCAATAGGCCACGACCAGGGCGCGCTGCCCTGTCCAGCGCCCAACCTCCCGCTTCGGCGTGCGCCAACAGGCCACGACCAGGGCGCGCTGCCCTGTCCGGCGGCCCACCTCCCGCCCCGGCGTGCGCCAACAGGCCACGACCAGGGCGCGCTGCCCTGTCCGGCAACCCACCTCCCGCCCCGGCGTGCGCCAACAGGCCACGACCAGGACGCGCTGCCCTGTCCGGCGCCCAACCTTCCGCCCCAGCGTGCGCCAAGAAGCCGCGACCAGGGCGCGCTGCCCTGTCCGTCGGCCCCCATCCCGCCCCGGCGTGCGCCAACACGCCACGACCAGGGCACGCTGCGCTGTCCAACGCCCATCCTCCCGCCCCGGCGTGCGCCAACAGGCCACGACCAGGGCGCGCTGCCCTGTCCAGCGCCCAACCACCCGCCCTGGCGTGCGCCAACAGGCCACGACCAGGGCGCGCTGCCCTGTCCGGCAGCCCACCTCCCGCCCGGCGGCCCACTTCCCGCCCCGGCGTGCGCCAACAGGCCACCACCAGGGCGCGCTGCCCTGTCCAGCGCCCAACCTCCCGCCCCGGCGTGCGCCAACAGGCCACGACCAGGGCGCGCTGCCCTGTCCAGTGCCCAACCACCCGCCCCGGCGTGCGCCAACAGGCCACGACCAGGGCGCGCTGCCCTGTCCAGCGCCCAACCACCCGCCCCGGCGTGCGCCAGCAGGCCACGACCAGGGCGCGCCGCCCTGCCCGGCGGCCCACCTCCCGCCCGGCGGCCCACCTCCCGCCCCGGCGTGCGCCAACAGGCCACGACCGGGGCGCGCTGCCCAGTCCAGCGCCCAACCTGCCGCCCCGGCGTGCGCCAACAGGCCACGACAGGGCGCGCTGCCCTGTCCGGCGCCCAACCTCCCGCCCCGGCGTTCGCCAACAGGCCACGACCGGGGCGCGCTGCCCAGTCCAGCGCCCAACCTCCCGCCCCGGCGTGCGCCAACAGGCCACGACCAGGGCGCGCTGCCCTGTCTAGCGCCCATCCTCCCACCCCGGCGTGCACCAACAGGCCACGACCAGGGCGCGCTGCCCTGTCCGGCGCCCAGCCTCCCGCCCCGGCGTGCGCGAACAGGCCACGACCAGGGCGCGCTGCCGGACCACTCGCCCCGGCGTGCGCCAATAGGCCACGACCAGGGCGCGCCGCCCTGTCCAGTGCCCAACCACCCGCCCTGGCGTGCGCCAACAGGCCACGACTAGGGCGCGCTGTCCTGTCCAACGCCCAACCTCCCGCCCCGGCGTGCGCCAACAGGCCACGACCAGGGCGCGCTGCCCTGTCTAGCGCCCAACCACCCGCCCCCGCGTGCGCCAACAGGCCACGACCAGGGCGCGCTGCCGTGTCCGGCGCCCAACCTCCCGCCCCGGCGTGCGCCAACAGGCCACGACCAGGGCGCGCTGCCCAACCACTCGCCCCGGTGTGCGCCAATAGGCCACGACCAGGGCGCGCTGCCCTGTCCAGTGCCCAACCACCCGCCCTGGCGTGCGCCAACAGGCCACGACCAGGGCGCGCTGTCCTGTCCAGCGCCGAACCTCCCGCCCCGGCGTGCGCCAACAGGCCACGACCAGGGCGCGCTGCCCTGTCTAGCGCCCAACCACCCGCCCTGGCGTGCGCCAACAGGCCACGACCAGGGCGCGCTGCCAAGACCAGCTCCCATCCTCCCGCCCCGGCGTGCGCCAACAGGCCACGACCGGGGCGCGCTGCCCAGTCCAGCGCCCAGCCTGCCGCTCTGGCGTGCGCCAACAGGCCACGACAGGGCGCGCTGCCCTGTCCGGCGCCCATCCTCCCACCCCGGCGTGCACCAACAGGCCACGACCAGGGCGCGCTGCCGGACCACTCGCCCCGGCGTGCGCCAATAGGCCACGACCAGGGCGCGCCGCCCCGTCCAGTGCCCAACCACCCACCCCGGCGTGCGCGAACAGGCCACGACCAGGGCGCGCTGCCGGACCACTCGCCCCGGCGTGCGCCAATAGGCCACGACCAGGGCGCGCCGCCCCGTCCAGTGCCCAACCACCCGCCCTGGCGTGCGCCAACAGGCCACGACCAGGGCGCGCTGTCCTGTCCAACGCCCAACCTCCCGCCCCGGCGTGCGCCAACAGGCCACGACCAGGGCGCGCTGCCCTGTCTAGCGCCCAACCACCCGCCCCGGCGTGCGCCAACAGGCCACGACCAGGGCGCGCTGCCCTGTCCGGCGCCCAACCTCCCGCCCCGGCGTGCGCCAACAGGCCACGACCAGGGCGCGCTGCCCAACCACTCGCCCCGGTGTGGGCCAATAGGCCACGACCAGGGCGCGCTGCCCTGTCCAGTGCCCAACCACCCGCCCTGGCGTACGCCAACAGGCCACGACCAGGGCGCGCTGTCCTGTCCAGCGCCGAACCTCCCGCCCCGGCGTGCGCCAACAGGCCACGACCAGGGCGCGCTGCCCTGTCTAGCGCCCAACCACCCGCCCTGGCGTGCGCCAACAGGCCACGACCAGGGCGCGCTGCCAAAACCAGCTCCCATCCTCCCGCCCCGGCGTGCGCCAACAGGCCACGACCGGGGAGCGCTGCCCAGTCCAGCGCCCAACCTGCCGCCCCGGCGTGCGCCAACAGGCCACGACAGGGCGCGCCGCCCCGTCCAGTGCCCAACCACCCGCCCTGGCGTGCGCCAACAGGCCACGACCAGGGCGCGCTGTCCTGTCCAACGCCCAACCTCCCGCCCCGGCGTGCGCCAACAGGCCACGACCAGGGCGCGCTGCCCTGTGTAGCGCCCAACCACCCGCCCCCGCGTGCGCCAACAGGCCACGACCAGGGCGCGCTGCCGTGTCCGGCGCCCAACCTCCCGCCCCGGCGTGCGCCAACAGGCCACGACCAGGGCGCGCTGCCCAACCTCCCGCCCCGGTGTGCGCCAATAGGCCACGACCAGGGCGCGCTGCCCTGTCCAGTGCCCAACCACCCGCCCTGGCGTGCGCCAACAGGCCACGACCAGGGCGCGCTGTCCTGTCCAGCGCCGAACCTCCCGCCCCGGCGTGCGCCAACAGGCCACGACCAGGGCGCGCTGCCCTGTCTAGCGCCCAACCACCCGCCCTGGCGTGCGCCAACAGGCCACGACCAGGGCGCGCTGCCAAGACCAGCTCCCATCCTCCCGCCCCGGCGTGCGCCAACAGGCCACGACCGGGGCGCGCTGCCCAGTGCAGCGCCCAACCTGCCGCCCCGGCGTGCGCCAACAGGCCACGACAGGGCGCGCTGCCCTGTCCGGCGCCCAACCTCCCGCCCCGGCGTTCGCCAACAGGCCACGACCGGGGCGCGCTGCCCAGTCCAGCGCCCAACCTCCCGCCCCGGCGTGCGCCAACAGGCCACGACCAGGGCGCGCTGCCCTGTCCAGCGCCCATCCTCCCACCCCGGCGTGCACCAACAGGCCACGACCAGGGCGCGCTGCCCTGTCCGGCGCCCAACCTCCCGCCTCGGCGTGCGCCAACAGGCCACGACCAGGGCGCGCTGCCGGACCACTCGCCCCGGCGTGCGCCAATAGGCCACGACCAGGGCGCGCCGCCCTGTCCAGTGCCCAACCACCCGCCCTGGCGTGCGCCAACAAGCCACGACCAGGGCGCGCTGTCCTGTCCAACGCCCAACCTCCCGCCCCGGCGTGCGCCAACAGGCCACGACCAGGGCGCGCTGCCCTGTCTAGCGCCCAACCACCCGCCCCCGCGTGCGCCAACAGGCCACGACCAGGGCGCGCTGCCCTGTCCGGCGCCCAACCTCCCGCCCCGGCGTGCGCCAACAGGCCACGACCAGGGCGCGCTGCCCAACCACTCGCCCCGGTGTGGGCTAATAGGCCACGACCAGGGCGCGCTGCCCTGTCCAGTGCCCAACCACCCGCCGTGGCGTGCGCCAACAGGCCACGACCAGGGCGCGCTGTCCTGTCCAGCGCCGAACCTCCCGCCCCGGCGTGCGCCAACAGGCCACGACCAGGGCGCGCTGCCCTGTCTAGCGCCCAACCACCCGCCCTGGCGTGCGCCAACAGGCCACGACCAGGGCGCGCTGCCAAGACCAGCTCCCATCCTCCCGCCCCGGCGTGCGCCAACAGGCCACGACCGGGGAGCGCTGCCCAGTCCAGCGCCCAACCTGCCGCCCCGGCGTGCGCCAACAGGCCACGACAGGGCGCGCTGCCCTGTCCGGCGCCCAACCTCCCGCCCCGGCGTGCGCCAACAGGCCACGACCGGGGCGCGCTGCCCAGTCCAGCGCCCAAGCTCCCGCCCCGGCGTGCGCCAACAGGCCACGACCAAGGCGCGCTGCCCTGTCCAGCGCCCATCCTCCCACCCCGGCGTGCACCAACAGGCCACGACCAGGGCGCGCTGCCCTGTCCGGCGCCCAACCTCCCGCCCCGGCGTGCGCGAACAGGCCACGACCAGGGCGCGCTGCCGGACCACTCGCCCCGGCGTGCGCCAATAGGCCACGACCAGGGCGCGCCGCCCTGTCCAGTGCCCAACCACCCGCCCTGGCGTGCGCCAACAGGCCACGACCAGGCCGCGCTGTCCTGTCCAGCGCCCAACGTCCCGCCCCGGCGTGCGCCAACAGGCCACGACCAGGGCGCGTTGCCCTGTCTAGCGCGCAACCACCCGCCCCGGCGTGCGCCAACCGGCCACGACCAGGGCGCGCTACCCAACCACTCGCCCCGGCGTGCGCCAATAGGCCACGACCAGGGCGCGCTGCCCTGTCCAGTGCCCAACCACCCGCCCTGGCGTGCGCCAACAGGCCACGGCCAGGGCGCGCTGTCCTGTCCAGCGCCCAACCTCCTGCCCCGGCGTGCGCCAACAGGCCACGACCAGGGCGCGCTGCCCTGTCTAGCGCCCAACCACCCGCCGTGGCGTGCACCAACAGGCCACGACCAGGGCGCGCTGTCCTGTCCAGCGCCCAACCTCCCGCCCCGGTGTGCGCCAACAGGCCACGACCAGGGCGCGCTGCCCTGTCCAGCCCCCAACCACCCGCCCCGGCGTGCGCCAACAGGCCATTACCAGGGCGCGCTGCCCTGTCTGGCGCCCAACCACCCGCCCCGGCGTGTGCCAACAGGCCACGACCAAGGCGCGCTGCCCTGTGCGGCGCCCAACCACCTGCCCCAGCGTGCGCCCACAGTCCATGACCAGGGCGCGATGCCCAGTCCAGCGCCCCACCTCCCGCCCTGGCGTGCGCCAACAGGCCACGATACGGGCGC
This sequence comes from Eutreptiella sp. 'Long Island Sound 2002', assembly GCA_964036045.1. Classification (NCBI taxonomy): domain Eukaryota; phylum Euglenozoa; class Euglenophyceae; order Eutreptiales; family Eutreptiaceae; genus Eutreptiella; species Eutreptiella sp. 'Long Island Sound 2002'. The sequence continues at coordinate 4,954,095 of OZ038385.1, forward strand.
GCTGCCTTATCCAGCGCCCCACCTCCCGCCCCGGCGTGCGCCAACAAGCCACGACCAGGGCGCGCTGCCCTGTCAAGCGCCCAACCTCCCGCCCCAGCGTGCGCCAATAGGGCACGACCAGGGCGCGCTGCCTAGTCTAGCGCCCCACCTCCCGCCCCGGCGTGCGCCAACAGGCCACGACCAGGGCGCGCTGCACTGTCCAGCGCCCAACCTCCCGCCCCGGCGCGCGCCAACAGGCCACGACCAGGGCGCGCTGCCCTGTCCGGCGCCCAACCACCCGCCCCGGCGTGCGCCAACAGGCCACGACCAGGGCGCGCTACCCAGTCAAGCGCCCAACCTCCCGCCCCAGCGTGTGCCAACAGGCCACGACTAGGGCGCGCTGCCCTGTCCGGCGGCCCACCTCCCGCCCCGGCGTGCGCCAACAGACCACGACCAGGGCGCGCAGCCCTGTCTAGCGCCCAACCACCCGCCCCGGTGTGCGCCAACAGGCCGTGACCAGGGCGCGCTGCCCTGTCCAGCGCCCATCCTCCCGCCCGGGCGTGCGCCAACAGGCCACGACCAGGGCGTGCTGCCCTGTCCGGCGCCCAACCTCCCGCCCCAGCGTGCGCCAACAGGCCACGACCGGGGCGTGCTGCCCTGTCCAGCGCCCAACCTCCCGCCCCGGCGTGCGCCAACAGGCCACGACCAGGGCGCGCTGCCGTGTCCAGCGCCCATCCTCCCGCCCAGGTGTGCACAACCTGGCCACAGCCAGGGCATTGGCCGGGGCGTCTCCGCCGTCAGGTAGCTCCTCCCCCGCCCCAGAGTGTGCGAACCGACCACGGCCGGGGCACCTTGCCTGTCTAGTGTACCCCCTCCCGCCCGGCGTGCGCGAACCAGCCACGACGGGGGCGAGCTGCCTGTCATGTGTCCTCCTCCCGCCCCGGCGTGCGCGACCCAGCCACGACCGCGGCGAGCTGCCAGTCACGTGTCCCTCTCCCGCCCCGGCGTGCGCGCGCCGGCCACGACCGGCGCGAGCTGCCTGTCACGTGTCCCCCTCCCGCCCCGGCGTGCGCGAACCAGCCACGACCGGGGCGAGCTGCCTGTGGCGTGTTCCCCTCTCGCCCCGGCCTGCGCGCATCAGCCACGACCAGGGCGAGCTGCCTGTCACGTGTCGCCCTCCCGCCCCCGTGTGCGTGCACCAGCCACGACAGGGGCGAGCAGCCCTGTCACGTGTCCCTCTCCCGCCCCGGCGTGTGCGCACCAGCCACGACCGATGCGAGTTGCCTGTCACGTGTCCCCCTCCCGCCCCGGCTTGCGCAAACCAGCCGCAACCGGGGCAGTGCAGCGCCGCACACGCAGTGCTGTGCGGCATGGCACGCACAGCGTGCAGTGGCACAACCCAACACACACAGTGCAGAGGGGCACAACACACATGTGCAGTGCGGCGCGCCACACTCTGAACGGAGCAGCGCAACACGCACGGTGCAGTACAGCACGTCACGCACAGAGCAGAGCGGTGCGCCGCACCTAGCAGTGTAGCACAGCACGCAAAGCGCAGTGTACAGCACAGCACAGCACCGTGCAGTGCAGCGCGCACCGTGCAGCGCGGCACAACACACGCAATGTAGTGCAGTGCGTAGCACAATGCGGTGTGGCACAGCACACATAGTGCAGTGCAGTGCGCCCCCCTCCCTCCCGCACCCCCCCCCCCCCACCCTCCCACCACCCCCCTCCCCGCCCGACCCGCGGCACGGCGGCGAGCCTCCCCCCCCCCCCCCCAGCCCGCGGCGGCGGCTGGGGGCGCGCAGCATGCATGGCCGGCCGATATGCAGAGTCGTCGGGACAGCCATCGAGCGCCCCCCGGGCGGCCTGTGAGCCTCAAGACCGGCCTTCAAATGAAATCAAATCAAATCCCCCCAACCCCCCCCCCCCCCAACCCCCCCCCTACCCCCCCCCCCTACCTCCAAGGTAGGGGGGGGGGGCGACTTCGTGCGATATATGCCCCCCGACAGCACGGGACATGTAGCCAATCCAACCACTTTTGGGTCACTTGTGACTTTGTCCCCCGATCTGAAGCGTTGGAGAACCCCTAGATGGTGAGGCTTATGTTGCCAATCCGCCCCATTGTGGGCCACTGCTCATCCCCCCCCCCCCCTCTCGCTTTGAAGCGTTGGGGACCCCCAAGATGGCAAGGATTATGTTGCCATTTTCCCACTTGTGTGGCAATGCTCATGTTGTCCCCCGTGCTTCTCCCCCACCATTTGTGACTTTCTCCCGCGCTCCGAAGTGTTGCGGACCCGCCAAACGGTAGGGGTTATGCAGCCAAACCGCCCACTTGTTGGCCACTGCTGATTTTGTCCCCCATTTGAAAGCGTTGGGGACCGCCCCCGGCGGCAAGGGTTATGTAGCCAATCTGCCCATTTGTGGGCCACCTCTGATTTTGTCCCCCCATCTAAAGTGTTGGGGACCCCCTAGACGGCAGGGGTTATGCGGCCAGCCTGCCCACTTGTGGGCCACTTCCGACTTTCCCCCTTGCTCTACAGCGTTGGGTACACCCGAGACGGCAGGGGTTATGTAGCCAATCCGCCCACTGGTGGGCCAATGCTGACTTTGTCCCCCGCTATGAAGCGTTGGGGGCCCCCAAGAAGGCCGGCGTCCCATGCGTTGAAGCGATGGGGATCCCCCCGTTGGCAAGTGTGATTGAGCCAATCCGCCCATTTATGCGCCATTTCTGACTTCGTCCCCTACCTTGAAGCGTTGGGGACCCCCCAGTTCGCCGGGCTATGCAGCGGATTCGCCCAATTGTGGGCCATATCCTGTTTTTCTCCGTGCTCTGAAGCGTTGGGACACCCAAGATGGCAGGGATTATAAAGCCAATTTGCCCATTTCTGGGACAATGCTAGTTTTAACGCCCGCTTTGAGGCGTTGTGGAACTGCCAAATGGACGGGGTTATGTCGCTACTCCGCCCACTTGGTGGCCATTCATGACTTGGTCCCCAACTCTGAAGCGTTTCGGACCCCCAGACAGTCGGGGATCTGTTGCTTATCCGCCCACTTGTGGGCCACTGCTAACTTTGTCCTCTGCTCTGCAGTATGGGAGACCTGCTAGATGGCAAGTTTTTGTTTTCAATCCGCCCACATGCGGGCCAATGCTGACTACGGCCCCCGCTCTAAAGCATTGGGGACCCCCGAGACGGCATGGGTTATGTAGCCAATACACCCTCTCGCGGGCCACTTCTGACTTTCTGCCCCGCTCTGAAGCGTTCGCGAAGCCTCAAACAGCAGGGTTTATGTCGCCAATCCGCCCACTTCTGGGCCAATTCAGACCTTTTCACCCACTTCAAAGCATTGTGGACCCCCCAAACGGCAGGGTGTATGCAACCAGTCCACCTAGTTATGGATTGGCTGCATCAATGCCATTTAGAGCAAGGGAAAAAATCAACATTGGCCCACAAATGGGCGCAATGGCTACATAACCCCTGCCGTCTCCGGGGTTCCGCCCTCTTTTGGGCACCCGAGAAGGCAGGGGTGAGGCAGCCAATTCTGATTTTGTCCCCCTTTGTTTGGGAATCCCCGAGAATGCAGGGGTGAGGGAGCATTTCCGCCCTCTTTTGGGCCCCCGAGAAGGCAGGCGTGAGGTAGTCAATTCTAATTTTGTCCCCCTTTGTTTGGGGACCCCCAGGAATGCAAGGTTTATGTAGCATTTCCACCCTCTTTTGGACACCCGAGAAGGCAGGGATGAGGTAGCCAACTCTGATTTGGTCCCCCTTTATTGGGGATCCTCGAGAATGCAAGGGTGACATAGCATTGACGTAGCATTTCCGCCCTCTTTTGGCACCCCGAGAAGGCACGGGTCAGGCAATAAATTCTGACTTTGTCCCCCTTTATTGGGCATCCCCGAGAATGCAAGGGTGACATAGCATTTTCGCCCATTTGTGGGCCCCCGAGAAGGCAGGGGTGAGGGAGCCAATTCTGATTTTGTCCCTGCTTTGGTTTGGGGATTCCCAAGAATGTAGTGTTCACATAGCAATTCCGCCCCTTTTTGGGCCCCCGAGAAGGCAGGGATGAGGCAACCAATTCTGATTTTGTCCCCCCTTTGTTTGGGGATCCCCGAGAATGCAAGGTTGACGTAGCATTTCCGCCCTCTTTTGGGCCCCCGAGAAGGCACGGGTGAGGTAGTGAGTTCTGTTTTAGTCCCCCTTTGTTTGCGGATCCCTCAAAATGCAGGGGTGACGTAGCATTTTCGCCCATATGTGGGCCTCCAAGAAGGCTGGGTGAGGCAGCCAACTTTGATTTTGTCCCCCCTTTACTTGGGGTTCGTCGAGAATGCAAGTGTGACATAGCATTTTCGCCCATATGTGGGCCCCCGAGAACGCAGGGGTGAGGAAGTCAATTCTGATTTTGTCCCCCTTTGTTTGGGGATCCCCGAGAATGCAGGGGTTGACGTAGCATTTCCGCCCTCTTTTGGGCTGCCGAGAATGCAGGCCTGGGGCAGTCAATTCTGATTTGTCCCTTCTTTTGTTTGCGGATCCTGAGAATGCAGGGTTGACGTAGCATTTCCACCCTCTTTTGAGCCCCTGAGAAGGCAGGGGTGAGGCAGTCAATTCTGATTTTGTCCCTTTTTGTTTGGGGATTCCCGACAATACAGGGTTGAAGTAGCATTTCCGTCTTCTTTTGGGCCCTCGAGAAGGCATGGGTGAGGCAGCCAATTCTGATTTTGTCCTCTTTTACTTGGGGATCCCCGAGAATACAGGGATGACATAGCGTTTCTGCCCTCTTTTGGGCCCTCGAGAAGGCAGGGGTGAAGCGCAGTTCTGATTTTGTCCTCCTTTATTTGGGGATCCCCGAGAATGCAGCATTGGCGCAGCATTTTTGCCCATATGTGGGCCCCCGAGAAGGCAAGGGTCAGGAAGTCAATTCTGATTTTGTCCCCTTTTGTTTGGGGATCCCCGAGAATGGAGAGGTGGCGTAGCATTTTCGCCCTCTTTTGACCCCCCCAGAAGGCAAGGGTGAGGCAATCAATTCTGATTTTGTCCCTCTTTATTTGGGGAACCTCGAGAATGCAGGGGTGATATAGCATTTTCGCCCATCTCGGGCCCCCGAGAAGGTAGGGTGAAGACACCAATTCTGATTTTGTACCCTCTTTGTTTTGGGGATTCCCGAGAATACACGGGTGACGTAGCATTTCCGCCCTCTTCCGGGCCCCCGAGAAGGCAGGGGTGAGGCAGCCAATTCTAATTTTGTCCCTCCTTTGGTTGGGGATCCCCGAGAATGTAGGGGTGGCGTAGCATTTGAGCCCTCTTTTGGGCTGCTCAGAAGGCAGGGGTGAGGCAGCCAATTCTGATTTTGTCCCCCTTTGTTTGGGGAACCCCGAGAATGTAGGGGTGACGTGCATTGCCGCGCCCCTTTGGGCTGCCGAGAAGGCAGGGGTGAGGCAATCAATTCTGATTTTGCCCCCCCTTTATTTGGGGATCCCCGAGAATGCAGGTGTGACATAGCATTTTCGCCCATTTGTGGGTCCCCGAGAAGGCAGGGGTGAGGCAGCCAATTCTGATTTTGTCACGCCTTTGTTTTGCGGATCCCCAAGCATGCAGAGGTGACATAGCATTTTCGCCCATTTGTGGGCCCCCGAGAAGGCAGGGTTGCGGCAGGCTACTGTGATTTTGTCCCCCTTTGTTTTGGGGATGCGCGAGAGTGCAGGGCTGGTGTAGCATTTTCGTCCTGTTTGGGACCCCGAGAAGGCAGGGATGAGGCAGCCAATTCTGATTTTGCCCCCCCCTTTGTTTGGGCGTCCCCAAGAATCCAGGGGTGACGTAGCATTTCCGCCTTATTTTGGGCCCTTGAGTAGGCCGGGGTGTGGCAGCCAAATTATGATTCTGTCCTCTTATATTTGTGGATCCCCGAGAATGCAGGGATGTCATAGCGTTTCTGCCCTCTTTTGGGCCCTCGAGAAGGCAGGGGTGAAGCGCAGTTCTGATTTTGTCCTCCTTTATTTGGGGATCCCCGAGAATGCAGCATTGGCGCAGCATTTTTGCCCATATGTGGGCCCCCGAGAAGGCAGGGGTGAGGAAGTCAATTCTGATTTTGTCCCCATTTTGTTTGGGGATCCTCGAGAATGGAGAGGTGGCGTAGCATTTTCGCCCTCTTTTGACCCCCCCAGAAGGCAAGGGTGAGGCAATCAATTCTGATTTTGTCCCTCTTTATTTGGGGAACCTCGAGAATGCAGGGGTGATATAGCATTTCCGCCCTCTTTCGGGCCCCCGAGAAGGCAGGGTTGAGGCAGCCAATTCTAATTTTGTCCCTCATTTGGTTGGGGATCCCCGAGAATGTAGGGGTGGCGTAGCATTTGAGCCCTCTTTTGGGCTGCTCAGAAGGCAGGGGTGAGGCAGCCAATTCTGATTTTGTCCCCCTTTGTTTGGGGAACCCCGAGAATGCAGGTGTGACATAGCATTTTCGCCCATTTGTGGGCCCCCGAGAAGGCAGGGGTGAGGCAGCCAATTCTGATTTTGTCGCCCCTTTGTTTTGGGGCTGCACGAGAATGCAGGGGTGGTGTAGCATTTTCGTCCTGTTTGGGACCCCGAGAAGGCAGGCGTGAGGCAGCCAATTCTGATTTTGTCCCCCCTTTGTTTGGGGACCCCCAAGAATTCAGCGTTGACGTAATCTTTCCACCCTCTTTTAGGCACCCGTGAAGGCAGGGGTGAGGCAGCCAGTTCTGATTTTGTCCCCCTTTGTTTGGGGATCCCCAGAGAATGGAGGGTTGACGTAGCATTTCTGCCCTGTTTTGGACCCCCGAGAATGCAGGGGTGGCGTAGCCATTCCGCCCGCTGTTGGGCCCCCAGAAGGTAGGGGTGTGGCAGCCAATTCTGTTTTTGTCCCCCTTTGTTTGGAGATCCCCGAGAATGCCGGGTTGACCCGGCATTACCGCCCTTTTTTGGCCCCCGAGTAGGTAGGGGTGAGGCAACCAATTCTGATTTTGTCCCCCCGTTTGTTCGGGGATCCCTGCTAATGCAGGGGTGACATAGCATTTTCCGCCCTATTTTGGGCAGCCGAGAAGGCAGCGTTGAGGCAGCCTATTCTGATTTTGTCCCCCCTTTGTTTTGGGATCTCCGAGAATGCAGGGTTGGCATAGCATTTCCGCCCTCTTTTGGGCCCTGGAGAAGGCGGGGTTGAGGCGGCCAATTCTGATTTTGTTCCTCTTTGTTTGGGGATCACCGAGAATGCAAGGTTGACATAGCATTTTCGCTCATTTCTGGCCCCCCGAGAAGGTAGGGGTGAGGCGGTCCATTCTGATTTTGTTCCCCTTTGCTTCGGGATCCCCGAGAATGCAAGGGTCACATAGCATCTCCGCCGTCTTTTGGGTTGCCGAGAAGGCGGGCCTGAGCCACCCAATTCTGATTTTGCCCCCCCTTTGTTTGGGCATCCCCGAGAATGCACGGGGGGCATAGCATTGCCGCCCTCTTTGGGGCCCTCGCGAAGGCAGGGGTGAGGCAGTCCATTTTGATGTTGTCCCCCCTTTGTTTTGGGATCCGGGAGAATGCAGGGTTGACATAGCATTTCTGCTCTCTTTTGGGACCCTAGGAAGGTAGGGGTGACGCAATGACATCCGATTTTGTCCCCCTTTGTTTGGGGATCCCCAAGAATGCAGGAGTGGCATAGCATTTTCGCCCATTTGTGGGCCCCCGGGAAGGCAGGGGTCACCTGCGGTGAAGCGTGGGGGACCCCCCGGACGGCAAGGGTCATGGAGCCAATCCGCTCGCTTGTGGGCCTTTTCTGATTTTGTGCTCGGCTCTAAAGCATTGGGGAACCCCTAGGAGGCAGGGGTTACGTAGCCAATCCACTCATTTATGGGCCAATTCTGATTTTGTCCCTTGCTCCAAAGCCTTGGGGACCCCCTAAACGGCACGGGTTATGTAGCCTATTCATCCACTTGTGGGCCGTTGCTGATTTTGTCGCCCGCTTTGAAGCATTGGGGAGGCCTAGACGAGACTGGTTGTGTTGCCAATCCGCCCCCTTGTGGCCCACTGTTGAATTTGTCCCCCGATGTGAAACGTTGAGGAACCCCTAGAAGGCAAGGGTTATGTAGCCAACCTCCCACCTCTGGGCCAGTTCTGATTTCGTCCCTTGCTCCGAAGCGTTGGGGACCCCCTAAACGGCACCAGTTATGAAGCCTAATAACCCTTTTGTGGGCCGCTGTTGATTTTGTCCCCCGCCTTGAAGCGTTGGGGACCCCTTAGGGGGCAAGAGTTCTGTTGCCAATCCACCCACTTGTGGGCCACGGTCGATTTTGTTCCCCGCTATGAAGCGTTGGGGACCCCCTAGAAGGCGGGGTTGTGCGGCCAATCCGCTCGCTTGTGGGCCAGCTCTGATTTTTTCCCCTGCTCCGAAGCATTGGGGACCCCCTAAACGGCACTAGTTATGTAGGGTATTCACCCACTTGTGGGCCGGTGCTGATGTTGTCCCCCGCTTTGAAGCGTTGGGGACCCCCCAAACTGTAGGAGTTATGTTCCCAATCCGCCCACTTGTGGGCCATTGCTAATTTTGCCCCGCGTTGTGAAGCATTGGTGACCCCCTAGAAGGCATGGGTTATGTAGCCAATCTCCCACCTCCGGGCCACTTCTGACGTTTTTTTCGGGTCTGAAGGGTTGGGGTCCCCCAAAGCAGCACCGGTTATGTAGCCTATTCACCCAATTGTGGGCGAGTTCTGATTTTGTCCCCCGATTTGAAGCGTTGGGGACCCCCCAAAACGGTAGGAGTTATATTGCCAATCCGCCCACTTGTGCGCCACTGTTGATGTCGTCCCCCGCTTTGAAGTGTTGGGGACCACCCCGACGGCACCGCTAACTTGTGGGCCTTTTCTGATTTTGTCCCGGGCTCTAAAGCAATGGGGACCCCCTAGGAGGCAGGGGTTACGTAGCGATCCACCCATTTATGGGCTAGTTCTGATTTTGTCCCCTGCTCCAAAGCCTTGGGGACCCCCAAAGCGGCACGGGTTATGTAGCCTGTTCATCCCTTTGTGGGCCGGTGCTAATTTTGTCCCTTGCTCCGAAGCGTTGGGGACCCCCTCAACGACACCGGTTATGTAACCTATTCACCCAATTGTGGGCCGGTGCTGATTTTGTCCCCCGCTTTGAAGCGTTAGGACCGCCACACCAGAAGGGTTATGTTGCCAATCCGCCCAATTTTCGGCCACCGCTGATCTTGTCCCCCGCGCGAAGAAGCGTTGGGGACCCCCTAGCAGGCAAGGGTGATGTAGGCAATCTCCCACCTCTAGGCCAGTTCTGATTTTGTCTCTTGATCCGAAGCGTTGGGGAGCCCCTAAACGACACCGGTTATGTAGCCTATTCATTCACTTGTGGGCCGGTGCTGATTTTGTGCCCCGCTTTGAAGCGTTGGGGACCCCCCAAAGGGCAGGAGTTCTGTTGCCAATCCGCCGACCTGTGGGCCACTGTTGGTTTTGTCCCCCGCTATGAAGCGTTGGGGACCCCATAGAAGGTAGGGCTTATGTAGCCAATCTCCCACCTGCGGGCGAGTTCTGATTTTGTCCCCTGCTCCAGGGCTGGCCTGAAGGGACGAGATTTTTTTTTTTGTTAAGGACAGCCCTTAAGGACAAGCCCTAGAGGCCTTTTTCCCCCGGCCGAACGCGGGCCATGTCTACCCCCCCCGCCGCCCTCTTTTGGGCACCACTTCTGATTTTGCCCCCCGCTCTGAGGCGGTGGGGCTCCCCGATACGGCAGGGGTGAGGTAGCCAATTTGCCCACTTGTGGGCCACTTCTGATTTTGCCCCCCGCTCTGAAGCGGTGGGGCTCCCCGATACGGCAGGGGTGAGGTAGCCAAATTGCCCACTTGTGGGCCACTTCTGATTTTGCCCCCCGCTCTGAGGCGGTGGGGCTCCCCGATACGGCAGGGGTGAGGTAGCCAAATTGCCCACTTGTGGGCCACTTCTGATTTTGCCCCCCGCTCTGAGGCGGTGGGGCTCCCCGATACGGCAGGGGTGAGGTAGCCAAATTGCCCACTTGTGGGCCACTTCTGATTTTGCCCCCCGCTCTGCAGCGGTGAGGCTCCCCGATACGGCAGGGGTGAGGTAGCCAATTTGCCCACTTGTGGGCCACTTCTGATTTTGCCCCCCGCTCTGAGGCGGTGGGGCTCCCCGATACGGCAGGGGTGAGGTAGCCAATTTGCCCACTTGTGGGCCACTTCTGATTTTGCCCCCCGCTCTGCAGCGGTGAGGCTCCCCGATACGGCAGGGGTGAGGTAGCCAATTTGCCCACTTGTGGGCCACTTCTGATTTTGCCCCCCGCTCTGCAGCGGTGGGGCTCCCCGATACGGCAGGGGTGAGGTAGCCAATTTGCCCACTTGTGGGCCACTTCTGATTTTGCCCCCCGCTCTGAAGCGGTGGGGCTCCCCGATACGGCAGAGGTGCTGTAGCCAATTTGCCCACTTGTGGGCCACTTCTGATTTTGCCCCCCGCTCTGCAGCGTCGGGGCTCCCCGATACGGCAGGGGTGAGGTAGCCAATTTGCCCACTTGTGGGCCACTTCTGATTTTGCCCCCCGCCCTGAGGCGATGGGGCTCCCCGATACGGCAGGGGTGAGGTTGCCAATTTGCCCACTTGTGGGCCACTTCTGATTTTGCCGCCCGCCCTGAGGCGGTGGGGCTCCCCGATACGGCAGGGGTGAGGTAGCCAATTTGCCCACTTGTGGGCCACTTCTGATTTTGCCCCCCGCTCTGAAGCGGTGGGGCTCCCCGATACGGCAGGGGTGAGGTAGCCAATTTGCCCACTTGTGGGCCACTTCTGATTTTGCCCCCCGCTCTGAGGCGGTGGGGCTCCCCGATACGGCAGGGGTGAGGTAGCCAATTCGCCCACTTGTGGGCCACTTCTGATTTTGCCCCCCGCTCTGCAGCGGTGGGGCTCCCCGATATGGCAGGGGTGAGGTAGCCAATTTGCCCACTTGTGGGCCACTTCTGATTTTGCCCCCCGCTCTGAAGCGGTGGGGCTCCCCGATACGGCAGGGGTGAGGTAGCCAATTTGCCCACTTGTGGGCCACTCCTGGTTTTGCCCCCCGCTCTGAGGCGGTGGGGCTCCCCGATACGGCAGGGGTGAGGTAGCCAATTTGCCCACTTGTGGGCCACTTCTGATTTTGCCCCCCGCCCTGAGGCGGTGGGGCTCCCCGATATGGCAGGGGTGAGGTAGCCAATTTGCCCACTTGTGGGCCACTTCTGATTTTGCCCCCCGCTCTGAAGCGGTGGGGCTCCCCGATATGGCAGGGGTGAGGTAGCCAATTTGCCCACTTGTGGGCCACTTCTGATTTTGCCCCCTGCTCTGAAGTGGTGGGGCTCCCCGATGCGGCAGGGGTGAGGTAGCCAATTTGCCCACTTGTGGGCCACTTCTGATTTTGCCCCCCGCTCTGAGGCGGTGGGGCTCCCCGATACGGCGGGGGTGAGGTAGCCAATTTGCCCACTTGTGGGCCACTTCTGATTTTGCCCCCCGCTCTGAAGCGGTGGGGCTCCCCGATATGGCAGGGGTGAGGTAGCCAATTTGCCCACTTGTGGGCCACTTCTGATTTTGCCCCCCGCTCTGAAGCGATGGGGCTCCCCGATACGGCAGGGGTGAGGTAGCCAATTTGCCCACTTGTGGGCCACTTCTGATTTTGCCCCCCGCTCTGAGGCGGTGGGGCTCCCCGATACGGCAGGGGTGAGGTAGCCAATTTGCCCACTTGTGGGCCACTTCTGATTTTGCCCCCCGCTCTGCAGCGGTGGGGCTCCCCGATACGGCAGGGGTGAGGTAGCCAATTTGCCCACTTGTGGGCCACTTCTGATTTTGCCCCCCGATCTGAAGCGGTGGGGCTCCCCGATACGGCAGGGGTGAGGTAGCCAATTTGCCCACTTGTGGGCCACTTCTGATTTTGCCCCCCGCTCTGCAGCGGTGGGGCTCCCCGATACGGCAGGGGTGAGGTAGCCAATTTGCCCACTTGTGGGCCACTTCTGATTTTGCCCCCCGCCCTGAGGCGAGGGGCTCCCCGATACGGCAGGGGTGAGGTAGCCAATTTGCCCACTTGTGGGCCACTTCTGATTTTGCCGCCCGCCCTGAGGCGGTGGGGCTCCCCGATACGGCAGGGGTGAGGTAGCCAATTTGCCCACTTGTGGGCCACTTCTGATTTTGCCCCCCGCTCTGAGGCGGTGGGGCTCCCCGATACGGCAGGGGTGAGGTAGCCAATTTGCCCACTTGTGGGCCACTTCTGATTTTGCCCCCCGCTCTGCAGCGGTGAGGCTCCCCGATACGGCAGGGGTGAGGTAGCCAATTTGCCCACTTGTGGGCCACTTCTGATTTTGCCCCCCGCTCTGCAGCGGTGGGGCTCCCCGATACGGCAGGGGTGAGGTAGCCAATTTGCCCACTTGTGGGCCACTTCTGATTTTGCCCCCCGCTCTGAAGCGGTGGCGCTCCCCGATACGGCAGGGGTGAGGTAGCCAATTTGCCCACTTGTGGGCCACTTCTGATTTTGCCCCCCGCTCTGCAGCGGTGGGGCTCCCCGATACGGCAGGGGTGAGGTAGCCAATTTGCCCACTTGTGGGCCACTTCTGATTTTGCCCCCCGCCTTGAGGCGATGGGGCTCCCCGATACGGCAGGGGTGAGGTAGCCAATTTGCCCACTTGTGGGCCACTTCTGATTTTGCCCCCCGCTCTGAGGCGGTGGGGCTCCCCGATACGGCAGGGGTGAGGTAGCCAATTCGCCCACTTGTGGGCCACTTCTGATTTTGCCCCCCGCTCTGCAGCGGTGGGGCTCCCCGATATGGCAGGGGTGAGGTAGCCAATTTGCCCACTTGTGGGCCACTTCTGATTTTGCCCCCCGCTCTGAAGCGGTGGGGCTCCCCGATACGGCAGGGGTGAGGTAGCCAATTTGCCCACTTGTGGGCCACTTCTGGTTTTGCCCCCCGCTCTGCAGCAGTGGGGCTCCCCGATACGGCAGGGGTGAGGTAGCCAATTTGCCCACTTGTGGGCCACTTCTGATTTTGCCCCCCGCCCTGAGGCGGTGGGGCTCCCCGATATGGCAGGGGTGAGGTAGCCAATTTGCCCACTTGTGGGCCACTTCTGATTTTGCCCCCCGCTCTGAAGCGGTGGGGCTCCCCGATATGGCAGGGGTGAGGTAGCCAATTTGCCCACTTGTGGGCCACTTCTGATTTTGCCCCCCGCTCTGCAGCGGTGGGGCTCCCCGATACGGCAGGGGTGAGGTAGCCAATTTGCCCACTTGTGGGCCACTTCTGATTTTGCCCCCCGCTCTGCAGCGGTGGGGCTCCCCGATACGGCAGGGGTGAGGTAGCCAATTTGCCCACTTGTGGGCCACTTCTGATTTTGCCCCCCGCTCTGAAGCGGTGGGGCTCCCCGATACGGCAGGGGTGAGGTAGCCAATTTGCCCACTTGTGGGCCACTTCTGATTTTGCCCCCCGCTCTGCAGCGTCGGGGCTCCCCGATACGGCAGGGGTGAGGTAGCCAATTTGCCCACTTGTGGGCCACTTCTGATTTTGCCCCCCGCCCTGAGGCGATGGGGCTCCCCGATACGGCAGGGGTGAGGTAGCCAATTTGCCCACTTGTGGGTCACTTCTGATTTTGCCGCCCGCCCTGAGGCGGTGGGGCTCCCCGATACGGCAGGGGTGAGGTAGCCAATTTGCCCACTTGTGGGCCACTTCTGATTTTGCCCCCCGCTCTGAGGCGGTGGGGCTCCCCGATACGGCAGGGGTGAGGTAGCCAATTTGCCCACTTGTGGGCCACTTCTGATTTTGCCCCCCGCTCTGCAGCGGTGGGGCTCCCCGATATGGCAGGGGTGAGGTAGCCAATTTGCCCACTTGTGGGCCACTTCTGATTTTGCCCCCCGCTCTGAAGCGGTGGGGCTCCCCGATACGGCAGGGGTGAGGTAGCCAATTTGCCCACTTGTGGGCCACTTCTGGTTTTGCCCCCCGCTCTGAGGCGGTGGGGCTCCCCGATACGGCAGGGGTGAGGTAGCCAATTTGCCCACTTGTGGGCCACTTCTGATTTTGCCCCCCGCCCTGAGGCGGTGGGGCTCCCCGATATGGCAGGGGTGAGGTAGCCAATTTGCCCACTTGTGGGCCACTTCTGATTTTGCCCCCCGCTCTGAAGCGGTGGGGCTCCCCGATATGGCAGGGGTGAGGTAGCCAATTTGCCCACTTGTGGGCCACTTCATGATTTTGCCCCCTGCTCTGAAGTGGTGGGGCTCCCCGATGCGGCAGGGGTGAGGTAGCCAATTTGCCCACTTGTGGGCCACTTCTGATTTTGCCCCCCGCTCTGAAGCGGTGGGGCTCCCCGATACGGCAGGGGTGAGGTAGCCAATTTGCCCACTTGTGGGCCACTTCTGATTTTGCCCCCCGCTCTGAGGCGGTGGGGCTCCCCGATACGGCAGGGGTGAGGTAGCCAATTTGCCCACTTGTGGGCCACTTCTGATTTTGCCCCCCGCTCTGCAGCGGTGGGGCTCCCCGATACGGCAGGGGTGAGGTAGCCAATTTGCCCACTTGTGGGCCACTTCTGATTTTGCCCCCCGCTCTGAAGCGGTGGGGCTCCCCGATACGGCAGGGGTGAGGTAGCCAATTTGCCCACTTGTGGGCCACTTCTGATTTTGCCCCCCGCTCTGCAGCGGTGAGGCTCCCCGATACGGCAGGGGTGAGGTAGCCAATTTGCCCACTTGTGGGCCACTTCTGATTTTGCCCCCCGCTCCGCAGCGGTGGGGCTCCCCGATACGGCAGGGGTGAGGTAGCCAATTTGCCCACTTGTGGGCCACTTCTGATTTTGCCCCCCGCTCTGCAGCGGTGGGGCTCCCCGATACGGCAGGGGTGAGGTAGCCAATTTGCCCACTTGTGGGCCACTTCTGATTTTGCCCCCCGCTCTGAAGCGGTGGCGCTCCCCGATACGGCAGGGGTGAGGTAGCCAATTTGCCCACTTGTGGGCCACTTCTGATTTTGCCCCCCGCTCTGCAGCGGTGGGGCTCCCCGATACGGCAGGGGTGAGGTAGCCAATTTGCCCACTTGTGGGCCACTTCTGATTTTGCCCCCCGCCTTGAGGCGATGGGGCTCCCCGATACGGCAGGGGTGAGGTAGCCAATTTGCCCACTTGTGGGCCACTTCTGATTTTGCCCCCCGCTCTGAGGCGGTGGGGCTCCCCGATACGGCAGGGGTGAGGTAGCCAATTCGCCCACTTGTGGGCCACTTCTGATTTTGCCCCCCGCTCTGCAGCGGTGGGGCTCCCCGATATGGCAGGGGTGAGGTAGCCAATTTGCCCACTTGTGGGCCACTTCTGATTTTGCCCCCCGCTCTGAAGCGGTGGGGCTCCCCGATACGGCAGGGGTGAGGTAGCCAATTTGCCCACTTGTGGGCCACTTCTGGTTTTGCCCCCCGCTCTGCAGCAGTGGGGCTCCCCGATACGGCAGGGGTGAGGTAGCCAATTTGCCCACTTGTGGGCCACTTCTGATTTTGCCCCCCGCCCTGAGGCGGTGGGGCTCCCCGATATGGCAGGGGTGAGGTAGCCAATTTGCCCACTTGTGGGCCACTTCTGATTTTGCCCCCCGCTCTGAAGCGGTGGGGCTCCCCGATATGGCAGGGGTGAGGTAGCCAATTTGCCCACTTGTGGGCCACTTCTGATTTTGCCCCCTGCTCTGAAGTGGTGGGGCTCCCCGATGCGGCAGGGGTGAGGTAGCCAATTTGCCCACTTGTGGGCCACTTCTGATTTTGCCCCCCGCTCTGAGGCGGTGGGGCTCCCCGATACGGCAGGGGTGAGGTAGCCAATTTGCCCACTTGTGGGCCACTTCTGATTTTGCCCCCCGCTCTGCAGCGGTGGGGCTCCCCGATACGGCAGGGGTGAGGTAGCCAATTTGCCCACTTGTGGGCCACTTCTGATTTTGCCCCCCGCTCTGCAGCGGTGGGGCTCCCCGATACGGCAGGGGTGAGGTAGCCAATTTGCCCACTTGTGGGCCACTTCTGATTTTGCCCCCCGCTCTGAAGCGGTGGGGCTCCCCGATACGGCAGGGGTGAGGTAGCCAATTTGCCCACTTGTGGGCCACTTCTGATTTTGCCCCCCGCTCTGCAGCGTCGGGGCTCCCCGATACGGCAGGGGTGAGGTAGCCAATTTGCCCACTTGTGGGCCACTTCTGATTTTGCCCCCCGCCCTGAGGCGATGGGGCTCCCCGATACGGCAGGGGTGAGGTAGCCAATTTGCCCACTTGTGGGTCACTTCTGATTTTGCCGCCCGCCCTGAGGCGGTGGGGCTCCCCGATACGGCAGGGGTGAGGTAGCCAATTTGCCCACTTGTGGGCCACTTCTGATTTTGCCCCCCGCTCTGAGGCGGTGGGGCTCCCCGATACGGCAGGGGTGAGGTAGCCAATTTGCCCACTTGTGGGCCACTTCTGATTTTGCCCCCCGCTCTGCAGCGGTGGGGCTCCCCGATATGGCAGGGGTGAGGTAGCCAATTTGCCCACTTGTGGGCCACTTCTGATTTTGCCCCCCGCTCTGAAGCGGTGGGGCTCCCCGATACGGCAGGGGTGAGGTAGCCAATTTGCCCACTTGTGGGCCACTTCTGGTTTTGCCCCCCGCTCTGAGGCGGTGGGGCTCCCCGATACGGCAGGGGTGAGGTAGCCAATTTGCCCACTTGTGGGCCACTTCTGATTTTGCCCCCCGCCCTGAGGCGGTGGGGCTCCCCGATATGGCAGGGGTGAGGTAGCCAATTTGCCCACTTGTGGGCCACTTCTGATTTTGCCCCCCGCTCTGAAGCGGTGGGGCTCCCCGATATGGCAGGGGTGAGGTAGCCAATTTGCCCACTTGTGGGCCACTTCATGATTTTGCCCCCTGCTCTGAAGTGGTGGGGCTCCCCGATGCGGCAGGGGTGAGGTAGCCAATTTGCCCACTTGTGGGCCACTTCTGATTTTGCCCCCCGCTCTGAAGCGGTGGGGCTCCCCGATACGGCAGGGGTGAGGTAGCCAATTTGCCCACTTGTGGGCCACTTCTGATTTTGCCCCCCGCTCTGAGGCGGTGGGGCTCCCCGATACGGCAGGGGTGAGGTAGCCAATTTGCCCACTTGTGGGCCACTTCTGATTTTGCCCCCCGCTCTGCAGCGGTGGGGCTCCCCGATACGGCAGGGGTGAGGTAGCCAATTTGCCCACTTGTGGGCCACTTCTGATTTTGCCCCCCGCTCTGAAGCGGTGGGGCTCCCCGATACGGCAGGGGTGAGGTAGCCAATTTGCCCACTTGTGGGCCACTTCTGATTTTGCCCCCCGCTCTGCAGCGGTGAGGCTCCCCGATACGGCAGGGGTGAGGTAGCCAATTTGCCCACTTGTGGGCCACTTCTGATTTTGCCCCCCGCTCCGCAGCGGTGGGGCTCCCCGATACGGCAGGGGTGAGGTAGCCAATTTGCCCACTTGTGGGCCACTTCTGATTTTGCCCCCCGCCCTGAGGCGAGGGGCTCCCCGATACGGCAGGGGTGAGGTAGCCAATTTGCCCACTTGTGGGCCACTTCTGATTTTGCCGCCCGCCCTGAGGCGGTGGGGCTCCCCGATACGGCAGGGGTGAGGTAGCCAATTTGCCCACTTGTGGGCCACTTCTGATTTTGCCCCCCGCTCTGAGGCGGTGGGGCTCCCCGATACGGCAGGGGTGAGGTAGCCAATTTGCCCACTTGTGGGCCACTTCTGATTTTGCCCCCCGCTCTGCAGCGGTGGGGCTCCCCGATACGGCAGGGGTGAGGTAGCCAATTTGCCCACTTGTGGGCCACTTCTGATTTTGCCCCCCGCCCTGAGGCGAGGGGCTCCCCTATACGGCAGGGGTGAGGTAGCCAATTTGCCCACTTGTGGGCCACTTCTGATTTTGCCGCCCGCTCTGAAGCGGTGGGGCTCCCCGATACGGCAGGGGTGAGGTAGCCAATTTGCCCACTTGTGGGCCACTTCTGATTTTGCCCCCCGCTCTGAGGCGGTGGGGCTCCCCGATACGGCAGGGGTGAGGTAGCCAATTTGCCCACTTGTGGGCCACTTCTGATTTTGCCCCCCGCTCTGCAGCGGTGAGGCTCCCCGATACGGCAGGGGTGAGGTAGCCAATTTGCCCACTTGTGGGCCACTTCTGATTTTGCCCCCCGCTCTGCAGCGGTGGGGCTCCCCGATACGGCAGGGGTGAGGTAGCCAATTTGCCCACTTGTGGGCCACTTCTGATTTTGCCCCCCGCTCTGAAGCGGTGGCGCTCCCCGATACGGCAGGGGTGAGGTAGCCAATTTGCCCACTTGTGGGCCACTTCTGATTTTGCCCCCCGCTCTGCAGCGGTGGGGCTCCCCGATACGGCAGGGGTGAGGTAGCCAATTTGCCCACTTGTGGGCCACTTCTGATTTTGCCCCCCGCCTTGAGGCGATGGGGCTCCCCGATACGGCAGGGGTGAGGTAGCCAATTTGCCCACTTGTGGGCCACTTCTGATTTTGCCCCCCGCTCTGAGGCGGTGGGGCTCCCCGATACGGCAGGGGTGAGGTAGCCAATTCGCCCACTTGTGGGCCACTTCTGATTTTGCCCCCCGCTCTGCAGCGGTGGGGCTCCCCGATATGGCAGGGGTGAGGTAGCCAATTTGCCCACTTGTGGGCCACTTCTGATTTTGCCCCCCGCTCTGAAGCGGTGGGGCTCCCCGATACGGCAGGGGTGAGGTAGCCAATTTGCCCACTTGTGGGCCACTTCTGGTTTTGCCCCCCGCTCTGAGGCGGTGGGGCTCCCCGATACGGCAGGGGTGAGGTAGCCAATTTGCCCACTTGTGGGCCACTTCTGATTTTGCCCCCCGCCCTGAGGCGGTGGGGCTCCCCGATATGGCAGGGGTGAGGTAGCCAATTTGCCCACTTGTGGGCCACTTCTGATTTTGCCCCCCGCTCTGAAGCGGTGGGGCTCCCCGATATGGCAGGGGTGAGGTAGCCAATTTGCCCACTTGTGGGCCACTTCTGATTTTGCCCCCTGCTCTGAAGCGGTGGGGCTCCCCGATGCGGCAGGGGTGAGGTAGCCAATTTGCCCACTTGTGGGCCACTTCTGATTTTGCCCCCCGCTCTGAGGCGGTGGGGCTCCCCGATACGGCAGGGGTGAGGTAGCCAATTTGCCCACTTGTGGGCCACTTCTGATTTTGCCCCCCGCTCTGAAGCGGTGGGGCTCCCCGATACGGCGGGGGTGAGGTAGCCAATTTGCCCACTTGTGGGCCACTTCTGATTTTGCCCCCCGCTCTGAAGCGGCCGGGCTCCCCGATACGGCAGGGGTGAGGTAGCCAATTTGCCCACTTGTGGGCCACTTCTGATTTTGCCCCCCGCTCTGAGGCGGTGGGGCTCCCCGATACGGCAGGGGTGAGGTAGCCAATTTGCCCACTTGTGGGCCACTTCTGATTTTGCCCCCCGCTCTGCAGCGGTGGGGCTCCCCGATACGGCAGGGCTGAGGTAGCCAATTTGCCCACTTGTGGGCCACTTCTGATTTTGCCCCCCGCCCTGAGGCGGTGGGGCTCCCCGATACGGCAGGGGTGAGGTAGCCAATTTGCCCACTTGTGGGCCACTTCTGATTTTGCCCCCCGCTCTGAGGCGGTGGGGCTCCCCGATACGGCAGGGGTGAGGTAGCCAATTTGCCCACTTGTGGGCCACTTCTGATTTTGCCCCCCGCTCTGAAGCGGTGGGGCTCCCCGATACGGCAGGGGTGAGGTAGCCAATTTGCCCACTTGTGGGCCACTTCTGATTTTGCCCCCCGCTCTGCAGCGGTGGGGCTCCCCGATACGGCAGGGGTGAGGTAGCCAATTTGCCCACTTGTGGGCCACTTCTGATTTTGCCCCCCGCCCTGAGGCGAGGGGCTCCCCGATACGGCAGGGGTGAGGTAGCCAATTTGCCCACTTGTGGGCCACTTCTGATTTTGCCCCCCGCTCTGCAGCGGTGAGGCTCCCCGATACGGCAGGGGTGAGGTAGCCAATTTGCCCACTTGTGGGCCACTTCTGATTTTGCCCCCCGCTCTGCAGCGGTGGGGCTCCCCGATACGGCAGGGGTGAGGTAGCCAATTTGCCCACTTGTGGGCCACTTCTGATTTTGCCCCCCGCTCTGAGGCGGTGGGGCTCCCCGATACGGCAGGGGTGAGGTAGCCAATTTGCCCACTTGTGGGCCACTTCTGATTTTGCCCCCCGCTCTGCAGCGGTGGGGCTCCCCGATACGGCAGGGGTGAGGTAGCCAATTTGCCCACTTGTGGGCCACTTCTGATTTTGCCCCCCGCCCTGAGGCGAGGGGCTCCCCTATACGGCAGGGGTGAGGTAGCCAATTTGCCCACTTGTGGGCCACTTCTGATTTTGCCGCCCGCCCTGAGGCGGTGGGGCTCCCCGATACGGCAGGGGTGAGGTAGCCAATTTGCCCACTTGTGGGCCACTTCTGATTTTGCCCCCCGCTCTGAGGCGGTGGGGCTCCCCGATACGGCAGGGGTGAGGTAGCCAATTTGCCCACTTGTGGGCCACTTCTGATTTTGCCCCCCGCTCTGCAGCGGTGAGGCTCCCCGATACGGCAGGGGTGAGGTAGCCAATTTGCCCACTTGTGGGCCACTTCTGATTTTGCCCCCCGCTCTGCAGCGGTGGGGCTCCCCGATACGGCAGGGGTGAGGTAGCCAATTTGCCCACTTGTGGGCCACTTCTGATTTTGCCCCCCGCTCTGAAGCGGTGGCGCTCCCCGATACGGCAGGGGTGAGGTAGCCAATTTGCCCACTTGTGGGCCACTTCAGATTTTGCCCCCCGCTCTGCAGCGGTGGGGCTCCCCGATACGGCAGGGGTGAGGTAGCCAATTTGCCCACTTGTGGGCCACTTCTGATTTTGCCCCCCGCCTTGAGGCGATGGGGCTCCCCGATACGGCAGGGGTGAGGTAGCCAATTTGCCCACTTGTGGGCCACTTCTGATTTTGCCCCCCGCTCTGAGGCGGTGGGGCTCCCCGATACGGCAGGGGTGAGGTAGCCAATTCGCCCACTTGTGGGCCACTTCTGATTTTGCCCCCCGCTCTGCAGCGGTGGGGATCCCCGATATGGCAGGGGTGAGGTAGCCAATTTGCCCACTTGTGGGCCACTTCTGATTTTGCCCCCCGCTCTGAAGCGGTGGGGCTCCCCGATACGGCAGGGGTGAGGTAGCCAATTTGCCCACTTGTGGGCCACTTCTGGTTTTGCCCCCCGCTCTGAGGCGGTGGGGCTCCCCGATACGGCAGGGGTGAGGTAGCCAATTTGCCCACTTGTGGGCCACTTCTGATTTTGCCCCCCGCCCTGAGGCGGTGGGGCTCCCCGATATGGCAGGGGTGAGGTAGCCAATTTGCCCACTTGTGGGCCACTTCTGATTTTGCCCCCCGCTCTGAAGCGGTGGGGCTCCCCGATATGGCAGGGGTGAGGTAGCCAATTTGCCCACTTGTGGGCCACTTCTGATTTTGCCCCCTGCTCTGAAGTGTTGGGGCTCCCCGATGCGGCAGGGGTGAGGTAGCCAATTTGCCCACTTGTGGGCCACTTCTGATTTTGCCCCCCGCTCTGAGGCGGTGGGGCTCCCCGATACGGCAGGGGTGAGGTAGCCAATTTGCCCACTTGTGGGCCACTTCTGATTTTGCCCCCCGCTCTGAAGCGGTGGGGCTCCCCGATATGGCAGGGGTGAGGTAGCCAATTTGCCCACTTGTGGGCCACTTCTGATTTTGCCCCCCGCTCTGAAGCGGTGGGGCTCCCCGATACGGCAGGGGTGAGGTAGCCAATTTGCCCACTTGTGGGCCACTTCTGATTTTGCCCCCCGCTCTGAGGCGGTGGGGCTCCCCGATACGGCAGGGGTGAGGTAGCCAATTTGCCCACTTGTGGGCCACTTCTGATTTTGCCCCCCGCTCTGCAGCGGTGGGGCTCCCCGATACGGCAGGGCTGAGGTAGCCAATTTGCCCACTTGTGGGCCACTTCTGATTTTGCCCCCCGCCCTGAGGCGGTGGGGCTCCCCGATACGGCAGGGGTGAGGTAGCCAATTTGCCCACTTGTGGGCCACTTCTGATTTTGCCCCCCGCTCTGAGGCGGTGGGGCTCCCCGATACGGCAGGGGTGAGGTAGCCAATTTGCCCACTTGTGGGCCACTTCTGATTTTGCCCCCCGCTCTGAAGCGGTGGGGCTCCCCGATACGGCAGGGGTGAGGTAGCCAATTTGCCCACTTGTGGGCCACTTCTGATTTTGCCCCCCGCTCTGCAGCGGTGGGGCTCCCCGATACGGCAGGGGTGAGGTAGCCAATTTGCCCACTTGTGGGCCACTTCTGATTTTGCCCCCCGCCCTGAGGCGAGGGGCTCCCCGATACGGCAGGGGTGAGGTAGCCAATTTGCCCACTTGTGGGCCACTTCTGATTTTGCCCCCCGCTCTGCAGCGGTGAGGCTCCCCGATACGGCAGGGGTGAGGTAGCCAATTTGCCCACTTGTGGGCCACTTCTGATTTTGCCCCCCGCTCTGCAGCGGTGGGGCTCCCCGATACGGCAGGGGTGAGGTAGCCAATTTGCCCACTTGTGGGCCACTTCTGATTTTGCCCCCCGCTCTGAAGCGGTGGGGCTCCCCGATACGGCAGGGGTGAGGTAGCCAATTTGCCCACTTGTGGGCCACTTCTGATTTTGCCCCCCGCTCTGCAGCGGTGGGGCTCCCCGATACGGCAGGGGTGAGGTAGCCAATTTGCCCACTTGTGGGCCACTTCTGATTTTGCCCCCCGCCTTGAGGCGATGGGGCTCCCCGATACGGCAGGGGTGAGGTAGCCAATTTGCCCACTTGTGGGCCACTTCTGATTTTGCCGCCCGCCCTGAGGCGGTGGGGCTCCCCGATACGGCAGGGGTGAGGTAGCCAATTTGCCCACTTGTGGGCCACTTCTGATTTTGCCGCCCGCCCTGAGGCGGTGGGGCTCCCCGATACGGCAGGGGTGAGGTAGCCAATTTGCCCACTTGTGGGCCACTTCTGATTTTGCCCCCCGCTCTGAAGCCGTCGGGCTCCCCGATACGGCAGGGGTGAGGTAGCCAATTTGCCCACTTGTGGGCCACTTCTGATTTTGCCCCCCGCTCTGAGGCGGTGGGGCTCCCCGATACGGCAGGGGTGAGGTAGCCAATTTGCCCACTTGTGGGCCACTTCTGATTTTGCCCCCCGCTCTGAAGCGGTGGGGCTCCCCGATATGGCAGGGGTGAGGTAGCCAATTTGCCCACTTGTGGGCCACTTCTGATTTTGCCCCCCGCTCTGAAGCGGTGGGGCTCCCCGATACGGCAGGGGTGAGGTAGCCAATTTGCCCACTTGTGGGCCACTTCTGATTTTGCCCCCCGCTCTGAGGCGGTGGGGCTCCCCGATACGGCAGGGGTGAGGTAGCCAATTTGCCCACTTGTGGGCCACTTCTGATTTTGCCCCCCGCTCTGCAGCGGTGGGGCTCCCCGATACGGCAGGGCTGAGGTAGCCAATTTGCCCACTTGTGGGCCACTTCTGATTTTGCCCCCCGCCCTGAGGCGGTGGGGCTCCCCGATACGGCAGGGGTGAGGTAGCCAATTTGCCCACTTGTGGGCCACTTCTGATTTTGCCCCCCGCTCTGAGGCGGTGGGGCTCCCCGATACGGCAGGGGTGAGGTAGCCAATTTGCCCACTTGTGGGCCACTTCTGATTTTGCCCCCCGCTCTGAAGCGGTGGGGCTCCCCGATACGGCAGGGGTGAGGTAGCCAATTTGCCCACTTGTGGGCCACTTCTGATTTTGCCCCCCGCTCTGCAGCGGTGGGGCTCCCCGATACGGCAGGGGTGAGGTAGCCAATTTGCCCACTTGTGGGCCACTTCTGATTTTGCCCCCCGCCCTGAGGCGAGGGGCTCCCCGATACGGCAGGGGTGAGGTAGCCAATTTGCCCACTTGTGGGCCACTTCTGATTTTGCCCCCCGCTCTGCAGCGGTGAGGCTCCCCGATACGGCAGGGGTGAGGTAGCCAATTTGCCCACTTGTGGGCCACTTCTGATTTTGCCCCCCGCTCTGCAGCGGTGGGGCTCCCCGATACGGCAGGGGTGAGGTAGCCAATTTGCCCACTTGTGGGCCACTTCTGATTTTGCCCCCCGCTCTGAAGCGGTGGGGCTCCCCGATACGGCAGGGGTGAGGTAGCCAATTTGCCCACTTGTGGGCCACTTCTGATTTTGCCCCCCGCTCTGCAGCGGTGGGGCTCCCCGATACGGCAGGGGTGAGGTAGCCAATTTGCCCACTTGTGGGCCACTTCTGATTTTGCCCCCCGCCTTGAGGCGATGGGGCTCCCCGATACGGCAGGGGTGAGGTAGCCAATTTGCCCACTTGTGGGCCACTTCTGATTTTGCCGCCCGCCCTGAGGCGGTGGGGCTCCCCGATACGGCAGGGGTGAGGTAGCCAATTTGCCCACTTGTGGGCCACTTCTGATTTTGCCGCCCGCCCTGAGGCGGTGGGGCTCCCCGATACGGCAGGGGTGAGGTAGCCAATTTGCCCACTTGTGGGCCACTTCTGATTTTGCCCCCCGCTCTGAAGCCGTCGGGCTCCCCGATACGGCAGGGGTGAGGTAGCCAATTTGCCCACTTGTGGGCCACTTCTGATTTTGCCCCCCGCTCTGAGGCGGTGGGGCTCCCCGATACGGCAGGGGTGAGGTAGCCAATTCGCCCACTTGTGGGCCACTTCTGATTTTGCCCCCCGCTCTGCAGCAGTGGGGCTCCCCGATATGGCAGGGGTGAGGTAGCCAATTTGCCCACTTGTGGGCCACTTCTGATTTTGCCCCCCGCTGTGAAGCGGTGGGGCTCCCCGATACGGCAGGGGTGAGGTAGCCAATTTGCCCACTTGTGGGCCACTTCTGATTTTGCCCCCCGCTCTGAGGCGGTGGGGCTCCCCGATACGGCAGGGGTGAGGTAGCCAATTTGCCCACTTGTGGGCCACTTCTGATTTTGCCCCCCGCTCTGAAGCGGTGGGGCTCCCCGATATGGCAGGGGTGAGGTAGCCAATTTGCCCACTTGTGGGCCACTTCTGATTTTGCCCCCCGCTCTGAAGCGGTGGGGCTCCCCGATATGGCAGGGGTGAGGTAGCCAATTTGCCCACTTGTGGGCCACTTCTGATTTTGCCCCCTGCTCTGAAGCGGTGGGGCTCCCCGATACGGCAGGGGTGAGGTAGCCAATTTGCCCACTTGTGGGCCACTTCCGATTTTGCCCGCCGCTCTGAGGCGGTGGGGCTCCCCGATACGGCAGGGGTGAGGTAGCCAAATTGCCCACTTGTTGGCCACTTCTGATGTTGCCCCCCGCTCTGAGGTGGTGGGGCTCCCCGATATGGCAGGGCTGAGGTAGCCAATTTGCCCACTTGTGGGCCACTTCTGATTTTGCCCCCCGCTCTGCAGCGGTGGGGCTCCCCGATACGGCAGGGGTGAGGTAGCCAATTTGCCCACTTGTGGGCCACTTCTGATTTTGCCCCCCGCTCTGCAGCGGTGGGGCTCCCCGATACGGCAGGGGTGAGGTAGCCAATTTGCCCACTTGTGGGCCACTTCTGATTTTGCCCCCCGCCCTGAGTCGATGGGGCTCCCCGATACGGCAGGGGTGAGGTAGCCAATTTGCCCACTTGTGGGCCACTTCTGATTTTGCCGCCCGCCCTGAGGCGGTGGGGCTCCCCGATACGGCAGGGGTGAGGTAGCCAATTTGCCCACTTGTGGGCCACTTCTGATTTTGCCCCCCGCTCTGAAGCGGTGGGGCTCCCCGATACGGCAGGGGTGAGGTAGCCGATTCGCCCACTTGTGGGCCACTTCTGATTTTGCCCCCCGCTCTGAGGCGGTGGGGCTCCCCGATACGGCAGGGGTGAGGTAGCC
This sequence comes from Eutreptiella sp. 'Long Island Sound 2002', assembly GCA_964036045.1. Classification (NCBI taxonomy): domain Eukaryota; phylum Euglenozoa; class Euglenophyceae; order Eutreptiales; family Eutreptiaceae; genus Eutreptiella; species Eutreptiella sp. 'Long Island Sound 2002'. The sequence continues at coordinate 4,979,881 of OZ038385.1, forward strand.
AATTTGCCCACTTGTGGGCCACTTCTGATTTTGCCCCCCGCCCTGAGGCGGTGGGGCTCCCCGATATGGCAGGGGTGAGGTAGCCAATTTGCCCACTTGTGGGCCACTTCTGATTTTGCCCCCCGCTCTGAAGCGGTGGGGCTCCCCGATATGGCAGGGGTGAGGTAGCCAATTTGCCCACTTGTGGGCCACTTCTGATTTTGCCCCCTGCTCTGAAGCGGTGGGGCTCCCCGATACGGCAGGGGTGAGGTAGCCAATTTGCCCACTTGTGGGCCACTTATGATTTTGCCCCCCGCTCTGAGGCGGTGGGGCTCCCCGATACGGCAGGGGTGAGGTAGCCAATTTGCCCACTTGTGGGCCACTTCTGATTTTGCCCCCCGCTCTGAAGCGGTGGGGCTCCCCGATATGGCAGGGGTGAGGTAGCCAATTTGCCCACTTGTGGGCCACTTCTGATTTTGCCCCCCGCTCTGAAGCGGTGGGGCTCCCCGATACGGCAGGGGTGAGGTAGCCAATTTGCCCACTTGTGGGCCACTTCTGATTTTGCCCGCCGCTCTGAGGCGGTGGGGCTCCCCGATACGGCAGGGGTGAGGTAGCCAAATTGCCCACTTGTTGGCCACTTCTGATGTTGCCCCCCGCTCTGAGGTGGTGGGGCTCCCCGATATGGCAGGGCTGAGGTAGCCAATTTGCCCACTTGTGGGCCACTTCTGATTTTGCCCCCCGCTTTGAGGCCATGGGGCTCCCCGATACCGCAGGGGTGAGGTAGCCAATTTGCCCACTTGTGGGCCACTTCTGATTTTGCCCCCCGCTCTGAGGCGGTGGGGCTCCCCGATACGGCAGGGGTGAGGTAGCCAATTTGCCCACTTGTGGGCCACTTCTGATTTTGCCCCCCGCTCTGAAGCGGTGGGGCTCCCCGATACGGCAGGGGTGAGGTAGCCAATTTGCCCACTTGTGGGCCACTTCTGATTTTGCCCCCCGCTCTGAGGCGGTGGGGCCCCCCGATACGGCAGGGGTGAGGTAGCCAATTTGCCCACTTGTGGGCCACTTCTGATTTTGCCGCCCGCCATGAGGCGGTGGGGCTCCCCGATACGGCAAGGGTGAGGTAGCCAATTTGCCCACTTGTGGGCCACTTCTGATTTTGCCCCCCGCTCTGAGAGGTGGGGCTCCCCGATATGGCAGGGGTGAGGTAGCCAATTTGCCCACTTGTGGGCCACTTCTGATTTTGCCCCCCGCTCTGAAGCGGTGGGGCTCCCCGATACGGCAGGGGTGAGGTAGCCAATTTGCCCACTTGTGGGCCACTTCTGATTTTGCCCCCCGCTCTGAAGCGGTGGTGCTCCCCGATATGGCAGGGGTGGGGTAGCCAATTTGCCCACTTGTGGGCCACTTCTGATTTTGCCCCCCGCTCTGAAGCGGTGGGGCTCCCCGATATGGCAGGGGTGAGGTAGCCAATTTGCCCACTTGTGGGCCACTTCTGATTTTGCCCCCCGCTCTGCAGCGGTGGGGCTCCCCGATACGGCAGGGGTGAGGTAGCCAATTTGCCCACTTGTGGGCCACTTCTGATTTTGCCCCCCGCTCTGAAGCGGTGGGGCTCCCCGATACGGCAGGGGTGAGGTAGCCAATTTGCCCACTTGTGGGCCACTTCTGATTTTGCCCCCCGCTCTGAGGCGGTGGGGCTCCCCGATACGGCAGGGGTGAGGTAGCCAAAATGCCCACTTGTGGGCCACTTCTGATTTTGCCCCCCGCTCTGAGGCGGTGGGGCTCCCCGATACGGCAGGGGTGAGGTAGCCAATTTGCCCACTTGTGGGCCACTTCTGATTTTGCCCCCCGCTCTGAGGCGGTGGGGCTCCCCGATACGGCAGGGGTGAGGTAGCCAAATTGCCCACTTGTGGGCCACTTCTGATTTTGCCCCCCGCTTTGAGGCGGTGGGGCTCCCCGATACGGCAGGGGTGAGGTAGCCAATTCGCCCACTTGTGGGCCACTTCTGATTTTGCCCCCCGCTCTGAAGCGGTGGGGCTCCCCGATACGGCAGGGGTGAGGTAGCCAATTTGCCCACTTGTGGGCCACTTCTGATTTTGCCCCCCGCTCTGAGGCGGTGGGGCTCCCCGATACGGCAGGGGTGAGGTAGCCAATTTGCCCACTTGTGGGCCACTTCTGACTTTGCCTTCCGCTCTGCAGCGGTGAGGCTCCCCGATACGGCAGGGGTGAGGTAGCCAATCTGCCCACTTGTGGGCCACTTCTGATTTTGCCCCCCGCTCTGCAGCGGTGGGGCTCCCCGATACGGCAGGGGTGAGGTAGCCAATTTGCCCACTTGTGGGCCACTTCTGATTTTGCCCCCCGCTCTGCAGCGGTGGGGCTCCCCGATACGGCAGGGGTGAGGTAGCCAATTTGCCCACTTGTGGGCCACTTCTGATTTTGCCCCCCGCTCTGAAGCGGTGGGGCTCCCCGATACGGCAGGGGTGAGGTAGCCAATTTGCCCACTTGTGGGCCACTTCTGATTTTCCCCCCGCTCTGCAGCGGTGGGGCTCCCCGATACGGCAGGGGTGAGGTAGCCAATTTGCCCACTTGTGGGCCACTTCTGATTTTGCCCCCCGCTCTGAGGCGGTGGGGCTCCCCGATACGGCAGGGGTGAGGTAGCCAATTTGCCCACTTGTGGGCCACTTCTGATTTTGCCCCCCGCTCTGCAGCGGTGGGGCTCCCCGATACGGCAGGGGTGAGGTAGCCAATTTGCCCACTTGTGGGCCACTTCTGATTTTGCCCCCCGCTCTGAGGCGGTGGGGCTCCCCGATACGGCAGGGGTGAGGTAGCCAATTTGCCCACTTGTGGGCCACTTCTGATTTTGCCCCCCGCTCTGAGGCGGTGGGGCTCCCCGATACGGCAGGGGTGAGGTAGCCAATTTGCCCACTTGTGGGCCACTTCTGATTTTGCCCCCCGCTCTGAAGCGGTGGGGCTCCCCGATATGGCAGGGGTGAGGTAGCCAATTTGCCCACTTGTGGGCCACTTCTGATTTTGCCCCCCGCTCTGAAGCGGTGGGGCTCCCCGATACGGCAGGGGTGAGGTAGCCAATTTGCCCACTTGTGGGCCACTTCTGATTTTGCCCCCCGCTCTGAGGCGGTGGGGCTCCCCGATACGGCAGGGGTGAGGTAGCCAAATTGCCCACTTGTGGGCCACTTCTGATTTTGCCCCCCGCTCTGAGGCGGTGGGGCTCCCCGATACGGCAGGGGTGAGGTAGCCAATTTGCCCACTTGTGGGCCACTTCTGATTTTGCCCCCCGCTCTGAAGCGGTGGGGCTCCCCGATACGGCAGGGGTGAGGTAGCCAATTTGCCCACTTGTGGGCCACTTCTGATTTTGCCCCCCGCTCTGAGGCGGTGGGGCTCCCCGATACGGCAGGGGTGAGGTAGCCAATTTGCCCACTTGTGGGCCACTTTTGACTTTGCCCCCCGCTCTGCAGCGGTGAGGCTCCCCGATACGGCAGGGGTGAGGTAGCCAATCTGCCCACTTGTGGGCCACTTCTGATTTTGCCCCCCGCTCTGCAGCGGTGGGGCTCCCCGATACGGCAGGGGTGAGGTAGCCAATTTGCCCACTTGTGGGCCACTTCTGATTTTGCCCCCCGCTCTGAAGCGGTGGGGCTCCCCGATACGGCAGGGGTGAGGTAGCCAATTTGCCCACTTGTGGGCCACTTCTGATTTTGCCCCCCGCTCTGCAGCGGTGGGGCTCGCCGATACGGCAGGGGTGAGGTAGCCAATTTGCCCACTTGTGGGCCACTTCTGATTTTGCCCCCCGCTCTGAGGCGGTGGGGCTCCCCGATACGGCAGGGGTGAGGTAGCCAATTTGCCCACTTGTGGGCCACTTCTGATTTTGCCCCCCGCTCTGCAGCGGTGGGGCTCCCCGATACGGCAGGGGTGAGGTAGCCAATTTGCCCACTTGTGGGCCTCTTCTGATTTTTCCCCCCGCTCTGAAGCGGTGGGGCTCCCCGATATGGCAGGGGTGAGGTAGCCAATTTGCCCACTTGTGGGCCACTTCTGATTTTGCCCCCCGCTCTGAAGCGGTGGGGCTCCCCGATACGGCAGGGGTGAGGTAGCCAATTTGCCCACTTGTGGGCCACTTCTGATTTTGCCCCCCGCTCTGAGGCGGTGGGGCTCCCCGATACGGCAGGGGTGAGGTAGCCAATTTGCCCACTTGTGGGCCACTTCTGATTTTGCCCCCCGCCCTGAGGCGGTGGGGCTCCCCGATACGGCAGGGGTGAGGTAGCCAATTTGCCCACTTGTGGGCCACTTCTGATTTTGCCCCCCGCTCTGAAGCGGTGGGGCTCCCCGATACGGCAGGGGTGAGGTAGCCAATTTGCCCACTTGTGGGCCACTTCTGATTTTGCCCCCCGCCCTGAGGCGGTGGGGCTCCCCGATACGGCAGGGGTGAGGTAGCCAATTTGCCCACTTGTGGGCCACTTCTGATTTTGCCCCCTGCTCTCAAGCGGTGGGGCTCCCCGATACGGCAGGGCTGAGGTAGCCAATTTGCCCACTTGTGGGCCACTTCTGATTTTGCCCCCCGCTCTGCAGCGGTGGGGCTCCCCGATACGGCAGGGGTGAGGTAGCCAATTTGCCCACTTGTGGGCCACTTCTGATTTTGCCCCCCGCTCTGCAGCGGTGGGGCTCCCCGATACGGCAGGGGAGAGGTAGCCAATTTGCCCACTTGTGGGCCACTTCTGATTTTGCCCCCCGCTCTGAGGCGGTGGGGCTCCCCGATACGGCAGGGGTGAGGTAGCCAATTTGCCCACTTGTGGGCCACTTCTGATTTTGCCCCCCGCTCTGCAGCGGTGAGGCTCCCCGATACGGCAGGGGTGAGGTAGCCAATCTGCCCACTTGTGGGCCACTTCTGATTTTGCCCCCCGCTCTGCAGCGGTGGGGCTCCCCGATACGGCAGGGGTGAGGTAGCCAATTTGCCCACTTGTGGGCCACTTCTGATTTTGCCCCCTGCTCTGAAGCGGTGGGGCTCCCCGATACGGCAGGGGTGAGGTAGCAAATTTGCCCACTTGTGGGCCACTTCTGATTTTGCCCCCCGCTCTGCAGCGGTGGGGCTCCCCGATACGGCAGGGGTGAGGTAGCCAATTTGCCCACTTGTGGGCCACTTCTGATTTTGCCCCCCGCTCTGAAGCGGTGGGGCTCCCCGATACGGCAGGGGTGAGGTAGCCAATTTGCCCACTTGTGGGCCACTTCTGATTTTGCCCCCCGCTCTGCAGCGGTGCGGCTCCCCGATACGGCAGGGGTGAGGTAGCCAATTTGCCCACTTGTGGGCCACTTCTGATTTTGCCCCCCGCTCTGAAGCGGTGGGGCTCCCCGATACGGCAGGGGTGAGGTAGCCAATTTGCCCACTTGTGGGCCACTTCTGATTTTGCCCCCCGCTCTGCAGCGGTGCGGCTCCCCGATACGGCAGGGGTGAGGTAGCCAATTTGCCCACTTGTGGGCCACTTCTGATTTTGCCCCCCGCTCTGAGGCGGTGGGGCTCCCCGATACGGCAGGGGTGAGGTAGCCAATTTGCCCACTTGTGGGCCACTTCTGATTTTGCCCCCCGCTCTGCAGCGGTGGGGCTCCCCGATACGGCAGGGGTGAGGTAGCCAATTTGCCCACTTGTGGGCCACTTCTGATTTTGCCCCCCGCTCTGAAGCGGTGGGGCTCCCCGATACGGCAGGGGTGAGGTAGCCAATTTGCCCACTTGTGGGCCACTTCTGATTTTGCCCCCCGCTCTGAGGCGGTGGGGCTCCCCGATACGGCAGGGGTGAGGTAGCCAATTTGCCCACTTGTGGGCCACTTCTGATTTTGCCCCCCGCTCTGCAGCGGTGGGGCTCCCCGATACGGCAGGGGTGAGGTAGCCAATTTGCCCACTTGTGGGCCACTTCTGATTTTGCCCCCCCGCTCTGAAGCGGTGGGGCTCCCCGATACGGCAGGGGTGAGGTAGCCAATTTGCCCACTTGTGGGCCACTTCTGATTTTGCCCCCCGCTCTGAGGCGGTGGGGCTCCCCGATACGGCAGGGGTGAGGTAGCCAATTTGCCCACTTGTGGGCCTCTTCTGATTTTGCCCCCCGCTCTGAAGCGGTGGGGCTCCCCGATATGGCAGGGGTGAGGTAGCCAATTTGCCCACTTGTGGGCCACTTCTGATTTTGCCCCCCGCTCTGAAGCGGTGGGGCTCCCCGATACGGCAGGGGTGGGGTAGCCAATTTGCCCACTTGTGGGCCACTTCTGATTTTGCCCCCCGCTCTGAGCCGGTGGGGCTCCCCGATACGGCAGGGGTGAGGTAGCCAAATTGCCCACTTGTGGGCCACTTCTGATTTTGCCCCCCGCCCTGAGGCGGTGGGGCTCCCCGATACGGCAGGGGTGAGGTAGCCAATTTGCCCACTTGTGGGCCACTTCTGATTTTGCCCCCCGCTCTGAAGCGGTGGGGCTCCCCGATACGGCAGGGGTGAGGTAGCCAATTTGCCCACTTGTGGGCCACTTCTGATTTTGCCCCCCGCCCTGAGGCGGTGGGGCTCCCCGATACGGCAGGGGTGAGGTAGCCAATTTGCCCACTTGTGGGCCACTTCTGATTTTGCCCCCTGCTCTCAAGCGGTGGGGCTCCCCGATACGGCAGGGGTGAGGTAGCCAATTTGCCCACTTGTGGGCCACTTCTGATTTTGCCCCCTGCTCTGCAGCGGTGGGGCTCCCCGATACGGCAGGGGTGAGGTAGCCAATTTGCCCACTTGTGGGCCACTTCTGATTTTGCCCCCCGCTCTGAAGCGGTGGGGCTCCCCGATACGGCAGGGGAGAGGTAGCCAATTTGCCCACTTGTGGGCCACTTCTGATTTTGCCCCCCGCTCTGAGGCGGTGGGGCTCCCCGATACGGCAGGGGTGAGGTAGCCAATTTGCCCACTTGTGGGCCACTTCTGATTTTGCCCCCCGCTCTGCAGCGGTGAGGCTCCCCGATACGGCAGGGGTGAGGTAGCCAATCTGCCCACTTGTGGGCCACTTCTGATTTTGCCCCCCGCTCTGCAGCGGTGGGGCTCCCCGATACGGCAGGGGTGAGGTAGCCAATTTGCCCACTTGTGGGCCACTTCTGATTTTGCCCCCTGCTCTGAAGCGGTGGGGCTCCCCGATACGGCAGGGGTGAGGTAGCCAATTTGCCCACTTGTGGGCCACTTCTGATTTTGCCCCCCGCTCTGCAGCGGTGGGGCTCCCCGATACGGCAGGGGTGAGGTAGCCAATTTGCCCACTTGTGGGCCACTTCTGATTTTGCCCCCCGCTCTGAAGCGGTGGGGCTCCCCGATACGGCAGGGGTGAGGTAGCCAATTTGCCCACTTGTGGGCCACTTCTGATTTTGCCCCCCGCTCTGAAGCGGTGGGGCTCCCCGATACGGCAGGGGTGAGGTAGCCAATTTGCCCACTTGTGGGCCACTTCTGATTTTGCCCCCCGCTCTGAGGCGGTGGGGCTCCCCGATACGGCAGGGGTGAGGTAGCCAATTTGCCCACTTGTGGGCCTCTTCTGATTTTGCCCCCCGCTCTGAAGCGGTGGGGCTCCCCGATATGGCAGGGGTGAGGTAGCCAATTTGCCCACTTGTGGGCCACTTCTGATTTTGCCCCCCGCTCTGAAGCGGTGGGGCTCCCCGATACGGCAGGGGTGAGGTAGCCAATTTGCCCACTTGTGGGCCACTTCTGATTTTGCCCCCCGCTCTGAGGCTTTTTGCGATATTTTTGCTGTGGTTTGTGCCACAAGCAAGAAAGTTCAAGCGACCAGGGAGGCACGGGTCGCCGCCGTCCAGGGTTTGATGAACGTGATGTGCACACAGCTGTTGCACACCATGCGTCATGTCATTCCAGGGGGGTGGGGGGAATCGTTGGGTGTTGACGTAGGGAGTAGCGTCATCAAGGGTAGCCGGATGAAGTTTCTTCGTAGCTTGATTGAGGACGTGCAGACACGATTCAAGCGAGCTGAGTGGGATGGTAGTGCTAACCTGGAGGATTGGGTTGAGGCAAGCTCGTGTTCGTGTGAGAGAGTTTTTAGCTACGTGACGGCTACGGACTTTGGCCAAACCACGGAGCGCATGTGTGTGACGCTGTGGGTAAGGTGCAATGGGGAGGCACCAGAGGATTGGGGGCCCTTTGAGGTTTTTGAGGACCTTCGGAAGGCCCCTTTCCGCCCGCGCAAACGGAAGCAAGGGCATGCGGTTGAGGTGGAAGATGGTGGTTTGCTTGGGTTTGCGGCTTTCAAGGATTTGGCAGTTTCTTTGGAAGAGGATGTTGAGGCGGAGGTTCCGTTGGACATTCGAGATTTGTGGGTTGTCCCCAAGAGGGCGACACGTGACGCCGACATTGGCGATGTGTATGGGGTTGAGTTGGAGGGTGAGGACGAAGACAGTGAGGACGAGGATATGGAGCAGGCAGATGCAGTTGCCAGCAGCTCCTCTTCTGACCTTCCTAACCCCTCAGCTGTCCCCTCCACCTCTTCTAACCCTGGCACGCAGTTGGTGTTTCGGTGTGATGTGGATGAGGCGATGTTGAGTGCAATGGAGAGGGGGAGGTTGCATGAGTGGACTAAGGTTGAGTTTCAGGCCATTTGTAGGAAGCATGGTTTGAGTGTGAGAGGGGGGAAGGGTGAGCTTATGGAGCGTGTCAGGGTGCACTTCCACAGGTTGTACCAGCAGTAGGGAGTCTGTTTCCAGCTGTGCCACCGGCGATGGAACATTCGGGTGGTCGAACGCTGCATCACTATATTTGATTCAAAAAAAGTATTGCTCTTCTTCATGTTCAATTGTGCAGGGTGTGAGGTAGGGTCATGCAACACATGTGGGGCAAGGATCATATGGTTATGTGCTGAGACCAATTTGGGGCTAGGGACTCATGGTTGAACAATTGGGAACACCGGGGTGAAGACATGTACTGTCCGCGGCCTCTTTTGAAATTACCCCGTACCGGACGGGATTTTTTTTTTTTGCGGTAAGGACAGACTCTGAAGCGTTGGGGAGCCCCTAAACCGCACCTGTTATGTAGGGTATTCACCCACTTGTGGGCCGGTGCTGATGTTGTCCCCCGCTTTGAAGCGTCGGGGACCCCCCCGAATTGCGGGAGATATGTTGCCAATCCGCCGACTTGTGGGCCACTGTTGATTTTGTCCCCCGCTGTGAAGCGTTGGGGACCCCCTAGAAGGCAAGGGTTATGTAGCCAATCTCCCACTTCCCGGCCACTTTTGACGTTTTTTTCGGATGTGAAGCGTTGGGGTCCCCCTAAAGGGCACCGGTTATGTAGCCTATTCACCCAATTGTGGGCGAGTTCTGATTTTGTCCCCTGATTTGAAGCATTGGGGACCCCCCAGACGGCAGGAGTCATGTTGCCTATCCGCCCACTTGTGGGCCACTGTTGATGTTGTCCGCCGATGTGAAGCGTTGGGGACCACCCCGACGGCAAGGGTTATGGAGCCAATCCGCTCGCTTGTGGGCCACTTCTGACTTTGTCCTCGGCTCTAAAGCATTGGGGACCCCCTAGGAGGCAGGGGTTACGTAGCCAATCCACTCATTTATGGGCCAGTTCTGATTTTGTCCCCTGCTCCAAAGCATAGGAGACCCCCCAAACAGCACGGGTTATGTAGCCTATTCACCCACTTGTGGGCCGTTGCTGATTTTGTCTGCCGCTTTGAAGCGTTGGGGACCCCCAGACAAGAGGGTTTGTGTTGCCAACCCGCCCAATTGTGGGCCACTACTGAATTTGTCCCCCGCTGTGAAGCGTTGAGGAACCCGTAGAAGGCAGGGGTTATGTGGGCAATCTCCCACCTCTGGGCCAGTTCTGTTTTTTTCCCATGCTGCGAAGCGTTGCGGACCCCCTAAACGGCACCAATGATGTAGTCTATTCACCCACTTTTGGGCCGGTGCCGCTTGTGTCCCCCGCTTTGAAGCGTTGAGGACCCTCCAAACGGCAGCACCTATGTTGCCAATCCGCCCACTTGTGGGCCACTGTTGATGTTGTCACCCGGTTTGAAGCGGTGGGCACCACCCGGACGGCAAGGGTTATGGAGCCAATCCGCTCGCTTCTGGGCCACTTCTGATTTTGTCCTCGGCTCTGAAGCATTCGGGACCCCCTAGATCGCAGGGGGTACGTCGCCTAGCCACCCATTTATCGGCCAATTCTGATTTTGTCCCCCGCTTCGAAGCGTTAGGGACCGGTTATGGCCATAACCGGGACAGCACCGGTTATGTAGCCCATCCACCCCCTTCTAGGTCGGTGCCCCTTTTGAAGCATTGGGGACCCCCTAGTTGGCAGGAGTCATGTTGCCTATCCGCCCACTTGTGGGCCACTGTTGATGTTGTCCGCCGATGTGAAGTGTTGGGGACCACCCCGACGGCAAGGGTTATGGAGCCAATCCGCTCGCTTGTGGGCCACTTCTGACTTTGTCCTCGGCTCTAAAGCATTGGGGACCCCCCAGGAGGCAGGGGTTACGTAGCCAATCCACCCATTTATGGGCCAGTTCTGATTTTGTCCCTTGCTTCGAAGCCTTGGGGACCCCCTAAACGGCACGGGTTATGTAGCCTATTCACCCACTTGTGGGCCGTTGCTGATTTTGTCTGCCGCTTTGAAGCGTTGGGGACCCCCAAGTGGCAGGGTTGATGTTGCAAATCCACCCACTTGTGGGCCGGTGCTGATTTTGTCCCGTGCTTTGAAGCCTTGGGGACCCCCTAAACGGCACCAGTTATGTAGCCCATTCACCCAAGTGTGGGCGAGTGCTGTTTTTGTCCGCCGCTTTGAAGCGTTGGGGACCCCAAGGTGTCAGGGTTTACGTTGCCAATCCGCTCACTTGTGGGCCACTGCTGATTTTGTTCCCCAGTTTGAAGCGTTGGGCACCACCCGGACGGCAAGGGATATGGAGCCAATCCGCTCATTTGTGGGCCACTTCTGATTTTGACCCGTGCTGTGAAGCGCCACTTGTCATCCTGTCCCATGCGCCGAAGCGTTGGAGAGCCATAGACGTCAGGGGTTATGTAGGCAATCTCCCACTTTTGGGCCACATTCAATGTTGTCCCTTGCATTGATGCGTTGGGGACCCCCGAGTTAGCAACGGTTATGTCACCAATGTGCCCCCTTGTGGGCCAATTTCGACTTTGTATGCCCGCCTTGAAGCATTGGGAACTCCACACACCGCATAGGTTATGCCGGCGATCGGCCCACTTCCGGGCCAATGTTGCTTTTGTCCCCTGCTTTGAAGCTTTGGGGACCCTCGGGACGGCAAGGGTTATGTAGCCAATCTGCCTTGTTGTGCGCCACTTCTGATTTTGCGCCTCGCTTTGAAGCGTTCGGGACTCCTTCCATCGCAAGGATTGTGCAACCAATCCGCCCACATGTGGGTCATGTGTGCTTTTGTCCCCCGCTATGGAGCGTTGGAGGACTGCTAGACGGCAGGATTTGTATACCCTATCCGCGCCACTTGTGGGCCACTGCTGATTTTGTCCCCTGCTTTGAAATGTCGGGGACCCCCCATACGGCAAGAGTTCTGTAGCCCATCCGCCCACTTGTAGGCCACTTCTGACTCCTTCTCCCCGCACTGAAGCGATGGGGATCCCGCGGACGGCAAGGTTTTTGAAGCCAATCTGCCGTGTAGTGGGCCACTTGTGTCCCTAGACGACCTGGGTTATTTAGCCAATGCGCCCCCACTTGTGCGTCACTACTGATTTTGTTACCCGCTTTGAAGCGTTGGGCATCCCATAGACGGCTGGGGTTATGCTGCCAATCCACCCACTTGTGGGCCACTTATTGGGCTGGCGCAGATAATGTAATCGCGCAGTTTTTAGGACTTGCGCACAATGTTTCTGATGCGGAATTGGTGGGGAATCCGGTGGCAGTCTACCACCCCTAATGACCACTATATCGGCGTTCGGCAAAAGGCCAGTAGAATGATCCTTCTTAAGTTTTTTGACTTATGCATTGCACATGCAATATTCTTTTACATAACATTGGGTTCATCGGTTAGTAACGAACAACAAGGTTTCAGCCGAGATATGAACACATCATCATGTAACATGTTTGGCATTTCATTTTTCATGCTCCGCTTGATGTTGCACTCCTATAATGTACTGCACATATGTTTTATGCACCGTGCATGCAAAAGTCGGTTGATACTTTCGGCTTGTGTTCTTTTCTTTAGATCAAATGGCGGCAACCACCACTTCCAAAATATTGGCATCAAAGCAGCATGGGTACCAGACAAGAGACACCCAAAGTGAGATTGAGAAAATCTCCTGGCCCACGGTTTCCATTAGCGTGGGTCTCATGGGAGTGAGCATGGCAACATTGCTCATGTGGTTCAACCCGTGGACATCTCCGCCCGGGACCACGTTGCACTCTGCCATACAGTTACCCCACCAAGTGGCAACACCCAGAGGTTTGGTGACGCACGCTACCCCAAATTCTGGAGGTGATGCACGCAGTACCCTAAGTTCTGGGGGTAATGTGGCGAAGGGCAACGTGGTGCAATCAGGGAGCAACACGCGGGCATCCGGGACATCTCTTGTAGCCTATGAGACGAAGGACTTCACCCCTCAAATCGTGCAATGGCAAATGCCGAGGAGTGGCAGCTGGGTTGCAATCATTTTGGCGTTTTGGGGTACCACATTTGCATGGTTCACTTGGCACAGGATGGGGAAAGTTGCACAAACCAAACAGCTCCAACCGATGAATCCTCATATGAACGGCGGTCACATAGAATTTGCTATGGCTGCGGTTACGGGGACTTTCGAGCTGCCAACTCTCCCATGGGCCAAGGACGCATTGGCCCCCCACATCAGTGCCGAGACTATTGATTATCACTATGGCAAGCACCACTTGGCCTACGTGAACAAGCTAAACGAATTATTAGCCTTGCCCGAAAATGACAAATGGAAAGACAAGACGCTCGAGGACATGATTCGGGACTCCGATGGCGTGCTATTCAACCAAGCTGCCCAAATCTGGAACCACAATTTCTATTGGGGTTGCTTGAAGCCGAATCCTGATAGTGCCCCTAACCTGCCGACAGGCGAAATCAAGAGGTTGATTGAGAAGAATTTCGAGACCTTCGAAGACTTCAAAACACAATTCAGCGCCGCATGCGTAGGCCATTTTGGAGCAGGTATGTGCCATCATGCATTCTCACGGCACGTGACCACCAACCTCCCACTCGCCTTGGCTGCACAAAAAAGCAAGTGACAAAAAATAAAGTGAGAAATCTATGAATATCGTTTGGGGGGCTTCCGTACGCGTGTTTTTTGGGTTTCGTAACATCCTTTCGCAACTCCAAGGCATGGAAGCGCTTGCATAGCACATGCAGGACAACGTGGGGCAAGCCCCCACCTTGCCCAGCACACCCATGCTTTCCTTTTGTGCTACGGTCAGTTTAGGTCCCCAGATTACTTAGAGAAGGAGGATTAGTATTAGGAAGAGTTACACAGCACACAGTGGAGATGGAGAAGGCCACCAATGTGCCAGCGAAAGCATCTCTATACGTACATAGCCGAAGAAGTCTTGCATCCTTTGAACAATTGAGAGGTGGCGATCCCAGCTTGAAGGGCTGTGGGGAGCAGTGAAAACCTTGTGTCCGTGCAAGGCATTCAAGTGATGGGACTCAAGTTCAGGGGTGTTCCATAAAGCCTCACCAGTCACTGTCCTTGTGTGAACAGCTTGGCCCACTATGGGTGCTAGTGCTCCTTTTGTCAATTTGGGGACTATGGTCAGCGAGGAACCCAAGCGCACGCACTAATGACGCGTAGTTGGGGTACAGGCATTAAGGGGTAATTGCATCTACGGCATCTTGTTTACATCTTTTTGTCACACATTTCTACTCCTCTTCATGTGCTTCACTTTTGGCTTTCTCATTCAACTTTTTTTTTTGTGTACTGTGGTACCAACGAACAGTGTCTTGAAATTGTCGAAATGGCCAAAATTGTCGACAAAAACCCAGATTAAAGTAGTACAAGTGAAGGGTCATTTTCTTGGAGCATCCCAATTGCTCATTCATAACGGTTAGCCGATGAAGTAATGTGAAAACCATTTGAGGCTCGGTATTCGAGGTCGAATGAATCGCAAAATTCACACCCGACTAGAAATTGCAAGGAGGAATCGCAAAATATAGGATGGGACCACTATGTGATTATCAGCCCGGAATTCTCTGATGCTACATTAGTGCTACACTTGATGTTTGGGATTCAGATGAAGACACCTCTTTCCTTGCTCAACGGGTTGGGAGGGTGTCCCGTGGTGTCACGAAACTCTTAATAAAGGCCATGCGAGTTCCACCTTCTTGAGTTACCTTTTAGTACAAGGTTGCTCGTCGAGGAGGTTGTGTATCATAGGTGGTGCACACATGCCCCCCCCACCCCCGGCTGCCACCTTGGGATGTAGGCACACGGAGTACCCTTGGCCACCATGGTGGCAGATTCCAGCACAGAAAGCTGTCAACCTTTCGGTCACGGGACCATTACATTTGTCCATGAAATGGTGCTGGGAAGTGGGCTAGCAGGTCAAGGAGGGAAATGGGCGCGCGCACACACACATACACACACACACCTGCTACCACACACTGGTGCTGATGCCAACAGCTTGATTTGTAGAACGAGTTAAGGCAACAACCGTTGCCACAAAGACTCAATTGTGTGTTTTCTGATGAGTGCCTGGTGGTTGTTATGAGGCACTTTGCTTTTGTTTGGATTGTGTGGTATTGAACACACACACACACACACACACACACACACACACACACACACACACACACACACACACACACACACACACACACACACACACACACACAAGAGCCCTTGTTTTGTGTTGTGGAATGGTCGACATTGATTGCATTGCATAGACTGCAAGTTGCGGTTTTTGTTTTAACACTGTGGAGTTTTGCCCGTTGCCTTAGGCATTGTGTTGCACACACACACACACGCAGACACACACACACACACACACACACACACACACACACACACACACACACACACACACACACACACACACACACACACAGGAAAGTGATCCAAAGTGTCCGCCCAGTTTGTTGCCCAAAACACACTCATGCTTCACTAGATGAATGCACTGCTGCCGCCTTTGTAGACTGACCCTCATTGGTCACTACAGGAACGGGTAGCTGACGCTAGTGTAGACGGACAACCATGTGTTTGTATGAAAGCGCAGGTTGTGCCTGTGTAGACAAACGGTCATGTGTCACTAGATGAACACGCCTGTGTAGACAATGAATCGTGGGTCATTACCGAACACAGAATTGATGCTTGTGTAGCTATACAATCACAACTGACGGTTGTGTCGTGAATTCATGTGCCGGGCAAGGAGCCAGCCAGGCACAAGAACTTTGAATTCATAGTTTCTATGAAGATGTATAGGAACCTGGGAAGTTAAACCTCACAGTTTGAGCATGATTTGAATTGTTGTGGGCGTCACACACACACACACACACATAGAGAGAGAGAGAGAGAAAGAGAGAAAGAGAGAGAGAGAGAGAGAGAGAGAATACCTGCTGCTGAGCCATGTATTTTACCCCACATGGTGGATTTGGTTGGTGCTTTGTCACAATGACAAGCTCCATATTGTGCAAGGGCATGATGCCAACAAGCCGTTAGACCTTGTTTGAGAATTATTGAAGGTGTCTTAGGCACACACAAACACACACGCACGCACACACACACACACACACACACACACACACACACACACACACACACACACACACACACACACACACACACACACACACACACACACACACACACACACACCAGCACACACGCAACACCTGCGGTGCCATTGAATCTTCTCTTGCAGGCTGGGTTTGGTTGGTGCTCGATCACGACGACAAGCTGCGAATTGTGGAAGGTCATGATGCTGGCAACCCTATCCGAGATGGGGCGGGCACCCCCCTCCTCACATGTGACGTTTGGGAGCATGCCTACTACGTGGATCAGCGCAATGCCCGACCGGCGTACATTGGAGCATGGTGGAACCTTGTCAACTGGGAATTTGTGAACAACAACGTTGCTTTATGGCCATGCCTTAATACGGGTTGCAATTTCATGGCCATGGCTTCTGTGACGGGGGCAAAGGGTGAAGTACCCACTGTCACCGCTAGGTCGGGAGTGGCAATGGCGGCTGTTACTGGGACTTTCGAGCTGCCAACTCTCCCATGGGCCAAGGACGCATTGGCCCCCCACATCAGTGCCGAGACTATTGATTATCACTATGGCAAGCACCACTTGGCCTACGTGAACAAGCTAAACGAATTATTAGCCTTGCCCGAAAATGACAAATGGAAAGACAAGACGCTCGAGGACATGATTCGGGACTCCGATGGCGTGCTATTCAACCAAGCTGCCCAAATCTGGAACCACAATTTCTATTGGGGTTGCTTGAAGCCGAATCCTGATAGTGCCCCTAACCTACCGACAGGCGAAATCAAGAGGTTGATTGAGAAGAATTTCGAGACCTTCGAAGACTTCAAAACACAATTCAGCGCCGCATGCGTAGGCCATTTTGGAGCAGGGTGGGTTTGGTTGGTGCTCGATCACGATGACAAGCTGCGAATTGTGGAAGGCCATGATGCTGGCAACCCTATCCGAGATGGGGCGGGCACCCCCCTCCTCACATGTGACGTTTGGGAGCATGCCTACTACGTGGATCAGCGCAATGCCCGACCGGCGTACATTGGAGCATGGTGGAACCTTGTCAACTGGGAATTTGTGAACAACAACGTTGCTTTATGGCCATGCCTTAATACGGGTTGCGATTTCATGGCATGACGTGCAGAGGGCGCCGTGGGTGATTATGATGGGGCTCGGATTGCATGCCAGTAAACTCAGAGATGTCGCGGGCCCATGGTTCCTTGAGAATAATCTCGGGAACTGGGCATAAACGATCTTTACCTGCAGCTTTCTTCTCATCACAAGATTCCACAGGGTCTAGAGCTCCTGCAGGCCAACGGCGAGAGGGATCTCGTTGATGGTTCTTGCTTGGGTAGGGGGCATTCTACATCCCTAGGCAATGGCCCTAAGCACTTTCCAGGTAAAGGGTCGTGCAGCACCCAAAGGTTGCCGATGAGATTGCAGCTTGTTCGCAACGTTCTATTTGGTGTCAAGATGTGGTGCATGTCTCCTATTTTACCTGCAAATGCAATCATGGGATTTGCAAACGTCTGTCTGCTGCATCAAGGCCTCCACCGGGGAGCCCGAAACTCGGGGCTAGATTCCAACCCCCCCCCCCCTTCAACCCCTCCAACCCCCACCTACTCCCCCTTCCTCTCCAGGAGTGTGAAAACGAGATCCTTGCACCGCACAAAAAAGACGTGCATCTGTGATTCAGAGTCCCCATCGCAATGGCTTTGTCTCTACGTTTGGGATTCCGGGAAGCGGTTGTTGTGCTGGATTGCTGGCAACTCCCCTCGGGAAACCTTAGAAAGCAGACCCCGCATCGGGGTTTTCGTTGAATCTGTCACTTTGGAAGGCTGGCTACACCTT
The DNA here is from genome assembly GCA_964036045.1 of Eutreptiella sp. 'Long Island Sound 2002'. Lineage (NCBI taxonomy): Eukaryota > Euglenozoa > Euglenophyceae > Eutreptiales > Eutreptiaceae > Eutreptiella > Eutreptiella sp. 'Long Island Sound 2002'. Next base: position 4,997,378 of record OZ038385.1, read on the forward strand.
AGCATGCTCCTGAATTTTTCGTCTTTGGCAGGAAAGGTTCGTGCCGAAGGACTCGGACTTTTTCCCCGTGCATCTTCAGCTAGGCGGAATGTCCCCCCTCCCCTCCCCTTTCGTACCCCGCCCCCAGCCGTCGGTTTCCCCCTTGATAAGGACGTTCCAATCTTGTTTTGGACCTTGTTGGGTTCTCGGACTCCAATGTAGGGCTCTTCTTGTCGGCCTCTGACTGGACACCAGACTCTCAACATTTCAGCCCCTCAACAGACGGCTACAAGTTTCGCTTGTGTGTGGCTCGTTGCTCTTGCGGATGTAGCACGGGATGTTCAATGTGTGTTACTGAAGATGTTTTGATACGCACCTGCTGAACATGCCCTTCACGTGGTGCAGGCATGCCGATCACTGTTGGGGTAGTGCAAGTCCATGGTCCGTCAGCCACATCTTCCTACTTCTGAGGGTCGCAGACACGCACAGGCCCGGTACCTGAGCTCGCGTGGTTCCGTGCCCTTTCACGAGAGATTGATGGGCTCGTCTAGGCCATGGCTGGACTGCAACCGTGCTGACAAATCCGGCTTCTCCTCTTAGTGAGGGATGTAAAGATCCTCTGGCAAAGGCCAGGAACCTTCTCCTGAAATCCCATCAGGACTTTGTTGTACATTACAAAAAGCCATATGGACTGCACACCTAAATCAGTTCCCCCCACCCTGTTTTCCCCTCTATGTTGAACGCTGTAATGTATTCTAGCAAATGCTCAAACCCAAGCCTCTGTGCTAGATTATGTATGCAACGTCCCTTGTTCCACAGCCATACAGAATTTGCTGGGCGTTGGACACCGGTGAATGAACAATTGAAAGGTTCACGCCCAAAATACTGCCTCCGCTAAATTTTCTCACCTAAAGTGTGTTCACACGTTGTACAAATTGCTGGCATCCTGCCGCGGTGTGCCGAATTTTTGCTTGCAGGTTGCAATTTGAAACTGATGTCAAATCGTTCATTTCTTGAAGTGCACTCCTCACCATACAACACAAATTCATCTATGGATCTAATGCGGTGATTGCCACTTCTCCACTCCAATTTTTACTATGCCCCAAATCACATTGTACATATTGACGCAACTGCATTTGTCGAGCCACTAATGATACGGGGTGTGCGTATTGCTAACAATTCCCATTCCCAGCCATATGACTTCAAGTTGAGATGCAAAGGTCAATCGCTTGGGAGTTGTTCAAGATGCACAATTGAAGAATATGGGTGGAACCAATTTGCTGTTGTTGTTCGACAGCCACAAGAGCAACCACTACTCTTGGCCCACCGTGCATGCAGTTTGTGTTGCCGAGTACCTGCGTCACTACTTTTGCACTGTTTTGTGAGCACAGGCCGCATTTAACAAATCTACCAAGTAAGTGGATGTTTTGTTCCCTTTTTTCGTTACAGCCGGTTTTGTTCCCCGTGCCGTTGCACTAATGTTGCCCATCGCTTTGTAAGGGCTCTTTTCTTGAGCTTGATTTTGTTTCCAGTGCCCAATTCCAATTATGATATGTTACGGCACACGTAACTTTTTCGTTTTTCCTTTTTTTCTACACACACCCTCAGAACCATGAGGAGCAACCCAACCCTGTACATGATTCAGGCACGGGGACTGTCGGAATCTGGAGAGGGTCGCCGTACCCGCCACCACTAGCAGCCGGCGCCACAGGTCCCCAAGCCTCAAAACTGCATTGAGGTGCGCCAGGTGGATCTAGGAGAAACAGATGGGTATCACCCCCAATAAGCTCCCATATGCCACAATAGCCCGCATTAACCCGCAATGAGCCACAATAAGCCCGAACAAACTGCAATAACTCGCAACAGCCCACAATAACCTGCAATAAGCCGCAATACCCCACAAGTGCCTCCAATTAGCCGTAACAACCCTCAAAAACCGGTTGTAACCTACAATAAGCTACGAAAACCCACACCAACCTGCAAAACCTCGCAATAATCCGCCAGAAGCCGCTGAACCCTGCAATAACCTGCAATACGCCGCAATACCCTTGGTCCCATGTCACCCCCCTCCCCCCCTATCCAAGCTACGGTTTCATCCAAGCTACAGCGGGTAGTGAACACAAGTCATTTGGGGCCAAATTCGGTACAAACCGTAGTGCAGCCACTTGAGACATCAGATTTGTTAGTATTTGCCCACTTGAATCCACTCAACTTGACTTGGGGCGAGTTTGCCATTATGGTTGCACTTTTTTGCACTAGCTCACCATGAAATCCACTCTTTTTGAACTTAGGCGTCCGGTTACTTCTACTGTGTGGCCACTCAAGTTTTCGGGCGGTATTGCAGTTTTGTCTCTGATATAGAAGGCCATAGGGACCATATGAATTTGGGACGTTTGCGTGGCTTGGACCACATGGGGGGCGGGGGCGGGGGCACATTCCCACATCTAGGTTGGAGAGCACACGCCAAATCTTCAGTGTCTTGGAATGTACTGGATGTGAAATCTGCCAGCGTTGACATGGGGGGTGGATGCCATGGGGGCACAAGCTGTACTTATGAGCAAAAAGAAGGTGGTCCCACTCTCAGCTAGCACACTGCGATTCTCCGGTGTCTTTGAATAAGCAATGTGTACAGTTTCTTCTCCCAAACATGAGCACTTGCACACATCCAAAACAGGTCTGTAGTGGAACCTGGTAAATTTTTTTTTTAAAAATTTCTTTTACTACGTAACAGCTTACTACGTTCACTAGTTTTTACTAGTTATTGGGAACCTAGTAAAAGATATGTTTCTTTTTTACTACGTTTCAGAACCTAGTAAAAAACAATTTTTTTAATTAGGTTTCGAAACATAGGAAATAAAGTTTTTGTTTTTACTAGGTTTCAGAACCCAGTGACAAAAATAGTAGTTTTTTTTTTACTAGGTTACTAGGTAGCCAGCCACCTTGCCCACTTGTGGGCCACTTCTGATTCTGCCCCCCGCTCTGAAGCGGTGGGGACCCCTTAGGCGGTAGGGGCTATGTAGCCACCTTGCTTACTCACGGGTCACTTCTGATTCTGCCCCCCGCTCTGAAGCGGTGGGGACCCCCAGGCGGCAGGGGTTATGTAGCCACCTTGGCCACTTGTGGGCCTCTTCTGATTCTGCCCCCCGCTCTGAAGCGGTGGGGACCCCTTAGGCGGTAGGGGCTATGTAGCCACCTTGCTTACTCACGGGTCACTTCTAACTCTGCCCCGCGCTCTGAAGCGGTGGGGACCCCCCAAGCGGCAGGGGTTATGTAGCCACCTTGGCCACTTGTGGGCCACATCTGATTCTGCCCCCCGCTCTAAAGCGGTGGGGACCCCTTAGGCGGTAGGGGCTATGTAGCCACCTTGCTTACTCACGGGTCACTTCTGATTCTGCCCCCCGCTCTGAAGCGGTGGGGACCCCCAGGCGGCAGGGGTTATGTAGCCACCTTGGCCACTTGTGGGCCTCTTCTGATTCTGCCCCCCGCTCTGAAGCGGTGGGGACCCCTTAGGCGGTAGGGGCTATGTAGCCACCTTGCTTACTCACGGGTCACTTCTAACTCTGCCCCGCGCTCTGAAGCGGTGGGGACCCCCCAAGCGGCAGGGGTTATGTAGCCACCTTGGCCACTTGTGGGCCACATCTGATTCTGCCCCCCGCTCTAAAGCGGTGGGGACCCCCCAAGCGGCAGGGGTTATGTAGCCACCCTGCCCACTTGTGGGCTACTTCTGATTCTGCCCCCCGCCCTAAAGTAGTGGGGACGCCCCAGGGAGGCAGGGGTTATGTAGCCACCCTGCCCACTTGTGGGCCACTTCTTATTCTGAAGCGGTGGGGACCCCCCAGGTGGCAGGGGTTATGTAGCCACCTTGCCCACTTGTGGGCCACTTCTGATTCTGCCTAACGCTCTGAAGCGGTGGGGACGCCCCTAGGCGGCCGAGGTTATATAGCCACTTTGGCCACTTGTGGGCCACCTCTGATTCTGCCCCCCGCTCTGAAGCGGTGGGGACCCCCCTAGGCGGCAGGGGGTATGTAGCCACCTTGCCCACTTGTGGGCCACCTGCGATTCTGCCCCCCACTCTGAAGCGGTGGGGACCCCCCTAGGCGGCAAGGGTGATGTAGCCACCTTGCTCACTTGTGGGCCACCTCTGATTCTGCCCCCCGCTCTTAAGCGGTGGGGACCCCCCAGGCGGCAGGGGTTATGTAGCCACCCTGCCCACTTGTGGGCCACCTCTGATTCTGCCTAACGCTCTGAAGCGGTGGGACCCCCTAGGCGGCCGAGGTTATGTAGCCACCTTGGCCACTTGTGGGCCACCTATGATTCTGCCCCCCGCTCTGAAGCGGTGGGGACCCCGCTAGGCGGCAGGGGGTATGTAGCCACCTTGCCCACTTGTGGGCCACCTGCGATTCTGCCCCCCGCTCTGAAGCGGTGGGGACCCCCCTAGGCGGCAAGGGTGATGTAGCCACCTTGCTCACTTGTGGGCCACCTCTGATTCTGCCCCCCGCTCTTAAGCAGTGGGGACCCCCCAGGCGGCAGGGGTTATGTAGCCACCTTGCCCACTTGTGGGCCACCTCTGATTCTGCCCCCCACTCTTAAGCGGTGGGGACCCCCCAGGGTGGCAGGGGTTATGTAGCCACCCTGCCCACTTGTGGGCCACTTCTGATTCTGCCCAACGCTCTGAAGCGGTGGGGACCCCCCTAGGCGGCCGAGGTTATGTAGCCACCTTGCCCACTTGTGGGCCACTTCTGATTCTGCCCCCCGCTCGGAAGCGGTGGGGACCCCCCTTGGCGGCAGGGGTTATGTAGCCACCTTGCCCACTTGTGGGCCATCTCTTGTTATGCCCCCCGCTCTGAAGCGGTGGGGACCCCCCTAGGCGGCACGGGTTATGAAGCCACCTTGCCCGCTTGTGGGCCAGTTCTGATTCTGCCCCCCGCTTTGAAGCGGTGGGAGCCCCCCCCAGGCGGCAGGGGTTATATAGCCACCTGGCCCACTTGTGGGCCACCTCTCATTCTGCCCCACGCTTTGAAGCGGTGGGGACCCCCCAGGCGGCAGGGGGTTTGCAGCCACCCTGGCCACTTGTGGGCCACCTGTGGTTCTGCCGCCTGCTCTGAGGCGCTGGGACCCCCTAGGCGGCAGGGGTTATGTAGCGACCTTGCCCACTTGTGGGCCACTTCTGATTCTGCCCCCCGCTCTGAAGCGGTGGGGACCCCCTAGGCGGCAGGGGTTATGCAGCCACCTTGGCCAGTTGTGGGCCACTTTTGATTCTACCCCCCGCTGTGAAGCTGTGGGGACCCCCTAGGCGGCAGGGGTTGTGTAGCAACCTTGCCCACTTGTGGGCCACCTCTGATTGTGCCCCCCGCTCCGAAGCGGTGGGGACCCCCAGTGCGGCAGGGGTTATGCAACCACCCTGGCCACTTGTGGGCCACCTTTGATTCTGCCCCCTCCTTTGAAGCGTTGGGGACCCCCCAGGTGGCAGGGGTTATGTAGCGACCTTGCCCACTTGTGGGCCACCGCCGATGCTGCCCCCCGCTCTGGAGATGGGGGACCCCCTAGGCGGCAGGGGTTATGCAGCCACCTTGGCCACTTGTGGGCCACTTTTGATTCTGCCCCCCGCTCTGAAGCGGTGGGGACCCCCCAGGCGGCAGGGGTTATGCAGCCACCTTGCCCACTTGTGGGCCACTTGTGATTCTGCCTCTCGCTTTGAAGCGGTGGGAACACCCCCAGGCGGTAGGGGTTATGTCGCCACCTTGCCCACTTGTGGGCCACCTCTGATTGTGCCCCCCGCTCTGAAGCGGTGGGAGCCCCCCCAGGCGGCAGGGGTTATGTCGCGACCTTGCCCACGTATGGGCCACTTCTGATTCTGCCCCCCGCCCTGAAGCAGTGGGGACCCCCCAGGCGGCAGGGGTTATGCAGCCACCTTGGCCACTTGTGGGCCACTTTTGATTCTGCCTCCCGCCGTGAAGCGGTGGGGACCCCCTAGGCGGCAGGGGTTATGCAGCCACCTTGGCCACTTGTGGGGCACTTCTGATTCTGCCCCCCGGCCTGAAGCGGTGGGAACCCCCCAGGGTGGCAGGGGTTATGTAGCCACCTTGGCCACTTGTGGGCCACATCTGATTATGCCCCCCACTCTGAAGCGGTGGGAGCCCCCCCCAGGTGGCAAGGGTCATTTAGCCACCTTGGCCACTTGTGGACCACCTCTGATTCTGCCCCCCGCTGTGAAGCGGTGGGGACCCCCTAGGCGGCAGGGGTTATGTAGCCACCCTGCCCACTTGTGGGCCACTTGTAATTCTGCCCCCCGCTCTGAAGCGGTGGGGACCCCCCAGGCGGCAGGGGTTATGTAGCCACCTTGCCCACTTGTGGGCCACTTGTAATTCTGCGCCCCGCTCTGAAGCGCTGGGGACCCCCTAGGCGGCAGGGGTTATGCAGCCACCTTGGCCACTTGTGGGCCACCTCTGATTCTGCCCCCCGCTCTGAAGCGGTGGGGACCCCCTAGGCGGCAGGGGTTGTGCAGCCACCTTGGCCACTTGTGGGCCACCTCTGATTCTGCCCCCCGCTCTGAAGCGGTGGGGACCCCCCCAACGGCAGAGGTTATGCAAACACCCTGGCCACTTGTGGCCCACCTTCGATTCTGCCCCTCGCTCTGAAGCGGTGGGGACCCCCAAGGCGGGAGGGGTTATGCAGCCACCTTGCCCATTTGTGGGCCACATTTGATTCTGCCCCCCACTCTGAAGCGGTGGGGACCCCCTAGGCGGCAGGGGGTATGTAGCAACCTTGCCCACTTGTGGGCCACCTCTGATTCTGCCTCTCGCTTTGAAGCAGTGGGACCCCCTAGGCGGTAGGGGTTATGTCGCCACAATGCCCACTTGTGGGCCACTTGTGATTCTGCCCCCCGCTCTGAAGCGGTGGGGACCCCCCAGGCGGCCGGGGTTATGTAGCCACCCTGGCCACTTGTGGGGCACCTCTGATTCTGCGCCCCGCTCTGAAGTGGTGGGGACCCCCTAGGCGGCAGGGGTTATGCAGCCACCTTGGCCACTTGTAGGGGTTATGTCGCCACCTTGCCCACTTGTGGGCCACTTCTGATTCTGCCCCCCGCTCTAAAGCGGTGGGAACCCCCCCAGGCGGCGGGGGTTATGTAGCCACCTTGCCCACTTATGGGCCACCTCCGATGCTGCCCCCCGCCCTGAAGCGGTGGGGATCCCCTAGGCGGCAGGGGTTATGCAGCCACCTTGGCCACTTGTGGGCCACTTGTGATTCTGCCCCCCGCTCTGAAGCGGTGGGGACCCCCCAGGAGGCTGGGGTTATGTAGCCACCCTGGCCACTTGGCCACCCGGCAAGGGTCATGTAGCCACTTTGGCCACTTGTGGGCTACCTCTGATTCTGCCCCCCGCTCTTAAGCGGTGGGGACCCCCCCGGCGGCAAGGGTCATGTAGCCACCTTGGCCACTTGTGGGCTACCTCTGATTCTGCCCCCCGCTCCGACGCGGTGGGGACCCCCCTAGGCGGCAGGGTTATGTAGCCACCTTGGCCACCTGTGGGCCACTTCTAATTCTGCCCCCCGCTATGAAGCGGTGGGCCCCCCCCAGGCGGCAGGGGTTGTGTAGCCACCTTGCCCACTTGTGGGCCACCTCTGATTCTGCCCCCCGCTCTGAACCGGTGGGGACCCCCTAGGCGGCAGGGGTTATGTAGCCACCTTGCCCACTTGTGCGCCACTTCTGATTCAGCCCCCCGCTCTGAAGCGGTGGGGACCCCCTAGGTGGCAGGGATTATGTAGCCACCTTGCCCACTTGTGGGCCACCTCTGATTCTGCCCCCCGCTTTGAAGCGGTGGGGACGCCCCTAGGCGGTAGAGGTTATGTAGCCACCTTGGCCACTTGTGGGCCACATCTCATTATGCCCCCCACTCTGAAGCGGTGGGAGCCCCCCCCAGGCGGCAAGGGTTATGTAGCCACCTTGGCCACTTGTGGGCCACCTCCGATTCTGCCCCCCGCTCTGACGCTGTGGGGACCCCCTAGGCGGCAAGGGTTATGTAGCCACCTTGCCCACTTGTGGGCCACATCTGATTCTGCCCCCCGCTCTGAAGCGATGGGGCCCCCCCAAGCGGGAGGGGTTATGTAGCCACCTTGTTCACTTTTGGGCCACTTGTGATTCTGCCCCCCGCTCTGAAGCGGTGGGGACCCCCAGGCGGCAGGGCTTATGCAGCCGCCTTGCCCACTTGTGGGGCACTTGTGATTCTACGCCCCGCTCCGAAGATGGGGGGCCCCCTCAGGCAGCAAGGGTTATGTAGCCACCTTGCCCACTTGTGGGCCACTTCTGATTCTGCCCCCCGCTCTGAAACGGTGGGGACCCCCTAGGGGGCAGGGGTTATGTAGCCATCCTGCCCACTTGTGGGCCACTTCTGATTCTGCCCCCCGCTCTGAAGCGGTGGGGCCCCCCTAGGCGGCAGGGGTTATGTAGCCACCTTGCCCGCTTGTGGGCCACTTGTAATTCTGCCCCCCGCTCTGAAGCGGTGGGGACCCCCTAGGCGGCAGGCGTTATTTAGCCACTTTGCCCACTTGTGGGCCACTTCTGATTCTGCCCCCCGCTCTGAAGCGGTGGGGACCACTCAGGCGGCAAAGGTCATGTAGCCACTTTGGCCACTTGTGGGCCACTTGTGATTCTGCCCCCCATTTTGAAGTGGTAGGGACAACCCTAGGCGGCAGGGCTTATGTAGCCACTTTGCCCACTTGTGGGCCACTTCTGATTCTGCCCCCCGCTATGAAGCGGTGGGGACCCCCTAGGCGGCAGGGGTTATGTAGCCACCTTGCCCACTTGTGCGCCACTTGTGATTCTGCCCCCCGCTCTGCAGCGCTGGGGACCCCCCTTATGCGGCAGGGGTTATGTAGCCACCTTGCCCACTTGTGGGCCACTTCTGATTCTGCCCCCCGCTCTAAAGCACCGGGGACCCCCTAGGCGGCAAGGGTTATGTAGCCACCTTGCCCACTTGTGGGCCACTCAAGATTCTGCCCCCCGCTCTGAAGCGTCGGGGACCCCCTACGCGGCAGGGGATATGTAGCCACCTTGCCCACTTGTGTGCCACTTGTGATTCTGACCCCCGTTGTGAAGCGGTGGGGACCCCCCAGGCGGGAGGGGTTATGTAGCCACCTTGCCCACTTGTGAGCCACTTGTGATTCTGCCCCCCGCTCTGAAGCGGTGGGGACCCCCTAGGCGGCAGGGGTTATGTAGCCACCTTGCCCACTTGTGGGCCACATCTGATTCTGCCCCCCCCTTTGAAGCGGTGGGGACCCCCTAGGCGGCAGGGGTTGTGTAGTCACCTTGCCCACTTGTGGGCCACCTCTGATTCTGCCCCCCGCTCTGAAGCGGTGGGGACCCCCTAGGCGGCAGGGGTTATATAGCCACCTTGCCCACTTGTGAGCCACTTGTGATTCTGCCCCCCACTCTGAAGCGGTGGGGACCCCCCAGGCGGCAGGGGTTTTGTAGCCACCTTGCCCGCTTGTGGGCCACTTCTGATTCTGCCCCCCGCACTGAAGCGGTGGGGACCCCCTAGGCGGTAGAGGTTATGTAGCCACCTTGCCCACTTGTGGGCCACTTCTGATTCTGCCCCCCGCTCTGAAGCGGCGGGGACCCCCTAGGCGGCAGGGGTTATGTATCCACCTTGTTCACTTGTGATTCCGCCCCCCGCTCTGAAGCGGTGGGGACCCCCTAGCCGGCAGGGGTTATGTAGCCACCTTGTTCACTTTTGGGCCACTTGTGATTCTGCCCCCCGCTCTGAAGCGGTGGGGACCCCCGCCGGCACGGGTTATGCAGCCGCCTTGCCCACTTGTGGGGCACTTGTGATTCTACGCCCCGCTCCGAAGATGGGGGGCCCCCTCAGGCAGCAAGGGTTATGCAGCCACCTTGCCCACTTGTGGGCCACTTCTGATTCTGCCCCCCGCTCTGAAACGGTGGGGACCCCCTAGGGGGCAGGGGTTATGTAGCCACCTTGCCCACTTGTGGGCCACTTGTGATTCTGCCCCCCGCTCCGAAGATGGGGGGCCCCCTCAGGCAGCAAGGGTTATGTAGCCACCTTGCCCACTTGTGGGCCACTTCTGATTCTGCCCCCCGCTCTGAAACGGTGGGGACCCCCTAGGGGGCAGGGGTTACGTAGCCACCTTGCCCACTTGTGGGCCACTTGTAATTCTGCCCCCCGCTCTGAAGCGGTGGGGACCCCCTAGGCGGCAGGGGTTGTATAACCACCTTGCCCGCTTGTGAGCCACTTGAGATTTTCCCCCCCGCTCTGAAGCGGTGGGGACCCCCTAGGCGGCAGGGGTTATGTAGCCACCTTGCCCATTTGTGGGCCGCTTTTGATTCTGCCCCCCGCTCTGAAGCGGTGGGGACCCCCTAGGCGGCAGGGGTTATGTAGCCACCTTGCCCGCTTGTGGGCCACTTGTAATTCTGCCCCCCGCTCTGAAGCGGTGGGGACCCCCTAGGCGGCAAGGGTTATGTAGTCACCTTGCCCACTTGTGGGCCACTCAAGATTCTGCCCCCCGCTCTGAAGCGTCGGGGACCCCCTACGCGGCAGGGGATATGTAGCCACCTTGCCCACTTGTGTGCCACTTGTGATTTTGACCCCCGCTCTGAAGCGGTGGGGACCCCCCAGGCGGGAGGGGTTATATAGCCACCTTGCCCACTTGTGAGCCACTTGTGATTCTGCCCCCCGCTCTAAAGCGGTGGGGACCCCCTAGGCGGCAGGGGATATGTAGCCACCTTGCCCACTTGTGGGCCACATCTGATTCTGCCCCCCGCTTTGAAGCGGTGGGGACCCCCTACGCGGCAGGGGTTGTGTAGTCACCTTGCCCACTTGTGGGCCACCTCTGATTCTGCCCCCCGCTCTGAAGCGGTGGGGACCCCCTAGGCGGCAGGGGTTATATAGCCACCTTGCCCACTTGTGAGCCACTTGTGATTCTGCCCCCCACTCTGAAGCGGTGGGGATCCCCCAGGCGGCAGGGGTTTTGTAGCCACCTTGCCCGCTTGTGGGCCACTTCTGATTCTGCCCACCGCTCTGAAGCGGTGGGGACCCCCTAGGCGGTAGAGGTTATGTAGCCACCTTGCCCACTTGTGGGCCACTTCTGATTCTGCCCCCCGCTCTGAAGCGGCGGGGACCCCTTAGGCGGCAGGGGTTATGTAGCCACCTTGTTCACTTGTGGGCCACTTCTGATTCTGCCCCCCGCTCTGAAGCGGTGGGGACCCCCTAGCCGGCAGGGGTTATGTAGCCACCTTATTCACTTTTGGGCCACTTGTGATTCTGCCCCCCGCTCTGAAGTGGTGGGGACCCCCACCCGGCAGGGGTTATCCAGCCGCCTTGCCCACTTGTGGGGCACTTGTGATTCTACGCCCCGCTCCGAAGATGGGGGGCCCCCTCAGGCAGCAAGGGTTATGCAGCCACCTTGCCCACTTGTGGGCCACTTCTGATTCTGCCCCCCGCTCTGAAACGGTGGGGACCCCCTAGGGGGCAGGGGTTATGTAGCCACCTTGCCCACTTGTGGGCCACTTGTGATTCTGCCCCCCCGCTCCGAAGATGGGGGGCCCCCTCAGGCAGCAAGGGTTATGTAGCCACCTTGCCCACTTGTGGGCCACTTCTGATTCTGCCCTCCCGCTCTGAAACGGTGGGGACCCCCTAGGGGGCAGGGGTTATGTAGCCACCTTGCCCACTTGTGGGCCACTTGTGATTCTGCCCCCCGCTCTGAAGCGGTGGGGCCCCCCTAGGCGGCAGGGGTTATGTAGCCACCTTGCCCACTTGTGGGCCACTTGTAATTCTGCCCCCCGCTCTGAAGCGGTGGGGACCCCCTAGGCGGCATGCGTTATTTAGCCACTTTGCCCACTTGTGGGCCACTTCTGATTCTGCCCCCCGCTCTGAAGCGGTGGGGACCCCCTAGGCGGCAGGGGTTGTGTAACCACCTTGCCCACTTGTGAGCCACCTGAGATTTTCCCCCCCGCTCTGAAGCGGTGGGGACCCCCTAGGCGGCAGGGGTTATGTAGCCACCTTGCCCATTTGTGGGCCGCTTTTGATTCTGCCCCCCGCTCTGAAGCGGTGGGGACCCCCTAGGCGGCAGGGGTTATGTAGCCACCTTGCCCGCTTGTGGGCCACTTGTAATTCTGCCCCCCGCTCTGAAGCGGTGGGGACCCCCTAGGCGGCAAGGGTTATGTAGTCACCTTGCCCACTTGTGGGCCACTCAAGATTCTGCCCCCCGCTCTGAAGCATCGGGGACCCCCTACGCGGCAGGGGATATGTAGCCACCTTGCCCACTTGTGTGCCACTTGTGATTCTGACCCCCGCCATGAAGCGGTGGGGACCTCCCAGGCGGGAGGGGTTATGTAGCCACCTTGCCCACTTGTGAGCCACTTGTGATTCTGCCCCCCGCTCTGAAGCGGTGGGGACCCCCTAGGCGGCAGGGGTTATGTAGCCACCTTGCCCACTTGTGGGCCACATCTGATTCTGGCCCCCGCTTTGAAGCGGTGGGGACCCCCTAGGCGGCAGGGGTTGTGTAGTCACCTTGCCCACTTGTGGGCCACCTCTGATTCTGCCCCCCGCTCTGAAGCGGTGGGGACCCCCTAGGCGGCAGGGGTTATATAGCCACCTTGCCCACTTGTGAGCCACTTGTGATTCTGCCCCCCACTCTGAAGCGGTGGGGACCCCCCAGGCGGCAGGGGTTTTGTAGCCACTTTGCCCACTTGTGGGCCACTTCTGATTCTGCCCCCCGCTCTGAAACGGTGGGGACCCCCTAGGGGGCAGGGGTTATGTAGCCACCTTGCCCACTTGTGGGCCACTTGTGATTCTGCCCCCCCGCTGCGAAGATGGGGGGCCCCCTCAGGCAGCAAGGGTTATGTAGCCACCTTGCCCACTTGTGCGCCACTTCTGATTCTGCCCCCCCGCTCTGAAACGGTGGGGACCCCCTAGGGGGCAGGGGTTATGTAGCCACCTTGCCCACTTGTGGGCCACTTGTGATTCTGCCCCCCGCTCTGAAGCGGTGGGGCCCCCCTAGGCGGCAGGGGTTATGTAGCCACCTTGCCCACTTGTGGGCCACTTGTAATTCTGCCCCCCGCTCTGAAGCGGTGGGGACCCCCTAGGCGGCAGGCGTTATTTAGCCACTTTGCCCACTTGTGGGCCACTTCTGATTCTGCCCCCCGCTCTGAAGCGGTGGGGACCCCCTAGGCGGCAGGGGTTGTGTAACCACCTTGCCCACTTGTGAGCCACTTGAGATTTTCCCCCCCGCTCTGAAGCGGTGGGGACCCCCTAGGCGGCAGGGGTTATGTAGCCACCTTGCCCATTTGTGGGCCGCTTTTGATTCTGCCCCCCGCTCTGAAGCGGTGGGGACCCCCTAGGCGGCAGGGGTTATGTAGCCACCTTGCCCGCTTGTGGGCCACTTGTAATTCTGCCCCCCGCTCTGAAGCGGTGGGGACCCCCTAGGCGGCAAGGGTTATGTAGTCACCTTGCCCACTTGTGGGCCACTCAAGATTCTGCCCCCCGCTCTGAAGCATCGGGGACCCCCTACGCGGCAGGGGATATGTAGCCACCTTGCCCACTTGTGTGTCACTTGTGATTCTGACCCCCGCCCTGAAGCGGTGGGGACCTCCCAGGCGGGAGGGGTTATGTAGCCACCTTGCCCACTTGTGAGCCACTTGTGATTCTGCCCCCCGCTCTGAAGCGGTGGGGACCCCCTAGGCGGCAGGGGTTATGTAGCCACCTTGCCCACTTGTGGGCCACATCTGATTCTGGCCCCCGCTTTGAAGCGGTGGGGACCCCCTAGGCGGCAGGGGTTGTGTAGTCACCTTGCCCACTTGTGGGCCACCTCTGATTCTGCCCCCCGCTCTGAAGCGGTGGGGACCCCCTAGGCGGCAGGGGTTATATAGCCACCTTGCCCACTTGTGAGCCACTTGTGATTCTGCCCCCCACTCTGAAGCGGTGGGGACCCCCCAGGCGGCAGGGGTTTTGTAGCCACCTTGCCCGCTTGTGGGCCACTTCTGATTCTGCCCCCCGCTCTGAAGCGGTGGGGACCCCCTAGGCGGTAGAGGTTATGTAGCCACCTTGCCCACTTGTGGGCCACTTCTGATTCTGCCCCCCGCTCTGAAGCGGCGGGGACCCCCTAGGCGGCAGGGGTTATGTAGCCACCTTGTTCACTTTTGGGCCACTTGTGATTCTGCCCCCCGCTCTGAAGCGGTGGGGACCCCCAGGCGGCAGGGGTTATGCAGCCGCCTTGCCCACTTGTGGGGCACTTGTGATTCTACGCCCCGCTCCGAAGATGGGGGGCCCCCTCAGGCAGCAAGGGTTATGTAGCCACCTTGCCCACTTGTGGGCCACTTCTCATTCTGCCCCCCGCTCTGAAACGGTGGGGACCCCCTAGGGGGCAGGGGTTATGTAGCCACCTTGCCCACTTGTGAGCCACTTGTGATTCTGCCCCCCGCTCTGAAGCGGTGGGGACCCCCTAGGCGGCAGGGGTTATGTAGCCACCTTGCCCACTTGTGGGCCACTTCTCATTCTGCCCCCCGCTCTGAAACGGTGGGGACCCCCTAGGGGGCAGGGGTTATGTAGCCACCTTGCCCACTTGTGAGCCACTTGTGATTCTGCCCCCCGCTCTGAAGCGGTGGGGACCCCCTAGGCGGCAGGGGTTATGTAGCCACCTTGCCCACTTGTGGGCCACATCTGATTCTGGCCCCCGCTTTGAAGCGGTGGGGACCCCCTAGGCGGCAGGGGTTGTGTAGTCACCTTGCCCACTTGTGGGCCACCTCTGATTCTGCCCCCCGCTCTGAAGCGGTGGGGACCCCCTAGGCGGCAGGGGTTATATAGCCACCTTGCCCACTTCTGAGCCACTTGTGATTCTGCCCCCCACTCTGAAGCGGTGGGGACCCCCCAGGCGGCAGGGGTTTTGTAGCCACTTTGCCCACTTGTGGGCCACTTCTGATTCTGCCCCCCGCTCTGAAACGGTGGGGACCCCCTAGGGGGCAGGGGTTATGTAGCCACCTTGCCCACTTGTGGGCCACTTGTGATTCTGCCCCCCCGCTCCGAAGATGGGGGGCCCCCTCAGGCAGCAAGGGTTATGTAGCCACCTTGCCCACTTGTGGGCCACTTCTGATTCTGCCCCCCCGCTCTGAAACGGTGGGGACCCCCTAGGGGGCAGGGGTTATGTAGCCACCTTGCCCACTTGTGGGCCACTTGTGATTCTGCCCCCCGCTCTGAAGCGGTGGGGCCCCCCTAGGCGGCAGGGGTTATGTAGCCACCTTGCCCACTTGTGGGCCACTTGTAATTCTGCCCCCCGCTCTGAAGCGGTGGGGACCCCCTAGGCGGCAGGCGTTATTTAGCCACTTTGCCCACTTGTGGGCCACTTCTGATTCTGCCCCCCGCTCTGAAGCGGTGGGGACCCCCTAGGCGGCAGGGGTTGTGTAACCACCTTGCCCACTTGTGAGCCACTTGAGATTTTCCCCCCTGCTCTGAAGCGGTGGGGACCCCCTAGGCGGCAGGGGTTATGTAGCCACCTTGCCCATTTGTGGGCCGCTTTTGATTCTGCCCCCCGCTCTGAAGCGGTGGGGACCCCCTAGGCGGCAGGGGTTATGTAGCCACCTTGCCCGCTTGTGGGCCACTTGTAATTCTGCCCCCCGCTCTGAAGCGGTGGGGACCCCCTAGGCGGCAAGGGTTATGTAGTCACCTTGCCCACTTGTGGGCCACTCAAGATTCTGCCCCCCGCTCTGAAGCATCGGGGACCCCCTACGCGGCAGGGGATATGTAGCCACCTTGCCCACTTGTGTGTCACTTGTGATTCTGACCCCCGCCCTGAAGCGGTGGGGACCTCCCAGGCGGGAGGGGTTATGTAGCCACCTTGCCCACTTGTGAGCCACTTGTGATTCTGCCCCCCGCTCTGAAGCGGTGGGGACCCCCTAGGCGGCAGGGGTTATGTAGCCACCTTGCCCACTTGTGGGCCACATCTGATTCTGGCCCCCGCTTTGAAGCGGTGGGGACCCCCTAGGCGGCAGGGGTTGTGTAGTCACCTTGCCCACTTGTGGGCCACCTCTGATTCTGCCCCCCGCTCTGAAGCGGTGGGGACCCCCTAGGCGGCAGGGGTTATATAGCCACCTTGCCCACTTGTGAGCCACTTGTGATTCTGCCCCCCACTCTGAAGCGGTGGGGACCCCCCAGGCGGCAGGGGTTTTGTAGCCACCTTGCCCGCTTGTGGGCCACTTCTGATTCTGCCCCCCGCTCTGAAGCGGTGGGGACCCCCTAGGCGGTAGAGGTTATGTAGCCACCTTGCCCACTTGTGGGCCACTTCTGATTCTGCCCCCCGCTCTGAAGCGGCGGGGACCCCCTAGGCGGCAGGGGTTATGTAGCCACCTTGTTCACTTTTGGGCCACTTGTGATTCTGCCCCCCGCTCTGAAGCGGTGGGGACCCCCAGGCGGCAGGGGTTATGCAGCCGCCTTGCCCACTTGTGGGGCACTTGTGATTCTACGCCCCGCTCCGAAGATGGGGGGCCCCCTCAGGCAGCAAGGGTTATGTAGCCACCTTGCCCACTTGTGGGCCACTTCTCATTCTGCCCCCCGCTCTGAAACGGTGGGGACCCCCTAGGGGGCAGGGGTTATGTAGCCACCTTGCCCACTTGTGGGCCACTTGTGATTCTGCCCCCCGCTCCGAAGATGGGGGGCCCCCTCAGGCAGCAAGGGTTATGTAGCCACCTTGCCCACTTGTGGGCCACTTCTGATTCGCCCCCCCGCTCTCAAACGGTGGGGACCCCCTAGGGGGCAGGGGTTATGTAGCCACCTTGCCCACTTGTGGGCCACTTCTGATTCTGCCCCTCGCTCTGAAGCGGTGGGGCCCCCCTAGGCGGCAGGGGTTATGTAGCCACCTTGCCCACTTGTGGGCCACTTGTAATTCTGCCCCCCGCTCTGAAGCGGTGGGGACCCCCTAGGCGGCAGGCGTTATTTAGCCACTTTGCCCACTTGTGGGCCACTTCTGATTCTGCCCCCCGCTCTGAAGCGGTGGGGACCACTCAGGCGGCAAAGGTCATGTAGCCACTTTGGCCACTTGCCGGCCACTTGTGATTGTGCCCCCCGCTATGAAGCGGTGGGGACCCCCTAGGCGGCAGGGGTTATGTAGCCACCTTGCCCACTCGTGGGCCACTTGTGATTTTTCCCCCCGCTCCCCATTTTGAAGTGGTAGGGACAACCCCCTAGGCGGCAGGGCTTATGTAGCCACTTTGCCCACTTGTGGGCCACTTCTGATTCTGCCTAACGCTCTGAAGCGGTGGGGACCCCCTAGGCGGCAGGGGTTATGTAGCCACCTTGCCCACTTGTGGGCCACCTCTGATTCTGTCCCACGCTCTGAAGCGGTGGGGACCCCAAAGGTGGCAGGGGTTATGTAGCCACCTTGCCCACTCGTGGGCCACTTGTGATTCTGCCCCCCGCTCTAAAGCACCGGGGACCCCCTAGGCGGCAAGGGTTATGTAGCCACCTTGCCCACTTGTGGGCCACTCAAGATTCTGCCCCCCGCTCTGAAGCATCGGGGACCCCCTACGCGGCAGGGGATATGTAGCCACCTTGCCCACTTGTGTGCCACTTGTGATTCTGACCCCCGCTCTGAAGCGGTGGGGACCCCCCAGGCGGGAGGGGTTATGTAGCCACCTTGCCCACTTGTGGGCCACTTGTGATTCTGCCCCCCGCTCTGAAGAGGTGGGGACCCCCTAGGCGGCAGGGGTTGTGTAGTCACCTTGCCCACTTGTGGGCCACCTCTGATTCTGCCCCCCGCTCTGAAGCGGTGGGGACCCCCTAGGCGGCAGGGGTTATATAGCCACCTTGCCCACTTGTGAGCCACTTGTGATTCTGCCCCCCGCTCCGAAGCGGTGGGGACCCCCTAGGCGGTAGAGGTTATGTAGCCACCTTGCCCACTTGTGGGCCACTTCTGATTCTGCCCCCCGCTCTGAAGCGGCGGGGACCCCCTAGGCGGCAGGGGTTATGTAGCCACCTTGTTCACTTGTGGGCCACTTCTGATTCTGCCCCCCGCTCTGAAGCGGTGGGGACCCCCTAGGCGGCAGGGGTTATGCAGCCACCTTGCCCACTTGTGGGGCACTTGTGATTCTCCCCCCCGCTCTGAAGCGGTGGGGACCCCCAGGCGACAGGGGTTATGCAGCCGCCTTGCCCACTTGTGGGGCACTTGTGATTCTGCCCCCCGCTCTGAAGCGGCTGGGACTCCCCAAGCGGTAGGGGTTCTGTAGCCACCTTGCCCACTTGTAGGCCACTTCTGATTCTGCCCCCCGCTCTGAAGCGGTGGGGACCCCCTAGGCGGCAGGGGTTATGAAGCTAGCCACCTTGCCCACTTGTGGGACACTTGTGATTCTGCCCCCCGCTCTGAAGCGGTGGGGACCCCCTAGGCGGCAGGGGTTATGTAGCCACTTTGCCCGCTTGTGGCCCACTTCTGATTCTGCCCCTCGCTCTGAAGCGGTGGGGACCCCCTAGGCGGCAAGGGTTATGGAGCCACCTTGCCCACGTGTGGGCCAATTCTGATTGTGCCCCCCCGCTCTGAAGCGGTGGGGACCCCCCTAGGCGGCAGGGGTTATGTAGCCACCTTGCCCGCTTGTGGGCCACTTGTGATTCTGCCCCCCGCTCTGAAGCGGTGTGGACCCCCTAGGCGACAGGGGTTGTGTACCCACCTTGCCCACTTGTGGGCCACTTGAGATTTTCCCCCCCGCTCTGAAGCTTTGGGGACCCCCTAGGCGGCAAGGGTTATGTAGCCACCTTGCCCGCTTGTGGGCCACTTCTGATTCTGCCCCCCGCTCTGAAGCGGTGGGGACCCCCTAGGCGGCAGGGGTTATGCAGCCGCCTTGCCCACTTGTGGGGCACTTGTGATTCTGCCCCCCGCTCTGAAGCGGTGGGGACCCCCAGGCGGCAGGGGTTATGCAGCCGCCTTGCCCACTTGTGGGGCACTTGTGATTCTACGCCCCGCTCCGAAGATGGGGGGCCCCCTCAGGCAGCAAGGGTTATGTAGCCACCTTGCCCACTTGTGGGCCACTTCTGATTCTGCCCCCCGCTCTGAAGCGGTGGGGACCCCCTAGGGGGGCAGGGGTTATGTAGCCACCTTGCCCACTTGTGGGCCACTTGTGATTCTGCCCCCCGCTCCGAAGATGGGGCGCCCCCTCAGGCAGCAAGGGTTATGTAGCCACCTTGCCCACTTGTGGGCCACTTCTGATTCTGCCCCCCGCTCTGAAACGGTGGGGACCCCCTAGGGGGCAGGGGTTATGTCGCCACCTTGCCCACTTGTGGGCCACTTCTGATTCTGCCCCCCGCTCTGAACCGGTGGGGACCCCCTAGGCGGCAGGGGTTGTGTAACCCTCTTGCCCACTTGTGAGCCACTTGAGATTTTTCCCCCCGCTCTGAAGCGGTGGGGACCCCCTAGGCGGCAGGGGTTATATAGCCACCTTGCCCACTTGTGGGCCACTTGTAATTGTGCCCCCCGCTCTGAAGCGGTGGGGACCCCCTAGGCGGCAGGCGTTATTTAGCCACTTTGCCCACTTGTGGGCCACTTCTGATTCTGCCCCCCGCTCTGAACCGGTGGGGACCCCCTAGGCGGCAGGGGTTGTGTAACCCTCTTGCCCACTTGTGAGCCACTTGAGATTTTTCCCCCCGCTCTGAAGCGGTGGGGATCCCCTAGGCGGCAGGGGTTATATAGCCACCTTGCCCATTTGTGGGCCGCTTTTGATTCTGCCCCCCGCTCTGAAGCGGTGGGGACCCCCTAGGCGGCAGGGGTTATGTAGCCACCTTGCCCGCTTGTGGGCCACTTGTAATTCTGCCCCCCGCTCTGAAGCGGTGGGGACCCCCTAGGCGGCAAGGGTTATGTAGTCACCTTGCCCGCTTGTGGGCCTCTTCTGATTCTGCCCCCCGCTCTGAAGCGGTGGGGACTCCCCAAGCGGTAGGGGTTATATAGCCACCTTGCCCATTTGTGGGCCGCTTTTGATTCTGCCCCCCGCTCTGAAGCGGTGGGGACCCCCTAGGCGGCAGGGGTTATGTAGCCACCTTGCCCGCTTGTGGGCCACTTGTAATTCTGCCCCCCGCTCTGAAGCGGTGGGGACCCCCTAGGCGGCAAGGGTTATGTAGTCACCTTGCCCGCTTGTGGGCCTCTTCTGATTCTGCCCCCCGCTCTGAAGCGGTGGGGACTCCCCAAGCGGTAGGGGTTGTGTAGCCACGTTGCCCACTTGTGGGCCACTTTTGATTCTGCCCCCCGCTGTGAAGCGGTGGGGACTCCCCAGGCGGTAGGGGTCATGTAGCCACCTTGCCCACTTGTGGGCCACCTCTGATTCTGCCCCCCGCTCTGAAGCGCCGGACCCCATAGGCGGCAGGGGTTCTGTAGCCACCTTGCCCACTTGTGGGCCACTTCTGATTCTGCCCCCCGCTCTGAAGCGGTGGGGACCCCCTAGGCGGCAGGGGTTCTGTAGCCACGTTGCCCACTTGTGGGCCACTTGTGATTCTGCCCCCCGATGTGAAGCGGTGGGGACCCCCTAGGCGGCAGGGGTTATGTAGCCACTTTGCCCACTTGTGGGCAACTTCTGATTCTGCCCCCCGCTCTGAAGCGCTGGGGACCCCCTAGGCGGCAAGGGTTATGTAGCCACCTTGCCCACGTGTGGGCCAATTCTGATTGTGCCCTCCCGCTCTGAAGCGGTGGGGACCCCCCTAGGCGGCAGGGGTTATGTAGCCACTTTGCCCACTAGTGGGCCACTTCTGATTCTGCCCCCGCCTCTGAAGCGGTGGGGACCCCCCAGGCGGCAGGGGTTATGTAGCCACCTTGCCCGCTTGTTGGCCACTTTTGATTCTGCCCCCCGCTCTGAAGCGGTGCGAACCCCCCAGGGTGGCAGGGGTTATGTAGCCACCTTGCCCACTTGTGGGCCACTTGTGATTCTGCCCCCCGCTGTGAAGCGGTGGGGACCCCCTAGGCGGCAGGGGTTATGTAGCCACCTTGCCCACTTGTGGGCCACTTGAGATTTTCCCCCCCGCTCTGAAGCTTTGGGGACCCCCTAGGCGGCAAGGGTTATGTAGCCACCTTGCCCGCTTGTGGGCAACTTTTGATTCTGCCCCCCGCTCTGAAGCGGTGGGGACCCCCTAGGCGGCAGGGATTATGTAGCCACCTTGCCCACTTGTGGGCCAGTTCTGATTCTGCCCCCCGCTCTGAAGCGATGGGGACCCCCTAGGCGGCAGGGGTTGTGTAGCCACCTTGCCCACCTGTGAGCCACTTGAGATTTTTCTCCCCGCTCTGAAACGGTGGGGACCCCCTAGGCGGCAGGGGTTATGTAGCCACTTTGCCCACTTGTGGGCCAGTTCTGATTCTGCCCCCCTCTCTGAAGCGGTGGGGACCCCCTAGGCGGCAGGGGTTGTGTAGCCTCCTTGCCCACCTGTGAGCCACTTAAGATTTTCCCCCCCGCTCTGAAGCGGTGGGGACCCCCCTAGCCGGCAGGGGTAATGTAGCCACCTTGCCCACTTGTGGGCCACTTTTGATTCTGCCCCCCCGCTCTGAAGCGGGTGGACCCCCTAGGCGGCAGGGGTTATGTAGCCACCTTGCCCGCTTGTGGGCCACTTCTGATTCTGCCCCCCGCTCTGAAGCGGTGGGGACCCCCTAGGCGGCAAGGGTTATGTAGTCACCTTGCCCACTTGTGGGCCACTTCTGATTCTGCCTAACGCTCTGAAGCGGTGAAGACTCCCCACGCCGTATGGGTTGTGTATCCACCTTGCCCACTTGTGGGCCACTTTTGATTCTGCCCCCCGCTCTGAAGCGGTGGGACCCCCTAGGCGGCAGGGGTTATGTAGCCACCTTGCCCACTTGTGGGCCACTTCTGATTCTGCCCCCCGCTCTGAAGCGGTGGGGACCCCCTAGGCGGCAAGGGTTATGTAGTCACCTTGCACACTTGTGGGCCACTTGTGATTCTGCCTAACGCTCTGAAGCGGTGGGGACTCCCCAGGCGGTAGGGGTCATGTAGCCACCTTGCCCACTTGTGGGCCACCTCTGATTCTGCCCCCCGCTCTGAAGCGCCGGACCCCATAGGCGGCAGGGGTTCTGTAGCCACCTTGCCCACTTGTGGGCCACTTCTGATTCTGCCCCCCGCTCTGAAGCGGTGGGGACCCCCTAGGCGGCAGGGGTTCTGTAGCCACCTTGCCCACTTGTGGGCCACTTGTGATTCTGCCCCCCAATGTGAAGCGGTGGGGACCCCCTAGGCGGCAGGGGTTATGTAGCCACTTTGCCCACTTGTGGGCAACTTCTGATTCTGCCCCCCGCTCTGAAGCGGTGGGGACCCCCTAGGCGGCAAGGGTTATGTAGCCACCTTGCCCACGTGTGGGCCAATTCTGATTGTGCCCTCCCGCTCTGAAGCGGTGGGGACCCCCCTAGGCGGCAGGGGTTATGTAGCCACTTTGCCCACTAGTGGGCCACTTCTGATTCTGCCCCCCCCTCTGAAGCGGTGGGGACCCCCGAGGCGGCAGGGGTTATGTAGCCACCTTGCCCGCTTGTTGGCCACTTTTGATTCTGCCCCCCGCTCTGAAGCGGTGCGAACCCCCCAGGGTGGCAGGGGTTATGTAGCCACCTTGCCCACTTGTGGGCCACTTGTGATTCAGCCCCCCGCTGTGAAGCGGTGGGGACCCCCTAGGCGGCAGGGGTTATGTAGCCACCTTGCCCACGTGTGGGCCAATTCTGATTGTGCCCTCCCGCTCTGAAGCCGTGGGGACCCCCCAGGCGGCAGGGGTTATGTAGCCACCTTGCCCACGTGTGGGCCACCTCTGATTCTGCCCCCCCCGCTCTGAAGCGGTGGGGACCCCCCAGGCGGCAGGGGTTATGTAGCCACCTTGCCCCTTTGTGGACCACTTCTGATTCTGCCCCCCGCTCTGAAGCGTCGGGGACCCCCCAGGTGGGAGGGGTTATGTAGCCACGTTGCCCACTTGTGGGCCACTTGTGATTCTGCCCCCCGCTCTGAAGCGGTGGGGACCCCCTAGGCGGCAGGGGTTATGTAGCCGCCTTGGCCACTTGTGGGCCACTTTTGATTCTGCCCCCCGCTCTGAAGCGGTGGGGACCCCCCAGGCGGCAGGGGTTATGCAGCCACCCTGCCCACTTGTGGGCCACTTCTGATTCTGCCCCCCGCTCCGAAACGGTTGGGACCCCCTAGGCGGCAGGGGTTATGTGGCCACCTTGCCCACTTGTGGTCCACTTCTGATTCTGCCCCCCGCTCTAAAGCGGTGGGGACCCCCTAGGCGGCAAGGGTTATGTAGCCACTTTGCCCACTTGTGGGCCACTTTTGATTCTGCCCCCCGCTCTGAACCGGTGGGGACCCCCTAGGCGGGAGGGTTTATGTAGCCACTTTGCCCGCTTGTGGGCCACTTTTGATTCTGCCCCCCGCTCTAAAGCGGTGGGGACCCCCTAGGCGGAAGGGGTTATGTAGCCACCTTGCCCACTTGTGGGCCACTTGTGATTCTGCCCCCCGCTCTGAAGCGGTGGGGACCCCCCAGGCGGCAGGGGTAATGCAGCCGCCCTGCACACTTGTGGGCCACTTGTGATGCTGCCCCCCGCTCTAAAGCGGTGGGGACCCCTAGGCGGCCGGGGTTATGTAGCCACTTTGCCCACTTGTGGGCCACTTCTGATTCTGCCCCCCGCTCTGAAGCGGTGGGGACCCCCTAGGCGGCAGGGGTTATGTAGCCACCTTGCCCGCTTGTGGGCCACATCTGATTCTGCTCGCCGCTCAAAAGCGGTGGGGTCCCCCTAGGCGGCAAGGGTTATGTATCCACCTTACGCATTTGTGGGCCGCTTCTGATTGTGCCCCCCGCTCTGAAGCGGTGGGGACCCCCCAGGCGGGAGGGGTTATGTAGCCACCTTGGCCACTTGTGGGCCACTTCTGATTCTGCCCCCCGCTCTGATGCGGTGGGGACCCCTAGGCGGCAGGGGTTATGTAGCCACCTTGGCCATTTATGGGCCACTTCTGATTCTGACCCCCGCTCTGAAGCGGTGGGGACCTCCTAGGCGGCAGGGGTTATGTAGCCACCTTGGCCACTTGTGGGCCACTTGTGAATCTGCCCCCCGCTCTGAAGCGGTGGGGACCCCCTAGGCGGCAGGCGTTGTGTAGCCACCTTGTCCACTTGTGGGCCACCTGTGATTCTGCCCCCCGCTCCAAAGCTGTGGGGACCCCCCACACGGCAGGGGTTATGTAGCCACCTTGGCCACTTGTGGGCCGCTTCTGATTCTGCCCCCCGCTCTGAAGCGGTGGGGACCCCCTCGGCGGCAGGGGTTATGTAGCCACCTTGGCCACTTGTGGGCCGCTTCTGATTCTGCCCGCCGCTCTGAAGCGGTGGGGACCCCCTAGGCGGCAGGGGTTATGCAGCCACCTTGCCCACTTGTGGGCCACCTCTGATTCTGTCCCACGCTTTGAAGCGGTGGGAACACCCCCAGGCGGTAGGGGTTATGTCGCCACCTTGCCCCCTTGTGGGCCACTTGTGATTCTGCCCCCCGCCCTGAAGCGGTGGGGACCCCCTAGGCGGCAAGGGTTATGTAGCCACCTTGCCCCCTTGTGGGCCACCTGTGATTCTGCCCCCCACTCTAAAGCTGTGGGGACCCCCCAGCCGGCAGGGGTTATGTAGCCACCTTGCCCACTTGTGGTCCACTTCTGATTCTGCCCCCCGCTCTGAAGCGCTGAGGACCCTCTAGGCGGCAAGGGTTATATAGCCACCTTACGCATTTGTGGGCCACCCCTGCTTCTGCCCCCCGCTCTGAAGCGGTGGGGACCCCCTAGGCGGCAGGCGTTATGTAGCCACCTTGCCCACTTGTGGTTTCACCTACACGCACGTTCTTGTGCCTCGCGCTTGATCCGCTGTATAACAAGCCGTACATAGCGCGTGCAAACACCGAGGAGTTCGCAATGCTGAACCTCATTACCGAACGAGAAGGCATTGAGCCAAGGCCGCAGAAGAGATTGGACAGTTTTTTGGGTGAGCTTGGTAGTGTTGCTTTTGCGATAGCCCCCCTCTACCCCACCTTCCTACATGAGGAAGACGGTGTGAGCTGCCATCTTGCCTGCCTTCTGATGCTACATTGCCTTTTGTCTTGGCGTGTTGTCAACGGTAGCATCCAACTTCCACAAGACAGATTGTGGTTCTTGTGTGATTTTGCACAGGCAGCTTTGCACTATCGCAATTCTTCGCACGCCCCTCCAATTGAGACCGCCCAGTTGGGCCTTGGCGCGGATGCATGCTACGCCCTATTGTTCACTCAGCCGTTCGTCGTGCTTTTTTTGCAACGACACATGCCACATCACGTGCCCTGAATGTGGAGTTTATCAGTGTGCCCTGCATGCTTCCGGGTTGTGTCCCTTGGACATATGTGTGGCATTGCACAATTGGAGAGTGCAGTTTACTGCCACACTGGCATGCATTGTGGTGGCATTCGCCTTGGGTGACCGGCTTGTGGTTGACAAGCCGCCTTGTATAGATGAGTTCCGTCCAAAGGTGGTGTTCCGTGGGAAGGAATTTTTTGTTCCAAAGCATTACCCCAAAGATGCCCCTGGGAAATTGGAGTATGACAAAAATCTAATCAAAGAGTTGGATACAAAGACCACAGGCGTGCTTCGCAACATGTGCAAGCACAACCCTCCCTCTGCGCAACCCACATACAAAGATAAGAAGGCGGACCTCATCTACAAGCGCGTGTTTTGCGACTTCATATACAGCACACGTGTGTGCACCTCATATATGTATGTATGTATATATATTTATGATATCAAAGCTCCTTCTTTTCTTGAGCCTCATTTTCGGTCTGCTGACCTTGCAATACACGGTTTGGCCCGGGTGGGGCGCCACTTACACAAGTGGCCTAGAATAGACCAGGGGGCACCATGCCCTTAAACACAAATAGCACCTACCGTTGACCCCCCCCCCATAAACGTTGTGTTTTTTGTTCAAATTCAAGTCCAAATTTGTCACCGCCTAGTAACCTAGTAAGGAAAATATTTTAAATTTTTTCCTTTTTTTTAAGTAGTAAAAATTTTTTTTTCAAAAAAATTTGTTCAAAAAATTTTTTGTACTAGGTTTTACTACATTTTACTAGGTTTTGCTACATTTTACTAGGTTTTGCTATGTGCATACTAGGTTTCACCAAATGTCCATCCAAAACTACCAACTAGCATACTTGCAAATGCCCTTTGCCTTTGAGAGGAATGGCGAGCTAGGTGCCATTTTCCTAATCCCTCTTATGCACGCATGGGCTTGCTGTAGCACGGCAAACCCATCAAACCGCCGTTGTCTGGTTTTTCCTCAACAGGTTTTGGTGGTCAGGTTGATTCTGCTAAGCTTTGTTGCTTAGGTGCATCAGCGTTCCTCAACATCAAAAATGCATCAACATTCCTCAACTATTCAAAGATCAAGGTCACCTAGATCTTGCAGGCGTCAACCTTATGGTGCCCCTGCAATTTGTAGCTAGCATTGTCCTTTGTCGAGCCCCCCACCTCCAATGCTCCGAAACCAAAAGCCAAGGCTACCCCAAAGCATATGTCTTGCTTTTTTACCAAGGAGTAGAACACAACTTGAACGGCACGTGTCACTCTCACCTATTGTTATCTCCTCAGATTGTCATGCAATTTAAGGAGGCAAGGTTTCGCTACAAAGGTCTTATTTACGTTTAGACTGATTAAAACAAAAGACTACCGTGCATTTCAGCAACAGTAGCTGGTTTGTCCATTTTACACATCCAAAGGTCCACAGGGTGCAAAGGTCATTCCCATTCACACATAGGGGGCCAAATGATCCAAGTGTAAATCGTTTGTCAATCAAGAGTGTGGAGAGATAGCCGCAAGGAAATGACTTGGGCGGCATTATCAAGACTTTATTTGTCCTGTCCGGCTTGTGGGTTACCGAGGACACCCTAGCGCCCAGGGCGGCTTAGCGTTGGTGTTTATGCCCCCCTAGGTTTGATCTCAAGACCTCCTTGTTTGGCAGCATATGCCATGGAAAGGGAAACCAAATGGGGTTATTCAATGAGGGGGTTGACTTGGGACAAGGTTGAGACATGTTCAAGGCACATGCGAGGGCCCTTGAGCCGCCACCCAGACAGGCATTGGTTGGGCAACCCTGGTAAAGCTGCGCTATTTCATGACAACGCTCACAGCGGATGAAGCATTTCAACGAAAAAGGCTCGGCAGTGTATTTTCCACATGCATTACTACTAGACGGTAGTGCGCGATGGTTCTTTTTTGGGGGGGGGGGGGGGGGGGGGCGACTTGAATCTGAAATCGCCTGAAAATTGCCACCAACAACCCACCACAAAAAATTTGTTGTGGCTGCACCGGGCAACAATCGAAAAGCAAATCTGGTGCATAATTCCAAATCAAAACTATGCTGCCAGAACACAATGCCCCCGCAACTGAGTTGCATTCCGGGGGGGGGGGGGGGGGGCTAGGCCCTGTCCTTGCATGAGACCCCCCCAGCCCCCCCCCCCCCCCTTTCCCCCCCCCCCGGCCGAGCTGCCAATACACACCCACACCCAACCTCCCGACGACACCCCCCCCCCCGCTGCAAGTTTTGGCAAATAGTTGGGGGTGTGTGGGATCAGGACCAATTGTAGTGGTCCCCCGGGGGTGGCATTGAAAATACAATGGGTGCCACGATTTTTGGTGAAATTGCAGGGGTGGGGGGTGCATGGCCGCAACATCGCATGCACCATGCTGTGTCGTTCCGTTTTCAATGCCGTCACACATTTGTGCAGTCTTCTTTCTGAAAATGTTCACTCCAAACTACCCCCCATCCAGAGTTGTGTCTGAGGTAGCAGGAGCAGGCACGGACTTCGTCATGGCTCAAAAGTTCCACTTTCAACAAGCCGTCAACTGCTGCAACATTAGCGCCATGGCATATGGCCTAACCTCTTTGGGCTTCCCCACGACCGTCAACGACCTGTTCCATGGGGCCCGTATCCCTGTGGCTTATGTGGTCAACGACGGCATGTCCCTTGCTGAGAGCTACGACATTGCCATGCGGTACATCCATGCGCGCCGTCTGCCCTTGTCAGTGATGTGCTACCACATGGACCCTGATGCAGTGACCTTTGATGGTTTCTGGAAGGGCTTTGTAGAATCTACCAACTACAACAGCGACGACGTCCTCGTCCTCAGCTTCGGCGTCAACATCGTCCACGGGGGGCGCAAGACCGGGGGAGGACACTACTCCATGGCTGCAGCCGCCAACGAAGAGACCAAAGAGATCACGGTATCGGACGTCAACGCGGAGAAGTACGGGCGTTACTGGACCACCACCGCGCAGCAAATGTACGATGCGATGGTGCAGAAGGACGGCTCTTCCAATCGCTCCAGGGGGATGATCCAATTCTCAAAGAGCCTGGATTGCAGGCCCCTCCCCGGGCTAGAAGAGGCAGTGTCCTGCCTCCCATACCCGTTCCGTCCAATGGCGGGGCTCACAGGGGCGCAGCTACATGAGCGATTGTGGCCATTCTGTCGGACATGGTGAGCACTGACTCATTGGCGTTGAACATGGGAGGGCCGACCACCCTCGCCTCTGTGATCTCCGGCTTGGGCTATCCCGAGAACTGCGACAGTCTCATGCTCAAGACCAAGATCAATTACGAGGATTGCCTCAATCACCTATGGACCTCCGACGATTTCATCGCCGCGGCCAATAAATTACATGCCGCAGGGGTCACGGCTACACCCATCCGCGGTCGCAAGCTCCCCTTGCCCCCTAGCGTCACGGCGCTGGTGGCCATGCTAGCGTGCGAGATCTCCAACTCCTCCTTCGTGGTTGCGCTCTTTGACATCAACGCGGCGCTAGGGGCGTCGGTCATGACCTCGGACGCGGCCACGCCCCTTGGCTTTGCGAAGAACAAGCTCTGCCACGGGGAGTTCCACTGGGCCGTGATTGCACTGGCGGACCCCACGACGCAAACCCTCGTGGTCGTGGACAGCAAGACAATCACCACCGGCAAGTTTTGGACGTGCCCCGCCGGACGCATGTACGACGCGCTGCATGCGGGCGGTGCAGAGGACTTGGTGGTCCTAGAGGTCATTGGCTCCGGGGCAGGGGGCGTGAAGCAACACACCCCTCGAACCTACACATCATCCACAACCACATCCAAGACCGGCTACACTGCAATGGCTGGGACTAGGACAGTGGCCACTCCCAGAACCTACACGTCAGCGGCAAGTATATCCGCGTCACCGGGGGTTGGGGCAATGGTCACACCCGTCCCCGCCGGATCTAACACCCAAGCCTACCTAGAAGCCCGCAAGCGAGCCCTAGGGTTGCAGTGAGCAGCAACTGTGCACACCGCGAATTGGTCCCAAAGCCTTTCATCCAAGGGCCATGCCACATTATGTCTAAATGTGCATTATACAATTGAAGCATTGCATTTCAATCCCGTGCCGCAATCGCAGTGTGTCGTGCTCCATACATGGGGCGAGGTCGGTGGATATTGGCCCTCATCGCTTTTGGTACAAGTTCAATGTCCTTTGGCCGAAGGGTGTGGTCGCCAATGCACTCACGGCTGAATTTGAAGTGGTGCCCTCCAATCCACACAGCGCAAAAGGTGCGCGATGGTGGTTTTTGATCGCCGTCATTATGGTTTGAATGCATGCTATGCACCATCGATTTCTTTTGGTATACCCATGTATCCCATTGCAAGAATCAAAATAAGAAGGTTCCATTGCCATTTCAGCATATTTTCCCACCCTTTTTTCAGCAGGCTCAACCTTTGTGGGATTGTGCCTCACAAATCGCGATTTAATTAACTGTCATGGATTGCTTAATCTATTGTTTGAGGCGCTCTAATAGAGAAGCCAAGCAACCTCCCTTGCCCCCCCGCGCCTCCTCCCCCAACCTTTTTTCGACGGTCCTTTCGGGAAGTAAGTAACCAAGCCAATTTGTCTGAAGGCGGTTGCGTACTGAATTGGAAGTCGTATCAGCGAGCATTACATAATCTTTTTATCGGAGCGGATGGCTAAGTTGTACATCATATTCCATCATGTTGAGACACGCGCAGTATGTGCAAGATGTTCACGCATGGGTTTGGCAAAGCTGTGTTCGAGGATGACGGCGGCCGGTTTCCAGTGTATGAGGGTATTGAGGCTAGTGTAGAGTGGGCGTCGTTGGCAAAAGGCCAGATGATCACCGATACAATGTACCCAGTGGGCCCAGCACTTTGCTTTTGAGGCCTGGTGGCTTTCCAAACCAAGTTTAGGTCCCAGATCCTAGATACGAGATCAACCGGCAGAACCCAGCAGTAACCTGCAAAAAGCTACAATACCCTGCATCAACCCGCAAAAACTCGCAATAAGGCGCAATCACCCACAATAACCTGCCACAAGCCGCCAAAATCCGCAATAACCTGCAATCAGCCACAGTAAGCCACCATACCCTTGGACCCATGTACCCCCCCCCCCCCCACCTCTTCCAATCTGTGGTCTCCTCCACGCCACAGTGAGTGTAGGGACCATATTAATTGGGGGGCTACTTTGATTCGGTACAGAATATAGTGCGGCCACTTAAGACATTTGTTTTGTTGGTGTTTGCCCACTTGAATCCAAACAGCTGCATTTGGGGCGAGTTTGGGCATTATGGTCACACTTTCTTGCACTAGCTCACCATGGAATCTACTCTTTTTGAACTTGGGCGTACGGTTACCTTTGCTGTGTGGCCCCTCAAGTTTTTGGGCGGTGTTGCAGTTTTGTCTCTGATACAGTAGGCCATAGGGACCATATAAATTTTGGGACGTTCACGTGGCTTGGACAACGGGGGGGGGGGGGTACGGGCATAATTTTTACATCATGTGCATCATTTTTGCATCAAAGACAAGTAGAAGCCCCTGTCAGGAAAATTATACTGCAGATGCACACCCCAGCATGCACAACTCAGTGTTGGAGTCGGCAAACCCAGCATGGACTCGGAGTGTGCATCTGGATGCACATGGTCAACAGCACGGGGAACGGCCCATCTCCAGGACAGCCAACCTTGGAGTAGTCATAGAGGACCAATCATCCAGGGGCTCCGTTGACACAACCAAAACACGTTCGGACCCACAGAGGGTGGTGGGTTATACCAGAAGACACGTAGTGGACTATGTGTAGCATAGCAAACAGCAGGTGACAAAATATATGGCTCACCCTCTTCAGGCGGCAGGTTTGCTTTTGCAAGCATGGAGACAACTGATAGACTTGTGCACACCGGAGTTCGGGCTTATGCAGGTGATTCTCACCAATTAGAAGACAGGTGATTGGTTGGTGATACAGACTGTCAACGGTGTGCATCACATGGGACAATCTTATGCATACCACGATCAAGTGCAGGTGGGTCACCATTGCATCAATGAGTCGGGTGATGGCTTGACAAACACATACTAAGTAAAGCATGGTTGTTTTTGTTTTTACTTTTTTTCTGTACGCACTCCCTCAGAACCATGAGGAGCACCCCAAAACTGTACATGAGGGAGGCGCAAGAACTGTCGAAATCTGGGAGAGGGTTGCCGTACCCGCCACCAATAGCAGCCAGAGCCACTGGTCCCCAAGCCTCAGAACAGCATTGAGCTGCACCAGGCGGATCTAGGAGAAAGAGATGGGTTGAGGGGTATCGTCAAACCCCCTCCTGTATGGCGCGTCATCTCCATTATCATGCCCCGCGGAGCAATGGGAGCCCTTGGAGCTGTTCCTGTGCAGTTCCATCTATTATAGTATGGGGCCCTTCAGGAACACATGGGGTGCAAGACCTCCTCCCACCACCACCATGGTCCCATTTGGCACTACAATATTTCCATGCTACACACATTAGTCTCTAGTCCTAGTGCTTATGGGTGCCTATCATTTTTTACACCTTTAGGCGTGGGACTTATACTAGCGGCCCCCAACTTTCCAATTTTGAAGTAATCCTTGTATCCAAAATACAATTCGCCTGTCAACTTTGGATTGACATGTCTACCAAGATGCGAACCTATTACCAGGCCCTTGCAAAGCAAACAGTAGGCCTCCACAGAAAAGACAAGGCCATGGGTGTAGTGTGAACGGCTAGGCTGTATGCACCTACACCCAATGTGTTCTTGACACTCATGTAGACTAATCAAGGTGGCATTGGGGTGGATGGTGGTGGCGCGGCAAGACCAAGGAGGCGTGGTCCCACTCAAGCATTGGGCGGAGATAATGCTCTTGCAATTGTGCAGTTCTTTTCTCAAGGCTCCAAAGTGATTAAGGGGGCCATGGTTGGACCAATGTGTGGTCTAGGCTCGGGGTTGGGAGGTTAGTTTGTCCCCACCCGTTCAGCCTTGTTTTCATCTTGCCTCAAGACTCAGATTTCAGATACATTTTTTTATTGCAAAGGTCATGTTTGACGTTTGCACAGTTGCCGCAGGGGGCACCTTCCGCCCCATATGTTTGGGCCCATACATGATATGTTGAATGCCTTTGCATTTCTTTCGCAATGCAAAGTGTTAGATGTATGTACCCCCCCCCCTTTGTAATAGCCACGCCTTTGTCCAAGCTATAGTAGGCGTAGGGACCGTCTTAATTTGGTACCTAACACGGGGGGGGGGGGGGGCTGTCTCCTCAGTTCGGGTACACGACCCCCCCCTCTGGGCGCACTTAGTTACCAACAGTCAATGGCTACGGGCCATACGCCATACGTAGGGTGGCGCCAAAGGCGCCCAAAAACTTTGTCCCCTTTGCTGGGGACCCCCAAGAATGTAGGGGTTAGGTAGCATTTGTGTGTGTGGGCGCCTACAACCATTGCACTAGTGAGGAGGTAGAGTGGAGGCCTCCGTTGTTGTAGAGTAACCCCTTAGGCCACCGCGTCTCTGCCAGACTGGACTAGATTTCTGCTAACCCTCTCCCCCAGCCCCACCTTAGCAACTAGCAGCGACTAGCTAGTCCCCTAGAGAAGCCCTCCTCGGCGGCTACCCCCCCCCCCCCAAGAGCCCCCCCTTTGGGGGCCTTCGGCCCACTTCTACTGGGGGGAGGGGGGTGTCGCATCTAAAAGCAAGGAGCGGCCCCCCGTGGTACCTAATTTTAATTCGGTACCAAATGTAGTGCAGCCACATGAGACACGGGTTTGGTGACGAATTTGCCGGTTGCTTAGGGTCATGGACACATTTGTTGTGAGTGTTTGCGCACTTGAACCCACATTGCTCTGATTTTGGAGATATTTGTGTACTATATCCCCTTTCTTGCACCAGCTCATCATGCAATCTTCTCTTTTTCTCTTTTTCTAGGTTGAACAAGAGAAGATTGCATGATGACCTGTCCAGTTATTTTCACACGTTCCACCGGCGTTTACGGCTGATAGGGCCCCTGCCCACATGCATGCATCCGTTGCCCTTGCTTTTAAGAATGCCAAATTGTGGCTTTACATCACTGCCCCGAACTACACACCACACATTCATGTGATGAAAAATGGTCAATGGTGCATTCAAATCCTTATTGGAGGAGAGCTATGCGGAGTGGGTGGAAGATAATTTGATGGGGGAAAAAAAAACGTGGGCCGGTCCCCGTTCCTGCGCGGGTTCCTTCAAACACTTTCTTGTGTTTACATGCCTTTGAGAACATGGGCGGAGGGTGAGGTGCACTCATACCATGCACTCACTCAAGTGTGCAACTTGCACGCAACACATACAACTACCGACACACACTCACGTGTGTGTCGGTAGTTGTATGTGTTGCGCGCAAGCCACGCCCTTGTCCAAGCTACAGTAGGCGTAGGGACTGTATTAATTTGGTAGCTATTACAAGGCGGGGCAGGGTATCACCCTTCATGGTCCGTGGCAATTGTTTTGCTTGCTCACATACTGCTGGTGGAGAAAGCACCAGCGTGGCAACAATCAGCGTTGTGGCAAATGTTTGGTTCCGTTAGGGATTCCATTCGGCTTGTGTTGTGATTCAAGTTGCCGGTGGGAACCAAATGACAGACAGAGTATCACTATCCAAGGTGCCGAGTAAGTGTGGTGCCGGAAACCACCAAGCATGCCCTGCCAGCATGCTGATGCTTGCCGTTTGAGGCAGATGTTTTTCAAAGGGGGTATGGGCCAGTTTGGCCATTGACAGAGTTGCAACTTGATATTATTGTGCTACCATTTGACCCCTGAAATGTCGATATGTTCCACCCAAAGGCTTGGTGATGTGTTTGGAGGCTAGACCTTTGTGGATCATACGGTGTGGTGTTCTGTTATGGACGAAGTCAGTCACACTGATGGAGTTTGTGGGGTGGTGGGCTTAGTAGGTCGAATGGTGGGGGTCTGTTGAGGAAACACCTGTATGTAGAGTAGAAATGCTACACGTGCATCAATGGGCGAGCATCATGCCTTGGTGTTTTTATGGTTTATATTTGCTTGTGGGGGCCTTCTCGTGCATAGAAAATTGGCCGTTTCCCGGTGAAACAGTCTGAAAGGTCTGAGCAATGCAAGTGACCCCCAAGGGAACAAAGGAAAACAGTTGGGACTCTCGGTGTGGTGACCAAAAAGGGGAGAAAGACGGGGAAACAGGGGGAAATTGGGGGAAACAACGTGTCCAAGGTTTGTGTCAGGGAAGCTCATTTGGCCATGATGGCATCTGTAGCCTTTTTTACCCCGTGCACCGAGAACACTGCATGATATCCTGGATGAAGTGTGGTTGGCCAGTGTACTACAAACGATCCACTGGTGAGGAACCTGCAGTGTTGTCAGTGGCCCCTCCCCGAAAGGTGAGGAGTGTGTGGCAATATGAACGCGACGCTCTTGAGAGAAACTGGTAATCAGAACAGCCCACCCATTTTGCACAAAACATTTATTGTTAATATTATTGCAGTCCATGGGTGGACTCATGCAGTCAAGGGCACACCAATGGGCAAATGGCACGCAGCGTCATGGCACTTCGATCCGGTCTGGGTGCGCACAAAATGAGGAAACAAATACACGTGCAGAAGCACTGCTCAAATCTACCTCTTCAGGGACGTTGTCTTGGAAGACGGTCTGTGGTGCAGACACAGTGCAGTCACTTCCTGTGTGAAGCCAGATTCTCCAGAAGCCATGGTGTCATGCCTTTAGCATGTGTTCTCTTTCAGAGCGTTTGTTGCATGCGGTTGCAGAGGCTCGCTCGCATGTTGTGGGTATGGCAATGCTCGTACTTGCGTGTATGCAGAGTAGACACGCGCTATCCCTCATCCACAACGCCATGCACCTGATTTTTTGGTCTGGACAAGACACAGTAGGCTGGGGCGGGAGGCGGGGGTCAGTGAGCCATAAGGACGGACTCTGAGGGCTTGGGCAAATCACGTCACCAGATATTGTGACATCAACCCCGCCCTGAGAAAGCGCCTTGGGCAGTTTGGGGGTGCATTGGTATGCCACATTTTTCTCCCTTGGATCCGGGACCTTTTTTCTTCTTGATTCGCGCCCTCGAAATCTGGGGTTTCCATGGTTCAGGCTGAAGACTGCCTGGTGTCCACAAGTTCCCCAATATGGCCCAAGGGGGGGAGGGGGGGGGGCGGAGGCAATCGTAGCCATGCTACCTCCATGCAATGTATTTGGCCCTGGGTCAATTTGTGATCACTCTTGATCCCACACAGGAGGCCTTGGGTTGAACTGTATCCACGCCAGGCCTCACCCCAGAAGGCCTCTGGTCAAATCGAAACACAGCAATCAGAGAATTATGGGCATCCTTGTCCACAAAAGGCATCAACTTTTCTGCAGTTTCCAGCACAGATGCCTCCCTGTCTCACACCCCATCCCACAGTCCCGAGCATTGGGCCGCATGACATTGCCTAGACCCTCAAGACACAAACGGCTGGCAGTAAAGCAAACAACAAAAAAGTATCAAAAACCACCGATAGGGAATGCCCTATACGTGCAAAGGGCTGCAAAGGCTGGAGAATAGCACTGCATTACCCATGCACGCAAGGCGTGCATACCGCATGGTTTGTGCTTGACCCACACAAGCGCACACTGTCGTGCGGTGACACACACTGGCATATAAACGGGTCACGAGTGCATGAACTAGACTAGCAAACCATGAAGCACACGCAAGAGGTACCAATTCATGGGCGTGCATGCAACCCCCAAATGAGGAAGGCGGTGCAGCATGCCAAGCTCCAAATACACGTGCATGCAAAATGTTGTGAAGCCCCATAGGCAGATGACGCGGGGGAGGGCCCCCTCTACACGCCCCACACACCACGCACAGAGCATTGGCCTCTTTGCTCGTTGCATGCACACGGCGCAACACTAACAATATCAGGGGCACTGGGCATCCGCCAAGAGACGTGGCACTCCGCGAGAATGCAACCGCAGACGGATTTAAGACCTCCAGAGCATGCACATTAACTGGAGCGACGCCCGTCACCTTGGCCACCCAGCTGCCGAAAACCACGGGTTTTCCCCGCAGGAAAACCCGTGCCCATTTTCGCCCCCCACGACCAAACGGTGGTACACAGTGAGGAGGGTGGGTCCGAGCCAAGCTCCAGCCCATACCATAGCAGGTGCGACTCCTGCAGACCCACCCACCACCACCCCAAATCGCCCCACCCGGATCCCCCCACCCAACCAACCCTCCCGGACCCCCCCCCGCCCCCAAAGCCCCATCCAGACCCCCCCCATGGCCCCTCCCAGAACCCCTCCTCCAACCCCCCCCCCTCCTGACGCCCCTTCGGGGGCACCTGGCCCGGCCCAGTCGGGATGAAAGCCTGCGCGTTGCGCGGGCACCGGCCTCGCCCATCAAGAGCGAGGTACCGAGCGTCGGCGAACCTGCCTAGCGCCGGCGACTACATGCAGTGACGAACTGCTGACGGCCGCTGCATCTGTGAGCTGTGCGGAACGCACAGTGGACGTCCTCTTGAAGGTGGCGTGGCGTGCTCTGACTATTTCAATGATTGCGCTGCTCCCAGAAGACCCCATTTCTTTTCTTTCAATTCCACAAGTCCGTCGTGTGTTTTCAAGTTGGGAGAGTCCAACCCAACCCAACCCAACCCAACCCCTTTAGGAGCCTCCGCCCAACAGTTAGTGGGGGGGGTAGTTGCCCCCCCACAACCGAGGAGTCGCCCCCCCCCCCCCCCTGCTGAGCACTCCAATATTGGTTGACCTTGGCATTTGGACGAGGTGCTAAGATGGTCCCACATGGCGTGGATTTTGGGGGGATAAAGGCGAGACAAAATCTGTGATACTGTGCCTAGTCAGTTCAGAGACACTCGGGAGGTCACCACGACACAAGGCATGGGTGCCCATGGAGGGGCTGGGGGAATTCGCAGTTGTCCACCAAAGCAATGAGCACTTACTGTAAACGTGCTACCTCACGAGGGATGGGGAAAACGTGCTGTCCCCCCTCCCCCGGAAGAGGGAGGGTGGCTCCACTTACCACATTGACCACCACTGGAGCACTTGCAACTTGGGGTGGGGGCCTCCTGAGCTGCCCACAAACCCCATAGTTCAGCCCAAGCCAGAATCCTGGTCTGGGTGAGGTTTGGGCAGGGCCTCACGCCATTCTTGTGAGACTCCGGGTTACGCACAAGCGTGATTTGTCCTTGTGTGTGACCGTCGTTTTGCTTGGCTTTGGCCGGGCTTGCTCAGGGGGCTTTGGGCTTTGGGCTTACCTTCCCGAATCCGAAGAGGGCCTTAGGGGCCCACGGAGTGCCGCATTGGGGAAGCTCGGCTCCGGCGCACCACACTCACCCTTTGGCCATGCAGCCAGCGGGCGGGGCACACGCCTCCTCCTCTAGTATTGTCGCACGTGCATTGAGTGCGGCCGTATCCCTGGCGTGTTCGCGTTGTGCTTTGTACTGGGGCAGGGGTAGGGGGGAGGGAGGTCCACCTGTGCGGGGCACCGTCGGGGCTCCCGCTCCCCTGGTTCTGTGAGTTGAAGCACCTGCAGATGTGCTGCGGGGGGCAGGAGGGGAGGGGTCACGAAGATACAGTACTGGCCATACAGTATACATTATTGCACTGGTAGGTAGGTAGGTAGGTAATACTAGCAGGCAAATACAGTTACGTGTAGTACGGCCACCTATACTGTATTTCCTGTGTGTGGCTGTGCCTGGGGGTAGGGGCAGGGGCAGGGGCAGGGGGGAGGGAGGTCCACCTGTGCGGGGCACCGTCGGGGCTCCCGCTCCCCTGGTTCTGTGAGTGGAAGTACCTGCAGATGTGCAGCGGGGGTAGAAGGGGAGGGGTCACGGAGATACAGTACTGGCAATACAATATACACTTTTGCACTGGTTGGTAGGTAGGTAATACTAGCAGGCAAATACAGTTACGTGTAGTACGGCCACCTATACTGTATTTCCTGTGTGTGGCTGTGCCTGGGGGCAGGGGCAGGGGCAGGGGCAGGGGGGAGGGAGGTCCACCTGTGCGGGGCACCGTCGGGGCTCCCGCTCCCCTGGTTGGCTTGCTCAGGGGGGGGGGGGGGCCTTATCCATTCCCCCTGTACAACCCCGCTTTGCTTCGTGCAGGCACGGGCTGCGTTGCGACGGCCCATGCCCACAACGTGCCAGCGCCCCTTTGGAACACTGTGTGCGGGCCACCGCCGTGCCTACTCGGCACAGGACGGCGGGCCCCTCGACCCTTCGGAGTTCGATGATAAACTGCAGGCCATTCTGGACGGCACCAATGAGTCGCCGGAGCCCCTGTCCCGAAGCAGGTCCATGATGCGGTGGGGAGGAACCGTCAATAAGGTATTGTGGCCCCTTTTGTGTGCTTGTGCAAACATCCCCGATGTGCCCTGCTGTAAGGCCAAGTGGCGCCGGCTCTTTGGCAACTGCGAGGAGCAGGGTGGCCTCAAGGTCCACACACGCAAAGTCGC
The DNA here is from genome assembly GCA_964036045.1 of Eutreptiella sp. 'Long Island Sound 2002'. Classification (NCBI taxonomy): domain Eukaryota; phylum Euglenozoa; class Euglenophyceae; order Eutreptiales; family Eutreptiaceae; genus Eutreptiella; species Eutreptiella sp. 'Long Island Sound 2002'. The sequence goes on from OZ038385.1 coordinate 5,036,118, forward strand.
CACCTACAGCTCCAGGTGCCATGCTGAGCACTGGGAAGGGCTGCTGCTCCCCTGTAACCGGATTGGCTGTGTGTGGGACCGGCAAGTAGGGTTGACACGGGGAACCCTAGCGAGTCCCCCATTTTCAGCCGGCTTGGAGGTCCCATGAAGGTTATAGGCTATCGCGTCCCCACCAGTCGGAGGCAGGATCAAGCGCTACATGCTCATAGTAAGCCTGAGAAGTTCCTTTTCTAATGCTCGCATTTCCTGATGCTCAAAAATGTGCCAAGGATTTCTTTTGAAAGTTCCCGTTCTGCAGGAGCTTTTTTCGGCTGAACAACACCAACAATCGTTGCCATATCCGATGGACATCAGTACCAATACGTCAGATTTGACAGATACACTAAGGAAAGCATTAAACTGGCATATATTTTGCCCCTTTTTGGGAACAGCCCAAAAGGAGCCCCACTTGCGACTGTTTTTGAGGAATCGCCTGTTTTCACCCAGCTTGTGACTCATGGTTTCAGTTGAATCACAACCTTTCCCCAAGACCCCAATGTTGTTGTTTCTTTTATTGGTTGTTCTTATTACGAACATGTAGGTTGGTATTGGTTGGTTTTTTTTTTGTTGCAACACATTTGGGCACCCTGTTGCAGTTCTGTTAACAGCACAACTGCGATTTTGTTGCCAAGTGTATTAAATGTGATGCTTTGTGCAGTCATCCATTTTCTGCAAGAATGTTTGTTGACACTGTGTTTGTTGTTTGGTTTGTTTGACACGTTTCAAAAAAATCCCACTTTGTTTCTTCTCTGCTGGCTTCCATGGAAAACAAGTACTTTTTTCACCACAGAAAACGGAGTGTGTCCCTTCTAGGTTGCTCCACTACTTATTCAATCAATAAAATTCTGTGTAAAACCACTGCTTTTCTACCGTGAAAACCAGACCAATGTCTGCTACTTTGCACGGAAAATCTTGACAAAGATGGCGTACCCCAAATGCAATGCACAAATTGCACAACGTCGGCGGCGATGAACATGGCTTGCATGGCTGCAGTAGTATAGCCGTGTAGATCGGCCAAACGCGTGATGCACCGTTGGGGACACAGGTGCTCGCTGCTCGTGTCAGTGGCAAATTCACGTAGCCAGACAGAAGGAAACCTGAAGATGGTAATTTGGTAAACGACATTATTGAATTGTTTTTTGGGCAAGAGGGCCTTTGGCCTCCTCCGCCAATATTGGCACTTCAGGTCTACAACATCCCCACAGTGTCTACAATTAGCAGACCATGTCTACTTGTGGCAGAAAATGTCTGCAAACCACAGACCATCATCCCAATGTGCGTGGATAAGCATCGTTATTGAACTGTTTTTTGGGAAGGGCCCCTTCCTTAACATTGGCACTTTGTGTCTGCATTTGATGTGTCCCAACGCATCAGGAGGTGTCGTGCACCCAATGCGTCGGGAGGTGTTGTACAAATCCGCCTCGGGACACGCCAGGCGTACACTATAGCTACATCTGTATATGTACACATATATGTACACACATAGGACTGTTGCACCTCGCAGTTTGAGCATGATTCTATGGGGCCCTTGGTATATCTCTCTGGGACGGTACTGATCCTGCCAACACGGAGCGTTTTCAGGGGTCGGATCCATTGTTGCCTCATTTGTGTCCACTGAGTGTCCCAAAGGTAGGGGTATGTGGGGTATATTCGGAAAGCCCTTGAAAAGGGCTTTTTGGAGATGTATGGGTTAGGGGGGGTCCGAAACCATATTTTTTTTGAAAATTGGCCGTTACCGTTGACAGGTTGGGTTTTTTTGCCTGTTCTAGTCTGGTTTCAGACTGCACCGCACCCCTACCCCCATTACTCCAACATATGGGCATATGAGGGTCAAGTAATTCGGGTGGATTTGTTGCATTTGATGTGTAGAAGACATGTGCAACATGGGTCCCCTCAAGACCCCAACATGTTGAAGACTTTGACCAATAACTACCTTGGACACCCGGGTAATGCCTGGTGCAACTTGCAACATCAAGCTCACCACAGTGCAAGAAATCAAAGATGGACATGAGACCACAATACTTGGATTCAGCACGTCAAAATGCATCCATTTACCTCCTTTCACTTTGCTCCAACTCCACAATATGTCGGAGCACCCAGGGGAAAACCTGTGAGTTGGTGTCCCGCACGCGTGAGCGGAGCAGCCTGAGGCCCGAAAACCCTGAAACGCCGAAAAGTTCGGCCTTGGTACTCAAAAATATGGTCACCTATCCCCCCCCAACCCATACATTTCTGAAACGGCGTTTTCTCACAGATTTCCCCCAAGGTGACGACATTTTGGTGCATTAGACCAAAAGTTGAGAAAAGTCTGAAACAATATGAAAACGCTCCGTGTTGGCAGGAACTGAATGTCCCAGAGAGATATATGTACACATACATACACATGCATGTGTAGAAACATACAAGTACATTATAGGTACATGTATGTATGTACACATACATATACACACGTGTGTAGATATATGCAAGTACCTATAATGCGTAACCAATGTGTCTCAACGTGTCGGGAGGCCTTTCCGTTTACCTTGTTTTTTCTAGAAGACCAGGGCATTTCCGCCTATCATGTTATGTATCTCGACTGCACTACTCGCTTGGTGCGATTCCTCTCCACCTGGCACTCCGGCGACCGCATTGCTGGTGTTGCCCATGGCTGTGTTGGCTGGTTGTGTGCTCTCCTAGCAGGTGTTGTGCAGGGGTGCACTGGCAGCGTGTCCCCGCCATGACGAATCCCTTCGGGAAGCGTGAAAAAGAGAACAACAATGCAGTGAATGTAATGATTGTGACTTTACTGTAAAATTACTGCAAAATCCCCAAAATAATGCTGGCAGTGCTCTTTCATGGGAATTGCTGGCGGAAAATGCCGGCATTCTGCGCTCAAACCGAGTCAAGATGGACAGGGTATTGGGTAATCGGAACAGGGTGCATTGTAGTAGTGCACTGTGGAGTGGAAATTCGAAACCTGCTACTTCATGTTGGAGCCCTAGCTATGCCAGGGGAATTGGGGGCCAAGCTATGGACTGTTGCGAATGCTGGACAATTGGAACAGGGGCTCAATTTGGATGGCTCACAGACGAGTCTACGGGTTTGGTGCAAAAAATTTCGGGGGGGGGGGGGCTACTAGGTCGCAGCAAGGCGCGATGCTTGCAGTACCTGTATTGTAGGTGCCCAGACCCCCCCACCTACCCCCTCTCGGGCCTGCTTTTGGGTGCTATCATGGGAGCCCTGCTGGTAGGGGAGGGGTTAGTAGTTTACCTCTCTGTGACAATGAGGGACAGAGTGGTGCCTGTGGAAACTGCAGCAATATGCATTCATGTTGGTGCCATGCCGAGCTAAGGGACCCTATTATTAGTGTATGTTGTAGTACGTGTATTTTTTTGCGGTAATTGCATGTGACAAAAAACCCGTCACATTGTGTAATTTTTGTTTTCGCAGTACTTGTGTAAACCCGTTCTCGCATTACCGCCAAAAAAAAAAAACTACACGGCTTGACAATTTTTTCTTACACGTGTTTACCGGAAAAAAAAAGTTACGACTTGACATTTTTTTTTGTACACTTGTTTACCGTGGAAAAAAAAATACACGACGTGACAATTTGTTTTACACGCGTTTACCGCAAAAAAAAATTACGCAACCTGACCGCAAAGAAAAAATCACCAATTCCTTGTGGGCAATCTCTGATTTTGTCCCGCACTCTGAATCGTCGGAGACCCCCATGCGGCAGCCACCTTGCCCACTTGTGGGCCACCTCTGATTTTGTCCCCCGCTGTGAAGGGTTGGGGACCCCCCAGGCGGCAGGGTTTATGTAGCCACCGGGCCCACTTGTGGGCCACTCTCGGGGAGCCATCTGGCACCTCGCGCCACTATCCACAGATGAGAACCTTGGGACGGGTGTCCTCCTGTGGGAGTGGCCATGGAAGGTTGTGCCTTAGCCTCCGGGCCTTCCATGCTTTGCTCGGCAGGGGCCTCCTTGCCCTCGAGTGGGGAGGGGGTGGCTTGAACACTCTCTTCGATGCCCGAAAGTGCACTTTCAACTTGGGTGCTGGGAGGGACTAAGGAGGGCAAGGAAGCTCCGTCACACCCTCTAAATCATCACCACGCGGTTCAATGACCCGCACACCGTGATCAGCATTAGGGGGGGGGCACTTGGCAAAGCCTTCTATCCCTTCTCCTTTTGCTGTGGCACAGGGACCGTAGGAAGAGGCACAAAGAGGTCCACCTCCTGATTTTGTACCCCGCTTTGAAGCATTGGGGACCCCCCAAGCAGCAGGGGTTATGTAGCCACCGGGCCCACTTGTGGGCCACTGCTGATTTTGCCCCCCGCTCTAAAAGTTGGGGACGACCTAGACAGTAGGGGTTATGTAGCCACCCTGCCCACTGTGAGCCACTTCTGATTTTGTCCCCCACTCTGAAGCGGTGGGGACCCCCTAGGCGGCAGGGGTTATGTAGCCCGAATCATATGGCTGGAGCTCTTTTTTCTGCACCTCCTTACCCAGGGGAGAGGCCAAAAGAGGATTAGAAAGGAGGTCCAACTCCTCGTCACTCGACACATGTTCCTTTGGGAGGGTGGCTGCATAACCCTTGCCGCATGGGGGGTCCCCAACACTTCAGAGACAAAATCAGAGGTGGCCCACAAGTGGGCGAGATGCATTTGGCCAGCTGGAGCGTAGCCAGCTTTTCATCAATGACATGGCCAAGCAGCTAGTAGTGGAGTTGCGCGCCGCTTGTCAGCTTAACACCAATCCTAGTGCGAAGCCCAAGTCTAGCGACGCAAAAGCTGACTTGATCTACAAGCGTGCATTCCGCAACTACTTGTAGAAGGTGCATGTTTTGTGGGCTGTATTTCCTCCCACCGGTGTGGTTTACCAATGGTGGAGCGTATAAGAATGCTAATATGTTTGCCCCATCGCAGAGACTTGGTGGTCTATAATGGTGGCACTAACGTTGGCCATGGCCCTGTTACGACTCTTTTCTTGAGCCTGATTTTGTTCCCAGTCCCAGCACACTGGATGTTGGCCATGGCCTTGTCAGGACTCTTTTCTTGGCTTGATTTTGTGTTTGGTGCCTATGACACCATGTGATACTATGTTATATTGGCCGAGTCCCAACTAATTGGTGGCCACACAGAGTGCTAGGCGCACTGTGGACTCAGCGTCGCATCGTTAAGGTTGCTATGGGGTGACGTACCGAACGGGCAGTTGTACATATTGCACATGTATTGCAAAAGTTGCATTTCTTTCAATTTTTCAATTTTTTCTAATCCTTTGCACGACATACCGCAAAAAAAAATCGCACGCATTTACGGGTAAAACAAATTCAACTTTTTTTTTATAATTTACACGACTTACCGCAAAAAAAAAAAATAACACGCCTTTATCGCAAAATAAAATACACGACTTGACGATTTTTTTGTACACAAGTTACATCTTTCACCTATGATTGTGCAATGAGACGACAAAAACGCCATGCACCCCAGCCCCACAGCCATGCGCGACCGCTTTGCGTGACAAGCAACCCTTGGTCAACCGCAATTTTTCTCAACCTATCAAGCCATAGTGTTGTCCAACGGCCATTTGCGAGTCGGGCGGCACTTTTTGTTAGCCTTTAAACACTGTCTAACAACCACCTGTGTGCAGAGGGTGAAACGTTTTTGGTTGTTGCACAAGGGTCCTCTGGTCTTTGAGTGGCCACGAGAAGCCTCTTGTCTGCTCTATGTTTTGCTAACACGTGCTTGCGCAGTGCCACACAAATAGATTTTCTTGCTTTGGCAAGGCACCTCGAAGAGAGGCTGAGAGTCAGCCAATCAGTCAGTTAGTCAAGCAAGCAGTCAATCAGGCAGTCAGTCGGGCAAGCAGGCAGGCAGGCAGACAGGCAGGTATGCAGGCAGGCAGGCAGAAACACACAGTTTGGCTTTTTTCAGTGGCTAGCTACAGCTAGAAACAGTGGGAAGCCTCAGACATATCGAAACAGTCAAGCAGTCCAGTGGTAGAACACTCAGTTGACAATTGGCCTATCACCGGTTCGACTCCCAGCCGACGATCGCTGGCCCGAGCCGGTCGATCCATCAGCTCTATTTTCTGGTTCAAATCCCTCTAAGCACCAACTTTTGACCCATCCCCCATCCCCCATCCCCCACCCCCCACCCCCCCTCCCTAAAATGTGGTATCCAGTTTCAGGGGCACAGAGGCCTCAAAATCAAGGGGATCGTTTTGTGAGGCAAAAAGATGATTTTACAAAGGGTTAGACATCCAATATCATGCGTTGGGGTATGCTACGCGAATGACCCCCACAAAGGGGGGTGTATGGCGTCCGCGCCTGCGCTTGATCTAACAACAAATTTTTTTCAATATCAACTTGTGAAAGGATAATTCAAGGTCAAATTCCTGTTCACTCCCATGAAGCCTGTCGGCACTGGCAGAGTTGTAGATGCCACAGGAGCAGCACGCTACTCCCAAACAGCATGCCTCCCCCTTCCAGGATTTTCGAGTCTCTCTTTGCTCATGTACAACCCATATGCCATCATAATTTCAAGGTGGTCTGAAGTAGGCATCTCGTTGTCCTCTATTTGCCACCTGTCAATGTCTTGCTCCTCAGCATATGGAAGGTCGCAATTGGGTCTTTTCGTCGTTTCCTTTGGGTTCATAGTTGCACATTTGTGCATCCATTACCAGACCATGAGATTTGGAGGTTGCTCTTCACTACTGATGTGGAAATTGTAACACACCAATACAAGAAAACATAGCAACACAGCTTTCTGGTACTGGGTTGGAGCAGAAGGAGGAAGCGGCAGGGGGATGGAAAAGCCTGCGTGAAAAGATACATGAAAAATACCCCTTTTGATGCAGCTTCGTTTCTGAGTCACAAAGAAAATTATTCTCCAAGGGGGGG